>VYXF01006616.1:1744466-1947104 GCA_013397295.1 Polioptila caerulea
TTTTTTTTTTTTTTTTTTTTTTTTTTTTTTTTTTTTTTTTTTTTTTTGGCCAGTACACTGTGCTGGCAATCTGTGAGTGGAGAATTTTTTTAAAGAAAAAATAAATTTGATCACCAGTATGGTTAAATTATGGCTACTAATGTGTCTTTAGCCTATTATGTGCAACAAAGGTAAGAGAAAGGTATGTGTTGGGAAGAAGCAAACCTTTTTACTGTCCTGGGAAGCAGATTGGAATTGATTGGAAAATAGATATTAGGCAGGTGGGAAGTGTATCATTACCTAAAATGCAATTTCATAGGTGTCAAACACACAGTGCTGCCCTACAATACTCTGTCTAGTTCATAGATTGTTCTGAAATGAGTCTTGACCTACCAGCCTAATATATTTCCCAAGTAACAAAGTTCTCTTGCACTCGCATCTTTTGCAAATGCCTGCAGCTTGTTATAAACAATAGCATGGTGAGATAAACTAATAATGACTGCAAAACTTTGATAACCCTCAATAAAAAGTTCCTTAGAATTTGTGATGGAGCTCTTTTCTTCTCAGCAAAAAAGATTATGAGGAGCAGAGACCATCACCAACCACAAGATCTCTAAGAGCAGTAAATTACATTTGCAGATAAATCATTCCAGCTCAAAGCTAAATGATGCTAATAAAAAATGATGCTTCTTTATCACATATTAATAAAACTACATTTATAAAGATTAATGGAAAAGAAAAAAAATATCTCTGGGACCCTATTGTTTTGCACATGAAAAACAGCTGAATTTTACATCTTCGAATTGATTTGAGGAATAGGAAGACAGATTGCATGAATCATTGCTATATCCTTGTTGTTGTTGCTTTAAATACCCTGCAATTATAAGAAAAAAAAATCTCAGTTTATGACGGCATTGTATCCAAAGGTCTTATTTGTAAATGTTTTGGGGTTTTTTCCTGCTCTTTATGTTTGGCAGACTGGCATGACCTAATCACCCACAGAGATGAGGACCCACATGAGTCCTCTGGGTCACAGTGATACTGGACTAATGGAAAGTGAGCATTTATTGCAGGCTCAAGTCCAAAATATTCAAGCTATACAAAAAAAACCCAGAATCATACATAAGACTATTTATTTGTTCATTTATTAGGCTGCTCTGGCACAGTTAAATGCGATCTTTGGACTGGAAGATGCAAATTGCAGTTGTTTGCATGGCTGGTTCCTTTAAAAAGATTATACGTGACAGGCTTTCTGCTCAAGTATCAATCTTGCTGCAGATTTCTTTGATGGGGTTGTCTCTGAGGCTCTGAGACTTAGCCTCAGAAAGACAAAAAGCTAGTCAAACAGCTAGAGCTATCCAGATGGCTTCTTCTTTATTGATGACCCACCTCTTGTTGCACAATTTCTTTGCTGCTTTTGGGGAGAAAAAGATCAGAAATTCTTGTTTTGGTTCCTGTATGATTGTCTCTTAGTAGTTCTTTTTATTATTCTGTAAGTTAATATCAAAGAATGAATCTGAAAGACATACACAACAGAAGGCTTGTCTCCCCAGATGCAGGGCCAGGAGGGAGGGAGAGCAAGCATCACGCCTAGATAATGACAAATACTGTGATTTCCAAATGCACTGAAGTGAAGGAAGAGCCTGTGTGATATCTGTAGATGTTTTGCAACTGATTTCATGTTAATTGACATCCGTGATAGCTGTTTTCTAAACCACTTTCAAAATTATACAAATATCCTTCTCCCGCAAGCACTGCTTGAATTTAACCATGTGCCTGATGTTTTTTCTGTTCCCTAGGGCTCCTGGCATTTTCTAAATCTCTGTTGAATGAGGCCTGCCTTTCGTAGAATATGATACTGATAGAAACCACATTCAGCACAACAGCTCACTGGCAGGAGATATCAATGGGGGCAGTCAGATATTTTGGCTTCTTTAGTATAAATAGAAAGAATTTTAGCCTAATGCTGGTCATGGCCCCCTTTACAGGACTAGCTACTGTGTTCCACACAAACTCCCCCTTTAAGTGAGGAATTTTAATCGAGTTTTTTAACTTAAACATAGACCTGTCCTCCAAAATATTTTTCTTCTTCCTCAATACTGCTGCAAGGATTTCTGCTTTAACATGGAAAATTCTGGTCCCTCTTTTTCCAGAGTGACAGCTGAATTTCTGCAATTCTGCTCAGGCATTGGAGACGTTGTGATTGTTTCTGTAGAGATCAGTTATGTTCTCACCTGAAGTATATCACTCCAGGGTTTATGGAAATGTGGAAAATGTGCAACTAAAAACATATATAAAAGCGTGGAGTTTTTTTTCTGGAATTTTTGTGAAAAAACCCTCTGATGTCCAAGAGGTTAAAAATTATCCTTTAGGAATAAAAGCCATAGAACTACTCATACTTTTGTCTGCTACTAATGTAAAACTCCCAGCATAGTAAAATGGAAAAAACATTTTTCCCATGAATTGAAGAGAATTTTTTTTTTTTTTTCTACTCATGGTTAGTTTTTCCAGTGCTCTTGAAACAAGAATGGGTTTTACCACCTCAAAATATTTTCAGATTCATATCCCTAAAGACAGATTTAAGTGTTCCATGATATATCTGTGATCCATTAACAAAAATATATCCCTTTACTATAAATGAGTATATTCTTTAGAAGCTTAACAGTGAATTATATTTTATCATTTTTAATATATAATTTCTTAATAGTTATCATGTTTCATGTGGCCACCTTCTGCTTCATCAGCTTGGGGTGAGATGGCATTTCCCTGACATTCAGAGGCTGCTGTCATACCAACAGCCTGGGTGTGTTTGCATTCATTATCTTTTTGCAGTGGAATAGTAATAATGGAAGAGGGGAAATGATGGGAAAAGAGCAGTTCTGTGTCATTTCTTTCTCAAATTCAAGTATATGCTGCTCTCTTGTGGCACTTCTGCAGTAGTTACAAGCATTAGATAAAGGTGTCCTTGCCTTCTGACTTTTATTTTGGTCACTTGAGTATTGCTAAGACAGATTCAGTGCATATGATGTAATAGGTTTAAATTTTGCATATTTTAAATGCAAATACCAGTTTTGCCCATTAAAGTCCTGTAGTTCTTTTTCCATTTTGATGGTCATTGTCCATTGTTGACATAGATTTTTGTTCTGCATTTGGAATTAGATTTGTGCTGTTTTATAAAGAAACACACATTTTTTAATTCTGGAGAACTGCCTCTTGTACTCTTTACTAATGCTGAAGTGCCCCTGTAGTTCTCTCTGGTTTACTCTTTCAATGAGCTTCAGGGAGAAAATAAGTGCTTTAAAAAAGGGAATGAAAACTTGGGTATCTGTCTGCATGATGTTTGTGTATGGGGGGAGGTGTTGTCCAAATCATGGATTCTCTAATCTTTTCTCGTGTATTATGAAACTAAGTGATGAGTGGAATTTTTAGAATAATGTTTCAAGGTATATCACTGTCCAGCCAAAGAATGGAGGCAGTGCAGTCACAGAGCCATCCACACTGAGGCCCTGGGAGAAAAGAGCTCCACAAGCAGGAAAGCTTTGGGTGCCTGGTTTCCTGAGGATGTCTCCAGGGTGGGATTCTTTGCTTTCCAAGGAATATGTATGAATATATACATATTTGAGTTTATATGGTTGTTGCTCTGTCATCAAACGCACCTCTCTACCCTGACATCTGTTTTCATTACAAGAAAGAAGTAGTTATAGGGCAATAGCCTTCTGCCAGATGGGGGCAAAAATTATTTTATTATTGTGAGATAGAGAGGCAGAGCAATTTTATTATAATTTTACCTGGAAAACATATGTTAATAATAACAAAAATAACCTGTATTTTTGCCTGAATATGCCCAACATTCTTACATATTCTGCAGCATATTTTATCCAGTAGAATCCTTAAGCAATATACAAGCATCCCCCCTGAGAATTTCTACTGTAAACCTAATCTTTGATTTGTTTCTGGAAAGTCTGGTTGAGTTCACTGATATAACACGCACACAGCAAAATGCTCAGCTACAAAGAAACACTTCATTCCCTCATATAAATACTTGTTGCCACCACTGAGAGAGAGAAAAAAAAATCTCCTCAGTGCAATTACTAATCCTTGTAAGCAAAGATTTTTGAAGACAAGTTACGTTAGGGCACCACCATCACTAAAATCACACAGGCAAATTCAAGAAGATTGAATTTACTCTTTCTGAGTAAGTCCTGTCCAGTAAGGATTCAGACCTTTGGTCTGCTCCAACCCTTGGAGGAGCAGAGCCTGTTTCCAAAGGGGAGTAAGTGACAAGGTGTCTTTAGTGCAAACTGGGCTTCCATGAGGCAATGGCCAATGCACAACAAATGCAGCCTCTGGCTCCCTGCATACCAGCTTCTCTGTGTACCCAAGCCTTGCATTCTCTTGCTTGTAGACAGGGCATTGCCTGGTGAAAAGAGGGAGTAGAATCAAGTCATAATCAGTATGCTTTTGTGAGTCCTGTGAAAAAGAGTGAGAGCTATGAAGGAAAAGCAAGTAGATTTTGAGTGTACAATATTTCAGGAGAGATTGGGAGAGGGTGTCTTTACGATATTCTATTATGTCTCCTCTTTAGAGAGAGGCTAAGCCAGTGCCAAAGGAATAGTTTTCCAATGTGCTATTTGTTCACAGGATGGATAGGGGCTGACAAGCTGACCATCAGAACAGCCTCTTTGTCCTTGGAGCTCCAGGTGGTTTAACAGTGCAGAGAAGCTACGAGTGTTTACCAAAATGACTGTTCATTCCTTTTTAGATGAATTTTCAGCCCTGTCCAACTTCTTTTCAAGGATTTTTAAAAGAAAAATAAAAATTAGGCAGTGTATATTGAGAGGGTGGTGGAGAGGTGAGGGTAAGGTACTGATGTGGAAAAGGCCTCTCTCGCCTTTCCTAGAAACAAGTTCATCCAGAGAAGGCTCAGACATAGAAGTATCAGTATTCATGCTACATAAATAAGTATCACAGCTTAATCATGGCTATAATCAGCTTTACTAGCAGCAAGATTGACACAATGCTATTACGCCCCCTGCATTTTCTGAAAGTATATTTAAGGGTGTAAAGAATAGTATTAAAATTATTCTCAAGAGACTTACAGGACTTTTTAGATTATAATATTTGTTTATTGGTTTTAATGAAGTATTTGAAAGCTGAGCCCTTTATGACAGGTAAAGATAATATGATAATTACCTAATATAGACAGCAAATAACACTAGCAATCATGATTATAATCTAGTTTAGTCCATGTAGATTGCAATAGAATAGAAGAATATGTTTGTTTATTACTAATAAAGAATCAGGGTTCATTCTTGTTTACTATTTTAGGTTCTGATTCTGAGCAGCTTGTAGAGATAGATATAAATTCAGGGCTGGGAAGAGTAGACTAATAACCTCCTTCAAGCTGTTCCTAATGCAGCCCTGTGTGCAGCTGCCTCCTCAGTCTGCAGCTGAGTCATGGTCAGTGTGTTGTCCACCAGGACCCATTTCCAGGCCTGCAAGACATCTTAGCACATTTATTCTCTCAGCAATATTTTTAAGGAAATACTTCCTTTATTGCTTTTTAATTTTTTTCCTAATCATCTTTAAATTCTTTTCACCTTTGAAATAATCAAGCAAAGCATACAACTAGTTTAGCAAGTGGTGACCATTAATTTTGTCCAGAAAGGGATAGGAATAAAGAAAAGCTACTGCATATATTCTCTGTTTCCTACTTGAGGGCACAAAAAATGCTGACTTCTATACACAGTAGTTACACCATTAGGTTTTTAGGCAAAAAATAGAGAATTGCCTCATGCCATACAAATTTGGCTAGAGACTTCTAATCCATCAGAACTGTAGTGACTCAGCTGAGGTCTCAGATATTGAGATAAAGTGAAGAATGGCATTGGCCACCCAGAATTTCTGATAAAACTCCATTGAAAATTCATCCAAAGAAGGCAAAGTATTAAAATTAGTGCATAATGGAGTGATTGTATTTCACTTGTATCGTTCCTAATACCCAAAAGACAGATATGATATTTAATGGAAACTAAGACACTTGTTTTGAAAGTTTTCACTGTTATGTGTGTGGCAATTGGTTGTGTCTAAGCTTCTTTCCTGTACCATTTGTCCACTTTGCTGAGCTTCTGCAGGGAATAAGAGAGAAAAAAAATCACTCCGAAGATTTTAATTTCTGCAAGAATGCTACTCCCTTCATGGGACTGGTCTTTTTACCCAGGATTCACTTTTGCCTTTAAGACTCCATTTCTCCAAAACATTTGAAAAACTGACTAAACTTCTGGTTCTTATTCCTTCCTTCCATTTCTTTACAGAAGCTGCTCATTGGTGCATGTGATTGTACCTGCTCTTCATCAGCAGCATGAACTGTGCTTTGAATCACCTCATCAGAAAATGCCAATGCATTGTTTCCATCTATCTTGTCACTTTACTTTGAGCTTCTTTTTAAAGCTTCTTCATAGCACTGAAGGTTTTCCTCAAAATTCTTGTGTGTTCATTAGACTTTTACCACGTATCACGATTCAGCTGCAGATGCTGGCAGTGAGAGAGACAACTGCACACAGGGCTGCATAAATAAGAGCTTGAAGGAGGTCATTAGTCCCCTCTGTTCAGCCTTGAACTTGTATCTATATCTGATATCAGATGGCAGAACTATATCCTGCTGTTTTCCATGTCCATGTTTCTAGGAGTGCTAAATCCGAAAAAAAAAAAGGCAGCACAAAGGACTGGGGCAGCAGTGGCAGCTAAAGCCGGGGAAAACCTTGGCAGGGCAGGGATGTGCCAGATGTACTGCAGCGCTTAGTGCAATGCTGCATACAAAGAGATGCAAATGAGAGCAGGAATAGAAAAAGGAGATTTTGGTCTCTGGTGGGACCTTCCCAGTGCAGTAATCCGTGTCTCTACATCTCCACATTGCCCTGATTTTATTTCTGGGGCCGCTCCGCATTCGGCGCCCCGGAGGGATTTGGGCAGGAACGCCGAGCCGCGCGCTCCCCAGCGCCGCCTGGTGGCCGCTCCCGCCGCTGCAGGGACAGCGGCGACAGCGCCGGAGGCACCGGCACGGCCGCAAAAAACTCAGAATATCTAAAAACTTGCAGGATTTGCCCAAGGCTGCATCCTGTTTGATTTTCCAAAAGGCAGTTTTCTCACAGGGAAAGAGATAGCTGATAGCTCCTCCCTCCTCGGTACCAAATTACTTTATTTTATTTGACCTTTTCTCTCTTTTCTTTTCTTTTCTTTTCTTTTCTTTTCTTTTCTTTTCTTTTCTTTTCTTTTCTTTTCTTTTCTTTTCTTTTCTTTTCTTTTCTCTCTGCATCTTGCCTACCACAGTTACCAGTGGAGGATTTTCATGTTACAGCTGAGAGTTCCTGTGTCAGGAAGAGAAGGGTTCCCCAGGGCTCCTGGAAAGGCACTGTCCTGCCCTTGCCTGACCCACAGCTTGCTGTTGATGCTGAAGTGCTCAAATGCTGACAGATTGTGACAACTCAGGTATTGTGTCTAAGTGGGAAGAGTAGATTGGACTAGATGGGTCTTTGGCCAGAAATGAAAAAAAAAAAAATTTAAAAAAATTTTCGTATCCAAAATATTTGTCACCTAAAGACTGTGATGGATACGGAGACAAGATTTTTTCAGAGCCAGCCAAGGTGTTTTCAAAAAAAGACTCAATGTTTTTCAGGTAATGAGGCCCTACAATAATCAAATATGAAATATTGAAATTACCCATGCATTTATTTCCATTCTCATTTTCTATCTTTTTTCATTCTCAAAACATATAAGCTCACACTGGCTAGAATCTCATGAGCTTTGTCTTTTCATTTTATTACCTATTGCCAAATACTCTTCTCTCCTCCTATATAAGTCCAGTTTACATTTCAGCATCAGTGTTGCTAGACAAAAACTACTTGGCAAAGTTTCCCTTAGAAGCCATTAACTGTAGTTTGTGAGGAAGATTGCTGACACTGGTTACTCACAGCAGTTTTGCAGTCGGTCAAAAGTAGAGAAGTAATTTAATT
Source organism: Polioptila caerulea (assembly GCA_013397295.1). Lineage (NCBI taxonomy): Eukaryota > Metazoa > Chordata > Aves > Passeriformes > Certhiidae > Polioptila > Polioptila caerulea. The sequence continues at coordinate 1,752,458 of VYXF01006616.1, forward strand.
CCAGTGTTCTCTCCAAAGAAAATCTTTGAAAGGACAATAATAATGTAGGAATAACACCAACACAGAAGGATGCAAATGACAGGAGAGACACTTCAGTTGTGTAGTTCTCATCCAAAAAGTATGCCTTGTTCATTATTCATGTGTTCAGTGCAGGAGCTCTCACACCAGTCTGTTACTGAGGAATAAATTGGAAGTAGCTGTTGTAGGAGCACTGGCATGAAGAAAGAGTAGAAAAATCTCTGGTAGTAGTGTTAATAATTGAAGACTCCAAATGTGAAAATTGGGAGTATGAAAGTTATTTTCTTATATATGGGTCTCTGTTGCAGGCCCATCATTAACTTACCTAGGTCTAACCTCTGGTAAAGGGCAGGTTTAACTGGCCTAGACTTAGAAAATTCACTTTCCCAGGACACCACAGGGACCATTCGTTCCAAGGGAGGTGTCTCCTTGTTCTTTAACTTGGTACAAGCATTTGAACATGTCCTCCTTAGTTCTAGGGAGGTTTCACTCTGAGGTCAACATTGATAGTAAGAAGAGATGTTACTTTTCTTGGTAGTGAATGTGTTTTCATTTCTGAAAGAGACGTTCTTTGATTTGTAATATAAGAGGAAAATAATTATAAACGCAAGCAGAGCTCCTAATGGATAATATGAAAATTAATAATTGTCTTTCACTTCAACAAATACTTGTCCAGAGGGTGTCATTACTTTTTTCAGTGCCCCAAAAATGCAAGGCAGAGCACTGGACACCTGGGTACCTCCTTGGAGCTCGTAGGTGTTGTATTCTCTCTGTTTTTTTGCAAGAGTGAAAATGTGGCTGTTACAGTCAGGACCTCAAAGGGGAAGCCTTTTAAAATGTATTGTCATCCACATATTCAAGTTCAGGCCTTATGTGTTCAAAAATTGTCTTATATCTTGGGCTTAGAAGTATGTCTTGGCTCAATGGTACCTTGTTCAGATAGCTGGTACCCTGTGTGTAGTTGCTCCTTTGTCATTTATTAATGGTGTTAGCAGTATGGTTTCCAGAGCTAGGCCCCTAGCAATGGATGTGGGAAATACACAAACTAAAACCACCTTATATTTGTAGAAAGGTTTCTGATGCCACACTTTGTTCTTCCTGCCTGGTCTTCTACCAAGACAATGTAACACACTGGTAATTCCAGTTAATATACGTCTTAACACACACACACACACACATATATATATACATACACATAACTTTATATATCTACAAGCAGATCAGTTTTAAACTACCAGTAAATTTCTCAGGAGTCTAAAGTTTTTGATAATTAGCACTCGAAAAATGTTGTGAAGGTTTTCGCCATTCGTGTCTTGACATGCAAAGGCTAATGTTTGTACTAAAAAAAATCTGCTAAAGATTCATTGCTTTCATTTGCACCTCTGTTTGATTTATCTTTGTTTGTTGGTCCCTCACTTTTTTTTTCGTAAGTTATGCTTCTTTGCTGATGATCTAACATGTTTGAAGTCCCTCTTTGATTCAAAGAAATGAAAGTTGGATGGTATTGTTTGAAAAGGTGTTATTCCTGCTAAATAATGAAGTCATTCTGTCTCGGTTTTTTTCACTGATATGTCTCCATTTGGTTAATTGGTCTGATGACATGTGAAAGTGTTTAGAGGACATCACAAAAGGGACAGAAAAAACATGCCCCCAATTTGTTTTAGTGTTCTGTTAAACTTTTCTGAAGTTAATCCTTTCTTCTTTTTAAAGCTGTAAACATCAGAAAGAGGCTTTATTAAATTGCTTTTACCTCAGACTACAGGGAGCTTTAATGGAAAAGGGAAAAATGTTTGAAACTGTTGAGCCTTTGTTCTTTTTCTAAGGCAAGAACATTGGGAGTCCACACAATGGGATTTTAATAACTGGTGTTATTACCTTCACAGCAGTAAAAAAAGATGGTTCTACTGAACTGGTTAAAAGGAAACAAAGCAATTCCATACAATATGGACTTGAAAAAGCACACAGAAATATAAATACTTTATTTTCAGAAAGTCAAACAGTTCTATAGATCATATATATGAAGTCTAAGAAAATATTAACAGACCCTCTCTATTTTGCAGGATCTCAAGTACCACGGGGAAGCATAGGTGCACTTCCCTGAGTAGATAAGTCATTAACAGCATCCTCTGGAGCCTTTGTGGATACATCTGCACTAATGATGGCCCATGGACTAGAACTGAGAACAACTAACACAACACATCTGGCCTTAACAGAGCTGCACTTCTCCTTTGCCTCTCCTTTAACCAGCACCAAAACACCCTCAGTGCCCGGAGAGCCTCATGGTGGCTCCATCATCATTGCCTTGGAAATTCCCAACTTCTGCAGGGCGAGCCATCCCTGGCATTCAGGCCATGGCCACTTCACTTACAAGGTGGTGTGTGAATGTGTGTTGTACACAGCAAGAGTAACTTTTCTGTAAAAGTAAGCAGGAAAAAGGATATTTACCATATTATGTTACTGTAGATGTATTCCAAGGAGGTTTCATTTATTTTTAAAATTTTAACTCTTTTAAGAATTACAATTGATGATTTGAAATCAGATATATCAGATCCTCTAAGACCCTGATATTTTTCTGTTTCTCCCCTTGTAGTTGAAACAAATACTTCATTTATTGCCTTCCAATTAAACTGTTGTCAAGATACCATAGTATCTTGGTGGACTCAGTGTTGTAATGAATCTGAAATTCTCTGGTATTGCCTCTGGGGGGAGATGCTTGTGGGTTTTCACACCAGTTTGCCCCTGTTCTGTGAATATTCTCACTTCTTTCTGTTTTTTTATTATTTCTTGAACAGTTGTTAGCATTGGAAAAGAAAAACATGCAAATGTGGGAGCTCTCTCTGGCTGGCTGGCTGTTCTTGCTGCTGCTGCACAATCTCATAATGCTGTTGCATCTCTCTGCTCTTCATAGCCCAGTTCTCACTGGAACTGCTGTTTCTAGCCCAAGCTGTGACATCAAAGCAGATATTGTGGAAAAGTTTATTTTGTATTGCTCCATTTCACATATTGTCTATTAATTGATCTTCTGAGTCATTTAAAGTCCTCAAAACCTGTCATCGGTTTTGTAATTTCTGTTGCTTTGCCATGAACTCAGACATTTTTTTTTTTTTGGCTTTTATTTATGAAACAGAAGAAATTGCAATAATTAAGGAGTTTAGTGCTAGGAAGTTTTGTAAAGTTTGTATGTTTACCTAAATGTCTCATCTAGTTTGGTGAGTCAGGCTGACCAGTGAGTTCTTTTAATACCCAGTTCAGTGAAGCTGAGTTTTTTTAATCCTTTGAATCATTTGCTATTACATGCTTCCAGAAGAGCTGTATTGCTTCTATGGCCCTCTGCTATGCAAATAAGTTTTGCTGCTTTTCCCTACATTTTTTACCCTTTCCTTACAACGTGATTGCTTATAAATTACTCCACTGTTGTGGCTGTTGTTTATTTTCCATAAAATAAACCAGGCTCAAACAGCTATGTTTCATATCACAGTACACAAGCCTTGTACCTTGGCCCTGTTCTCATTAAACCATAGGGGAATTTTTGGAAATCAAAACAGATTGAACCTGTTTTATGGCTACAGACATAATTTTACCTCGAGGTACTTTGCCTGGGAGTCCAGTGCATAAGAATCTCGAGTGTTAAAGAGGGTTTTAGGAAGTGAGGCAGGCTCTGGTTATAGGTGGTACAGGTGTGGAACCAAACCTGGTACCTGAGCTATTTCATCTTGCAACAATATAGTGATTTTCTGTGGGGAAGAAAGAAAAAGCTGACTCTATTTGCTATTGAAAGGTTATGAAATAGATATTTGTTTTGCTAAAGAAACATCCAGGTGCAACTACACCACCAAAGTCTACAGAAAATTTGCATCATGCGTATTGATGAAGATAAGGGCCTACAACTGAAAAGGTAAGGCTTTTTACCAAAGGACTGTTATTTTTTTTAAATTAGAAAGTCAATATATGGTATCCCATTTTAGCTGAAGCTTTAAAACAATATTAAATTGCATAAAGAACAGTGAAAGTATAAGCAAGCAAAACAACTTGTCATCAAGGCAAGGTTTGCAAAGGTGTCACCCGAGACCACCTGGCAGCACAGCACTCCCTCATGGACAGGACCTGGGTGGCCCCCCTGGCCAGCAGGATTACTTGTCTCTGCAAATGTTCCACTGCTGTAGGCAGTTTGTTTTGAATACTTTGCCAGATGGGACTTCTACTGCTTTCCTTCCTCTACTGCCTAGGTGTGCTTTAATTGTAAGAATCATGAATATTGGAGCTGAAATTTACCCTGACATTCTTCAAAGCCATATATTGGACCATATACATCAAAGTATGTTTTTGTCTACATGTACTTAAGTTACATATTTTTCTTGCCTTATTCTGATGGAACACTGTACATCCAAATGTGCTGGAATTTTAGACTGTTCATATTTCCCCTCATTATGACATTTACATTCCTTCAAATCCTCCTTTCATAAGAATCTTGTTCCTTTCTCTTCAGGTCAAGACTCTTTTCACCATGCTGTGGGGTTGGCAGACAGGTTTCAGGTGCTTCCCTGTGCACTGTGATCCTTGCTGCTCAGGGGGAAGTCACACTCTGAGGAAAATGAGGACTGACCATCTCCCCTGATTCTTGTCTTTTATGATTTATGGCAATGGTACCTGCTGTAGACCATCCCCAGATATGCTTCTAACTTACCACCCTGGAACCAGAAAGGCAGCAGATGCTAAGAGATGGCACAAGTTCAAAAACAAATTGGTCCCCATCATAAAAGTTAAAGCCACCTAAGTCTGCCAGATACAGTGGCTGCTGGCCCAGGAAGTTCTGACACAATAATACTTGGCTTGAGAGTGTAAATGCAAAAAAAAAGCCAGCCAGACTGCTGTGAAAATTTGCATTTTTTATTATTCTTTTAAGATTAATTTCAAATTTTCCACTCCTTAATATCTTTTGCTATTGAGTTGTTTTGTAAGGCGTTGTACTAGTGCTAAGCAATTCTTTGCTTATTCTGTCCATCTTCACTGGTCATTTGCTGAGCTGTAGTTAAAGGCACTACTTGTCTATTCACTATCAAAAATATAAGATATTTTGAAATAATTCTACTCTGCTCTTGAGGAAGCTTCACAGCACATGCTTTGTCATGTCTTTGATCATATCAGATTTTACTGTGGCTTATTGCTTTATGACATATTTTCCCTTGCTTTTCTTTGTTCCCCTACTTCTATCTTGCAGTGTTTTGCAGTTAATTCTAGCTACTCTTTACTTCACTTCAGACTATTTTTTGTTCCAGTTGCTCTTAATATTTTCCATAAGTAGCCCACAGGCTTCTTTACCATGTCTGCTGAGTCAGTATTTTCTTTGTATTAACCAGTTGTCTGTCTACATTGAATGGTTTTCTAGCTCACTGGTATATTAGGTGGACAAATTAGTGCAACTGGTCACCCTTTAGACACAACTTCTGCCATTATATTTCAGATAAAAGTCTTATTCATGTTCATAAATACTTATATATTTTGTATTAAAATTATAGTTATTGATTCTCTTCTTTAATCACATTGCTTTGCACACAGTGCAGTTTTTAGTAAATTTAAGATTTTTTGCTTCAATTCTAAATTTATCCTACAAAACTAGCTTGAATTTCTTCATTAAATATAGCAAGAAATGCCTCCAAGGAAATGAAAACTTTTTCTTTCATTTCTACACATTTTTCTAATTATTTGAAGCCAGAGTGTATCTAGCTTTCAAAGTCTTGTTTCCTTTTCAAAACTTGAAGTACCAAGAGAAGACTAGTGTTATCTCTTTTCTAACAACTCAAAAATTCATCTATCCTTTTTTCTCATCCATCTGCCTGAGAATTCTCTCTCCTGCTCTAGAGTTGTTGTACTCAAAATCTTGATTTCTTATATAATACAAGGTAAAAAATTATTAGCATAACTGAAAGTGAAGCACTCTAACCATTACTAGTCCAGATCTAACAGTCCAAAAAAGAAGGTTAACGCAGTTAAATGTTATGCATAAACCTCCTAGTGCCTGCCTCCCAGTGTTAGGCTGATGCCTCCACTGCTCCTCTGGGTGCTGAGATTGGTGAGGTTTCATACTGGTGGCAGTGGAGGGTGTTAGTGAATTACCAGCCCCCGGAGTCTTTCAGTCTGAGGAATATGATTTTTGTGGTAATTCTCACTCTAGGATCACTTGGGCCATTTTTATGTGTCTACCAACCCCCTTTTCCACCTTTGCTCTGCCTGCATTGGTCTGTTGTTCCATATTACACCCAATTTACTACATATGGTGTCTTCTGAGTATCTTAGACACTATTTCTTTGTCACCTCTAAAACCAGTTCTGTCCAGCTCCAGGTCTGCAATCATCATGTTGTCATCTTAAACACTATTCTGCACAGAACAACTGCTTCTCACTGCTATCTTTATAAAACTATGGTTCTAGTGTGCAAAGATAAATTAAATGTAGATGTGATACCCTGGCCGCTATTCCGACTTGTTCCCCTCTGTTAATGCTCTTAGCAACCAGTTCACCTGGGTTAAAGGACTTCCAGAACATGAAAGAATAAAAACACATGGATATAGATACATGTGTCTGACAGTCAAATATGTATAATGTTGACAAAAGGAACAAAGGGAAAGATTCTCCGCCCTCCCACACCCAAAAAATTCCCCAAAACAAAAAAAGAAACACCTGCAAAACAAGCAAGTCCCAATATTAAACAAAAAAAACCCCAAACCTCACGAACAAACAAAACCCCCAAACCAACCGACCAACCAACCGACCAACCAAAAAACAAAAAACAAACAAAAAAAAGGCTCTGAGAATTTAAAGACATGCACAAGCAATTGATTGTGCAAACTCTCCACAGAGAAACTGAGACCACAATAAACTTCCTTGTCCTTAGGAATTGTATGGTAAATGGTGCATCTGGGAGGCTTTTTTGAAAAGCAATTTGAATACAGTGATTTGGAGAATTCTTTAAAATAATATTTTTCCCGCCTCTTTAAAAGCAATTTAGTGTACTTTTATTTAATTGTCCTATGACCCTACTACAAAAAAACCCCACCAAACCAGCATACCGACAACTCTTGTGATCCTGTCCCATATGTGATTTCTTGTTATACACATAATTCAATACATTTACGCAGAGACTGCCCAGGATGGTTTGTATGCCAATTGACAAGTGCTTAAATAGAACATAAAAAGCTTTAAACAATGTAAATCAAGTAATAATAAATGTTATTACCACTTATATTATTTTTATAATCGCTACATATTATTATTGGTATATAAACCCTTAAATAATAGCAGACAGCTGCATAGCTCATAAGAATTTTTTAAACATAAAGACTATTTTTCATATATCATGGCAGAGCATTTTGATGAGAACCATGATGTATTCTGGAGAAACACACTCCACTGCCATTTCATTGATCTAAGGTGGCAGATGAAAGTCTTGTCACCTGCAGTACCACCTCATTTCAAAGTCAATGCAGTTAGAGAGATGGAGTATGGCAATTTTTAATGTAAATAATGTTTTGCCTTTCTGAAGGAGCCCATTTAAAGTCTTGAGGCCATTAGACTTCTGCCCTGGCTTCTTCAGCTCTGCAATTCTACAATAGAATTGGAGAGTCAGTTTGAGATTGATCATTAACTTCTCACTTGTGCTGCAAACCTTCCTTTTGTATTTCTGTAAAACTGAACAAATGACTGCTACTAATGTTTTGCTCATCAACTCCTAAGTGAAGGCCATTTAAGACAGAAATGTAGGCTTTAGCTCCAGCTGCTGTTCTAATGTTGCAGAAAGCTTTTGCTGCAGTTCATTAAATCCAACATCAGGCAGTCACAAAACTGCCGGCTAATTATTTTTTTCTTTCCTCGGCTGAGTGAATCCTGGTGTCACCAATTTCCTCTCACAAAATGGAGCTACAGAATTCTTCATTCTGAAGATTGAAGAAACAAAGGAGTGAGGAAGATACCAACATAATTCTGTCAAAAACAGGTAAGACTGAATCAGTGGAACTTTATTTCCTACCAGTTTTGCAAACTATCCTGCGAGTCAGACTCTGTATGGGAAAATGGTTCTTTGCTAGAAGGTCACAGGGCCTTTATTAACAACTGTTAGTTTATGTTTTGGGGACTAATAACCAAATTGGAGGTTATATGGGTTCAGTCCTCCGGCTGAAAAGGAGCAGACCTGTGGCTGAGAAGTAATTTTCCTCAGTACTGAGTACATGGGGGGTTTTAACCCCTATTATCTCAGTACAAATCAAATTAAATTATAAAAAATTCATTTTGTGGAATATCAAAACCGAAAAATAGACAAAAAATTAAAAGATCCATGTATGGAGATGTCACTCCTGACTTTGCATACAGAATATCTACCTGAACACAGCTCTGTTAACACATGGATGATGCTAGGCACCTCTCAGAAACTATTTTAAACATACCTCAAGATCATCTGTATTACCCATGACTTTAGGTTGTTGGTACAGCTCATAGATAAAGTAACTAAAATCAGAACATCCATGTGTGTTTAAAATAACACTCCAAAACAGGAAATGTGAATAACCTCCTGCCATGGAGCTGCTCATGGAATAGGGATTTTGATTGATCCCTGTGGTGATTCACTCTTTAGGGACATTACAGACTGAGAATATTCCCAAACTAGTACACCAAGGTTTCACCCCAGAATTCTTGCAAAAATAATAGATACTGAGAATTTGAGCTTATGTTAATGGTTGTTTATTGTCATACCACAGTCAGGATTTCAAAGAGAGATTTCTCCTTTCTATGACTGTACACTCAGAGGAGAGAGCCCTTACTATGATTTTACAATTAAAATTTACACAAAATGAATATAAAAAGAGAAAAATGTAAAGTAACAACAATAGAATGGCATGAATAAAATATATAGAATTAGGTATCTTCAAGGTTTCTAAATAGTTTCACCTTTAGTTGCAGGAAGAGAGGAAAAATGACTTCAGCCTCAGAATTCACATTTTCAATATGCATATTTTTACTTTTGACAGCGTGTCTTCATGTACTTGTAAGCTGTCAGCTGGCAACTATTGTTGTCTCTCTGCGATCTTAAGAGTGAGAAGACACATCAAAAGAGAATTAAGGCTATGACAGCACTCAGTGCAAATCAGAAAAGTTCCACGTAAGGCTGAAATCTGGCATTTGTGTTGAGCACCAAGACACAATGGGGGCAGAGGAAGAAAGCTGCTAAGGAAATTGAGTTAGAGTATGAAAGCAAGACCCTACATGTAACCCTTTGTCTTATATGACAATTTCATAGCTTTTACATGACACAAGTTGTGTAAATTAGTTTGGGTTCAGCTTGGGTGAGGTTTCTGTAGGACTTCATTAGGCAGTGCATTAAAAATAATCTGTCAGTACTGGACCACCAAAAAACTGAACGTCCAGTCACAGAAATTTTAACTAAATTCTGGTCACAAGCTCAAATAATATTGCTATTTCTATATAAATATCTTAAGGAGCAGAACTGGGAAGAGTTAAGAAGCTGGGAATTAAGTCACATATTGACATTTATAGGTAAGAAACAGGGTTTGCTCTCTAATTGTGATTATTCAGAGAAAGAAAAAAGTGTATTGAAATGCAACACTGAAATTGTGATGAACATTTTTATTTTTAAGCTAAAAAAACTGATTGAGAAACAATTCTCTGCCATTTTAAAGAATGACACCCTGAAGGGTATTTTTGAAAAGAAAACCTCATTCATTTTATAATTTTAATTTCAGAATATAATTCTGATCAATTTAAGAGCTAGGTTCTGAATAAAATCCACAAAACATTGAAACATATGTAGGAGCCTCTAACCCCTCATCTATAAATGGACAAATATCAAATCTTATTTTCTCTGAAAAGACAAAGATTTTTAGATACATGTACCCATAATGATAATTAAATAGCTTCAGTGATTGAATTGTTTGAAATGAGATTTCTTTGAAAATGGAAAACAAGAGCCATGACCATGGATTATGATCTTGTAGCTAAGTTTTACCTTCACCATAGTGACAAATCAAAGGACTTTTCCCTTGCCTAAAGGGAGTCCAAATCAGTCCTGGGGCTCCCAGCAGAGCCTGAAGAAGGCTGGAGGGGCTGTGGGGACTAATGACCTCCTTCGAGTTCTTGTCCACGCAGCCTGTTGCAGTTGCCTCCCTCATTGCCAGAGTCTGCAGCTGAGCTGTGGTCAGCATGCTGTCCATCCAGCCCCTTTCCAGCAGAGCTGTTACCTAACCAAACTAGGACAGGCAGGATTAGGCAATATCCAACAGCATCAGCTTGCCAAGGTCAGAACATAAGTACCAGAAATGGCTCATGTTTCAGGCTGGAAGGGTCAACGTTCAGCACCACCACGTGTGGCTACAGCCCCGGGCTGGTGTTACAACCTGTAATCCTGACACTGCTGTGCTGTCCCCAGGCTCAGTCCTGTCCCAGAGCACAGCTGCCTGACAGCAGAAAGGGGAACAGCATCTGCCCAAGGTCATTCAAGGTGTGCCTTGAAGCAAGCCTGCCAACTGTTCTGTTTAAGCAGAACTTAGAAAAGATGCCTGCTTACAAAAGGATGTAGAGATGTAGATGACACCAGAATGTCACCACGTGAAACGCCCTCCACGGCCAGGGGCAATGGCCAAATGAAGGCAAGTAAAATTACACACCCTCAGCCTCTGCTGTAAAATAAATGAATGGGCAAGCTGAGACTAAGACACACACACTGCCCTCCCAACCCATCCCTACCTTGCCCCGGGAAAATGCAAATGTTTGTTCATCTGCCTGGTCATTACATGCTTTTCAATAGACAGGCAGCTTTCCTGTATTAAAAAAAATCAATCAGAAGATTTAGAGATAATATGTTCTGTAGCTAACTGATAGTGATGCCAAGCAGATACTGAATGGCTTCTCAAGCTCACTACCATTTCAGCAGGATAATTTTCTAGGTTTTCTTGCTTCTCCAATATTGTAGGTTTTCACATTACTAGAAGGCTAAAACATTTACAAATCTTATCTACATGTCTTGATTTACCTCTCACTTTATGTCCTTTCATCACACTTGTACTAGAAAATCATATTCTCCTGTAATGTTTTGTGATTCTTTTTAAAATAAAGACTACCCTTCCCCATTAATCCAAATGCCTTGAAAACAGTTGCCAAAGTCCTTCCATGTTTTCTTTACTGAATGTGAAGAATCTATCTTCTGCATTATTATACCCCAGCTAATTATCTAAACTTAAATGAGAATTTAAATTTTCTTCTCTCAGGTATTTTTTACAAAACTTTGCCCGTATTGAATTAAACACATTTAAATGATCTAAAAATTCCTCTATCCCTCTATTAGGTTGTAGGTGGGAATTCAAGACCAATGTTTCTGTGGTTTTACTGCAAATTCCAGCAGGAGAAGGTGTAGGTAGGAGTTTCTTGTAAAAATCCTGAAATGCCTCAAAAATCAGAGTTGTGTGCTCTCAAAATTGTGTTTTAATCTTTTAGGGGCTCACTTGGAAAAGTTCTTGGGGAGGTAATAACTACTGAAACAGGACAACCCCCCCATGATACAGTGTGAAATTTACACAGCAGAACTGGACATGAAAAAAAATTAAGTTTGGAGAGCACAGAGATCAAATATGAGCAATTATGTAAAAGGGCAAAGGGACTTTTCTTCTTTTACTTCCTGTGTAGGGACAGTGACAGGTTCAGCTTCACTTGGAGTGAATAGATGTCTATTAGTGAGATATTGATTGACCTCTTATTCTATAGAGAAGAGTTGTTTTTTCTGATATAAAAATGGCAAGTAAGAAAATTTTATTATTTTTTATTTCATTTATTGGATATTTATCAATCTACTAAATATGTTCTGTAAATTTCCAAGTCAACTAGGACTGTAGCAACAGACTTGATTGTTACCAGAGCATCAGAAAATATTTTTCTTTTTAAATAGAAAGGCTAATTTTTAACAAGAATAAATTTGCCAGTGCCTTTCTCAAAAAGAAGAGACTATTTAAAAGGTGGTCATATTTTAGGGATCTGGCTTTTATTGTTACTCTATCCCAGCATAGTGTTCGCATTTATTAAAAAAACACATTAAATGATTTTGTGTTTATATTTATTGTCAGCAATACATCAGTTATGTAAAAATAACCCAGACGAAAATGTAAGACTTTTTACATTTTCATATCATCTGTATTAACTGAATAAAGCTTAGTGACAATATACACAAATTTGCAGTGGTAGTTGTACGTAAACATTTTGTGCATTAAAAAAGAAATATACATAATTTAAAAAATAAAAATGCATTACACAATTTACAAATTAACATTAACCAAAAAAAAAAAAAAAGGTAAACATTCCTCAGACAGCTGCCTCCTCATTCTACAAAATAAATATTCAAGTAAATTAAGTTAGGCAAAATAAACTCTTAACTCTTAACAATTTACATAAAGGTAAAAAGACAGATTTCCATTTAATTCAAGGTATATTTTACAACGATTTACACATAGAGTTTTTAAATTGGTCTTTTCAAATTGTAAGATTGGAAAAAAAACTTTATTACATTTTGGCAGGAGGAAGGGGGTTTCAAAATGGATGCTTTATACCAAATCTAAACAGGCTTGTGCAGTTGCATCAAAGCTTCAAAAAGGAACTGCTCCAGGACTCAAAGCAGACACAGTAAGCTAGAAACTACAGTTTTAAAAAGGAAAATATAAACCACCACATCAACAGGAAAATATCTACTTTGCTATTTTTCTGAATGGTTTATTTGATCACTGGAAACATTACTTTCACAAACTAATAATCTACAGTAGTGGCTGCTTTAGGCACTGGATTTGTAGAAGCACTCTGATTTTTAAAGCAAATTGCTTTTTATTCTATATTGATAATTCACACATTTATTTCTGTTTCAATGCTAGAGGGCTTAATCACCCTTGCAACATTTAGATTTACATAAAATTTCAGCCCTCCTTACAGCCTAGTATCTTTTTCTTGATAATGAGGGAAGCCATTCTGGCTTCAAATTTCCATGCACTTTGTTCATAGAAAAAATAATAATAAAAACGTACTCTAGATTTTAAATGCAGCACTAGTATGATGCAGATGTGCACCAGATACTCACTGATCAGATATAAAATGTAACACATACTAAAATACTTGCATGGATTGCAAAGGCCAAACATACTTTAAAAACCCTCCTATCTCTTTGTTTATCCATTTAATATGATAAGAAAAAGGAGATGTCATACCTTTAACTTGAAGTTATTAAATGCTTAGATTAGGACATAAATTTCCATAAAAGGCAAGAACTAAGCAACAGCTCCTGCTAAGACCAGCCAGTGTCATAAATAAAGATGACTCCTTGCCAATGAAAGAAACCCTGTTCCCTCAATGCCCTCTTGGTCCAAAACTATTTGACAACACAGAAACAGACTTTTAAAAGAACAGAAATCATTATTAAAGTCTGTCTCCACATATAGTTATTGTTCTTTAATACTTTATAATTTTTCCATGTTTTTTTTAGTATGTCTGACAAACAAGGAACCAACAATGTTTTTCTTGTTTTCAAGAATGCTGAAAATTAAAATTATCAAGATTTATATTTTTGCAATGGATCTTTACAATGTGCTGTAAGACTGAATACTCCAGTCCTGAAACACGTATATAAATGAACCACTGCTGTGGCAGAGGGCCACGAAACTTCATCAGCTGCAGCTGCATCAAGGTATAAAATAATAAATTGAACCTGCACCAAAGATTGTTACCATTGTTCCTCTGCTCATCATTCCCATTTGGGGAATATCTACACAGTGGGATGAAGGCAATTTTCTTGATGCAGTAACACCATACTGGTAATATGACAGCTAAGTTAAAGAAGGACCATAACCTCTCTTGAATATCCGCAAAATGCTCAATGGTTTCAAGAATTATTTTACATAGAAAAAAAAGTGTGTATTTTTAAGAACTGATATTGCCCATTGATGTCCATGAGAGTCTTGTCATTGATTTCAGTGGATCTGGGCCAAAGTTTGCAAAGCTAGTTTCATTCAGTGTGCAAAAACTGGTGCTTCTTGAGTAAATAGAGTGATGAGTAGGCAGGAGCGGTTTAGGTTATAAAAAAGACCTGAGAACCTAATATTGAACTTTATGTAGCAATTATTTTTGAGAGGTTGCCTGATAAAGTTTTGTATTGCTTAGTAGTGGCACAGTCACTTGTATGCTCCGGCTGCACACAGAAGCCATTTGAGGAGAATAACCCTTCTCAGGTCATGGATCACATCCGTAACAGCCATGTCACATGAGTGGCAAGTCAATGAGCTTCATGTTGGAAGCCTAACACTGAAAAGCCATAAGCATGGGAGAAGTTAACAGTGAGTTTTCACACTGCCAGAGTTTTTAAAAGTCATGAGTATTAAAATGGCAGAACTATTGATCTTATTGTTTACTCGCCAGTACACTCAGGAGTTTAACTGAATAATTAAAACAGTCTATTGAATTATCCTAATTAGAAAAGAGAAAACATCTCTGAGTATTGCACTGCCAGTAACAGTGAAAAACCTTTCATTAACAAAAGGAAAGAAAAGCAAAACCATTTTATTTTAGTTGAACAACCAGAACACCTTTTTAGACAAAAAGTATGTCACTCAGGATTACAGGGCAACCACTTTTCTTTTTCTTTTCTTTTTTTTTCTAACAAAGTTAACAAATATAAAAAATCTAGTCATAAACAGCCTTCAAAGTACAATTAGAAACCAGCAGGACAATCTATACCAGTATAGGTAGACGGGGCAAGAAACTGGACACTTGTATTACTGCCATGGTGTAGAGTACAATGGCTGCTGTGAGGAGGAACGGTGTGTGTACAGCAAACGTCGTGGCTGATTCCATCCCGTCACAGTCCAAACTGAACACTACTCTCTTCAGGATTCAAGACCTGTCTACTTGACTCTCCTTGCACAAGATACATCATTATCCTTTCTGAAAAGAGGCAGTTTCTATGGCAATACTAGTTAAGTGCATATCATGCTGCACTAATATAGTGCAAAATTTTGCCTTACATGTAGCAAAAAAGATGCAGGCAACTGTTTGAGTTAGAGAAAGTAGAAACGTATTGTAACATTTACAGCAGGTATTTTTTCCAGACAACAACCACTAGAAAATAGTGAATCTGAGAATGCCTCCTTTCCAGATGTACACATGAGGCCCTTATAATTTGGAGTGGTAACAGGACAGAATTTTGCAAGTGAGTTGTTGCCCTCTGAAACACAGGTTAACACAAGTTATCGTCAACTGGCAAACTGCTGAACTTGCTCAGTGGGTTAATCCCAGTTAAAAGTTAATATTGTACTAAGCACTAGAATGCTCTTCATCACATATATAATCTGATAGAATAATACACATGGTTCAACTGAGTATATATGTTATATTTGAATATAAAGAGTCATAGACAGCTTGGTACAAACTCGTCATGCGCACGGATTATACTTGGTTAATGATGCAGGGGCTTCCCAGTGTTAATACTGTCAGCTACAGTATTCTGGAGGCAGAAGTGGTGCTCAGTGCCAAGACTGAGGAAACACCACAGATCTCCAACTGCAGTGTCTATTAAAGTGATTCTGCCTGATTTCTCGGTGCTGATGGTCTAAAGTAAAGCAATAATACCTTGAATATCGGTAGGCATTATGAAATCCATCCTTCTTTATCTATGGTGTAGTTACAAAAAAGAAAAATTCAAAACACTTAATCCACTCCATAGAAAATCCCTGTGGCTTTGGACACCTTCTGATTTCACTCCTATAGTTTAGACTCCATTTGTCACCATGAGAAGCTGTATTTTACATGTCTGCATCTCCATCATAAGCCAAGGTTAAAGGTTTCAGTCGGTTGTTCTGCCTTCTCGGGGGCTTCTTTGGCTTTTTGCTGAAACAATAAGATAATTTGTAAATAGAACTAGCAACCAATAACACACAAAAATGTATTTCTGTCTTAAATGAAAGATGAGCATGTTGGTAATGCATTCAGTTGTTTGTTTATAAAAAGCTATAAGCCTAAAACCTTCCCTGGGATCACTAATTATCTCTTTATCAGCCCAAAGCAGTATCTAATTCAAAGCTCACTTCTTCAGAAACAAGCTGATGTGACTTGATGAAATCCTTGGCAGGCACTCTTGCAACATCACTCAGTTTTCAGAAGAATTCAGAGCCTGCCATGCAATATTTGGTCATGTATCAAAGCTGCATTCAGGTTCTTTCAAATTACGTGACTCAAATATCAAACCACTCTTGACACATCAAGGGTTTCCACAGGAAAGATCCATCTTCTGATTGGTTTTATCTCATCATACTTGCTGGAATGACTACAATTAATTCTACATATTATAATCAAACCAGTCATCAATAGCAGAGGTATGGTTGTTCGCCATAACATTCCTTGACTAGCCTTGAATTAGATTTTAATCCAGCAGTATTTCCAATCCATTTGATACAGTTTTAAAAAATTACCAGGTCAAACAAAAATGAACATTTATCCATGTTTTAGTACTTGTCTGCTTTTAGAGTGTAGTGTAAGAATTTCTTTAAATCAGGCCTGCGCATCCTCAGTCTTGTCCAAAATCTTATTTCAACTGTGTCACTTAGGCTGCTCAAATCTGAATCTTTTATACAAAACTTTTTGTTGTAACAAAAATGATTTGCAGTAGCCACAGGTTCCAGTCCAAATAATATGCAGTGCTGTTGAATGCTAATGGATTTCCTTTTCCTCAAACCCCTATCCCCTCCAAAAACCAACCAACTAACAAAAAAAATGACAAAAAACCTCAAACAAACAAACGAAAACAACAAAAAATAACACAACCAAAATACAAACCAAAATCTACCAAAAACCCCCAAAACCCCGAAACAAACCCTCCCCCCCAAAAAAAAAAAGTCCAAATGAATTTTTATATTACCTAGACAGAAGTGAGGTTTTGAGGTTGGGCAAAGTTTACTGAATGGCAAAGACACCCAGAAGCCACCCAAATTCCTATTAATGCAGTACAGTCAAGAGCCTGATGTATATGACCACACTTCCCTCACCTTCCACCTGTACAGTCCTACAGATCAGAAATTCCAAATAGGACCTAGAAAACTTCAGTTTTCTAGAGCACATTATCAAAGGTGACTTTGATAACAAAGTAAAAAAAAAGTTCAAAAAAAGTATTATTTCATGTATTAAAAAGATGAGAAAGCTTTCAGATTTTTTCTGGTTCTGTATATCTTATCAAATATAAAATATTATTTGCCTGGTTACTAAATATCCTTCTTGCTATTTCTCTCAGCATTATTTGATACAGACACAATAAAATTATTCTGGACACTGTATATTACAACCAAGATAAACCGAGCAAAAATGAACTGTACACCAAGCTACCCCATATTTGTAAGTTCTTATACCCTCAGAAGAGCATGTGGTGATCCATCATCTGGAGTACAACCAGGATCTGCTAACCTGAGTCTGGGCAAAAGGACACGGCAAATTAAATACTGCAGCTCACAGAAGTGTCTGCAGTTTTTAGAGCAGCAGATGTAAACATTTTCATTACAGTCTGTGAGGGGACTGTTTGCTTATAAATAATTAAAGAACTCACCAGGCTAGATAGATCATAGAAACAATAAAGATGAGTAAAACAAATGCACCAGCAGCTACACCATAAACCCAGGTCTTCAGCCTCCCATCTAAAAGGAATGAATGTTAGTCAGTAGTGTTTGAGTTAGTCTTGTTGAATTATTAGTTCTGATATAGCATAGAAATATTTTAATAATCCAAAATAAATGTCTTCACTAGCAATTACAGTTTAATCAGAGTAAATACTGTTAAACAACTGAGCAATGACTTCTCTGCCCTCTGCTTTTCAGTTGAAGTCAGGATAATTCAAATAGAGCTGAGATCTCGGGCAGAGGCAGCAGGTGAGAGACCCAGAAACTCAGCTTTGGGGCCCTCTGGTAGTGAGCAATCCCTCAGTGTGATCACAGGGCAGTGCATCAACCTGGGACTCATTTAGCATCACTTTCTATTCTAGCATTGGTAAAGCAATCTGCCTGTTATTTTTATTCTTGTTCCTATTTATTTGTATGTTTTTAAATGTCATAAGCATGCTGTACATCATCCATCCCTTAACTACACACACACACACAACTTTTACTACTGCATAAAGTAGTAACATTTTTAAATTTCTTTCCCTACCAAATGTAAGTTTCATTATTATAAATTACTTCTCACAGAATAAAAATACATAAAAAAAGACAACCCATGCCCATAAATAAAACAACTGCCTGTTGTTAATAAGGACTGTATTTATGTGCAGCCTGTGCACTTTGTATTTTGATCATGATGTCTCTGGAGGTTTCGGCATACATACCACTCTCCTTGCCTCAGATGCACCCATGTCTACGAGGAAAATTACTTGGATTTGTCTGTGGGGTTTTGCTCTGCCCTCAAATGATCATGTCACATCTAAAGGTGAGTGCATGCTTTTTGACTCATTACTTTGACCCAACTAATTTTTCAAATTTCTAAATAGCTTTTTGCAAACATTGTTTTCCAGGGGGTTAGCTAGCCTTGTTGTATCTCCTTGACAATAAAAAAACCCACATCATTTTAAAACTGAATTATTTAATTTTCAAGTGGTGCAAGTTTTATTTCATGAAGTTGTGTGTATTTTCAATGTAAGCAAATACAGCTAAAATTTTTCTGACCAAACACTTAGTGCTTCTAGTTAGCTCTGCAGAACCAAAAGGCATCATCACTGCCGTTTCTATTTCCACAATAATATTAACAGAAGTTAACTAAGATTGCTTGGTAACACATTAGTGCTCTCCATTGCTATAAAGTTAAGCTCAGGCTTTCAGGTCTGTAGCCATGCAGTCTTGTTGTCATGTGGTTAAGTTGCTCAAGACTAATCAATATCAGAACATTTTACCTTTGTTACCTTAATCAACCTAATGAAACGTAATAACTGACATAACTGAAATAACTGACCCGTTAAAGATTAATGGAACAGTAGATTTGATCTGACGTATCCTATGATATGATAATAGCAATGAGAAGAATTCAGACTTTAGTACTGCTAAATAGGTTAGCTTCCTCTCTCCTTGGCTTATTTCCACTGGTAAATGTAAGAGGTTTAGGTTTTTTTCAGGTTGGCTTCTTTTAAAATAGTAACATCTCCTTGAATAAAAGGCTGGCAATATCTTGTATAGAGACTTATTTGTTTTTGTCAAAGCAAGGAACTCTGTTAATTAGGTCATTTCTATTATGCAACTACTGAAATCTAACTCAGGCTTTCTGAATTCCCTCTGGACAGATTATTTCTAAGTATGCAATGGAATTGGCATGTCAGATTCATCTTTCTGTGGTAATACCTCAGTCCAGACAACTAAAGAGAACAGTTTTAATACCTTCTTTTCTGGAACTGAAATGTAATTTGTGGAAGAAAATGAAAGAACTATTTTAGATCTAGACTTAGAAACTGTGAGGAAAAGAATAATTGTGCTGGAGTGAACCTAAACCTTTCCAATAGATATCCAATTCTGAAATAAGACAATCAAGCCTAAATTTCATCTGAATTGGAAAACGTTCACTTTCTCTCACGCTTGCTCATAACTTCACTGCATAAATTATTCTATTGAGTATGTTTGAGATTATCTGAACAGAGCTATGTCTCCTTCTCAACTCGAATTGTATAAAATTAGTGAGTTTTCTATGAAGTTTCTCAAATGTACCTTGGACCAAAACCCTCCCTGAGCTCACATGAGCATCCATATTTCTAAACTGTTGAAGGTGACTGTCTGATATTTGCTTATTGTTATCACTCTGCTTGCTACAACACATCCTCTGGCATTTTCAGGAGGGGTTAGCTAAAATGAGTAAATGATAACACACTTGGTAAGATGCTGTTTTTTAAAAGAGGACCAGAAAAGTTTAATTTTCTATTTTTTATTGATGATTAAAGTACTTGGAGTAAAGACCATTTTATTGCAGGTATCAAATATAATATCAAAGTACAAATAATAGTTAATACTAGTAGGACTAAGGGGATCTAACCAAAGTATTTCTAATTTCTAACCCAAACATTATTTAATCTGCTTATTAGAAATATTTTAATAAATCTCAACTTGGAACATCTTATGGATTTTGCATGTAAAGATAGTGCTTTCAATTCTGCAATTAAAAACATCAAAAAACCCTTTAGAAATAATTGACCACCCTAATACACAAGTGTATTAATATATTTAGGCCTATGTGACTTGAGATACACTTAAGTTGATAACCAATTGCTCTCTTCCATATTAATAATATTTTGGACAAGCAACATACCTCTTTATGCAAAATTATTTTGTTAATTAAAGTTTTTTTAATCTAAATATTTGGTAGCTCTAGAAAATATTTACTGACATCTGATTACATGATGGACTTTATGAAGTATTTTTTATAAAATGACTTATATTTTATGCCACTCTTGCATATAAGTCTTTGCTCAGCTCTAAAGAACATGGTCCATCATAAAAGCAAATACTGCTCGTAGAGACTTATTTGCTAAATATCAAGAATATGGTTAGTATTTGACTAACATGAATTTGTTTAAATATGGATATGTCAGAAAAGCATTAGCATACCTATACCAATTATTTTCCTACAATTTACGCTATGGCTGCAAATTTTAAGAAGCCTTTACTCTTTGCAGTCTTCAGTGCTATCTTTTCATTCCTCTGTCAGTAGAATTATTGGTTAAGACACCATTATTTAATATACTGGCTTGCACCTTTGCAGCAAACTCCTTCTACTCCTCACATTTTAAATAGCTTCTGTGAATTTTAACAGGTAGAATGGCTAAAAGGAAATCTGCAATGTAAGATTTCACTCTATATATTGATGAGTAGTGAGAGGGCTAGGTGTTTACTTATGTCTCTTCCTTTGTTTTCAGTGACAGTACATGCCTGCCTTCTTAAATGAACAGTCAAGAGTTTTTCTGGTCTTCCTAGGTATACAAAAATGTAAATGCCAGACCCTGAAGCAGTACTTAGCACTAAGAACTGCTCATTGCATGACTTCACCTGGCCCAAAAGGCTGCAGAAACCAGGTCCTTCCTCGTCCTGACTGGTTACTGGAAGGCTGGGTAGGATTCACAGCTCGACTGGTTTTCACATCTCCCTTTTTGTCCTCCATGGTGGGGATCACCACCACCGGGATGAGAGTGCACTGTTCGAGTGTGCCATCAGAGGACATAACTTCAGTGTATCCGTCTTCACAACTGCACGCTCTAGTCTGTAGGGAACAAGTGTTTTACAACGTGGAGCAGAAAAACAAGCTCTTCTGTGAGCTGTAAAGCATAACAACATGGATGACTGGAAGAGAAGACTGTTTTGATGAGTGCTAGCCTGGAGAGTACCTCTTCATGTATTTTATGCAAGTTCATACCATACCGACAAAGATTATTTAACATTTAATTGAAAGGTAGAAAATTGTGCGAGGTGGATTTTAACACATTTGTGACTAGTAAAATCTCTGAAAATGCATTTTGTTGGCATAATCTTTGTAATCAAGAGATGTGTGGGAAGCCCTGAAGGGGGTGTTCTATGCTCCAATGCAGTAGCACATACCTCACTGCAGTAAGCGTGGGGTTGGCTGCACGGTGGGTTACATGACCTGTCAGCATCTGGTTGGCGCATCACTAAACAGCCCCCTGTAGGACAGAAAATCATATTTTCACATGGTAATACCTCCCCACTGATGAAATTACTTGCTGCAGTACATCATGGATGACAATCTTGTTGCAAATTTGAATGTTAAGAATCCTTCTTTTATTCCAAGGTGAAGGGTAATTGGAATCAAGTATTTTCTTATATGTAGAATAAGGATCCAGCAAATGTATTTAATTTCATGTGCATTTTAGAGAATGAATATTTGGCAATGGAGCCTTTTTTCCCTCCCTTTTTTTCCTTTGGCAGTTTGCCCAAAAAAACAATTTAAATGCTTTGTTGTACTCAAGGGAGCAGATTTGGTTCTCTAGGGCCCTCCTTATGACTTACATATTAAAACTGTGGCCACAATAGTAATGAAAGCATCTTTTTTATTTATATCTTTTCCTGTTGAACTGAAAATAAGTCACTTATCCTGTTTATGAAAGGATATCTGTTTTCTGCTGCTACTGTGTCACTTTTGCATATGCCTTTATGAATCAAGGCTTCATGTTAGATGAGACTAGAAAGAAAAGCCAATTTATCAGTAAAGCATACACTGAATGTTAGAATACTGATGATATTGTGGGTTTTAGTCTTTTCTCTTTTTATATAGATCTAGTTTTCATTTCTACAGCTTTATATATAGTGCAGTTATTGTTATGGACCAATACACCCAATCAGGCTTTCACTATCATTTCAGCCAGAATGACTTCAAAATACATTTAGAATCAGTTTGAATTTACCTGTGTTTCCTTTTAGCTTCTAGAAGAGGGATATGCATCACATTGTTTAAAATTTGTACTGCTACAGGGCAACTTATCATGCATCTCCCAAATTAATACCATTTTTATACTGGTGTGATATGATGATGAAATCCTGATAGCTGAGGTTGGTCACAACCATAGCAGATGCAGTTAGTTGTGGTTACGTAGATCCAAGTGTTAACAGGATGGCTGGTGAAGAACAAAGAAAACCCTGCTGGTTGCCATAAGTTTTCCCCACCCCCAGAAAAAAAAAAATCATACATCCTAGCATACAAATCACATGCCTGTGGGAATCTATGTAATAAAATATCAGTCATCCAAGGAAGCAGAAGGAAAGAGTTGCCTCATCGCCCATGGGAAATAACACCTTCAAGTAAAAAAGAACTATTCAGCACAATGATATTACGCAAGTAAATAAATAGAAAAAGACCTTAGAATACCAACAGAACTCACAATAATTATTTAATCATGTCTGAAGTAAAATACCCTATGTTAGAGCCAAATGTGCTGGAATAAAGCTGACGAGACACAGTAATCAGAGACATGGGTTGCTTCTGCATCAAAACAGGTAATCTCAATTTAAATCAATCATATATGTGCATCTATCACATCTAGGAGCTCATAAATATTGTAGTTTATACAAAACACTTTCAGAAAATGTACACATGTAAATTAAAATCAGGTTCACTACTGCATATGTAACGTAGAGAAGTTCCCTCTATATCCTATATTAATATAATAGAATATTGTATTTAAGTGGTGTGTTTGAAAACTATCATAAAATCCATGAAAACTACAGTTTTGCATTTAACAGAAACATGAAAAATACAGTTTTGTGTTGCTTGGAGACCAGTGGTTGCATGTTCTAGAATATTCCATTAGTTTTCCTTTCAAATCAGAAAGTTACCAGAGCTTTAAAGCCACATACAAACAAACTTTGAAAAAAAAGTGATACAATATAGGTCTGAGGTTTGTCTGCCTTGGAGGTACCATTATGAAAATCTGCCAAAAATACATAGTCATAGATTTGTCATTCCTAGAATTTCTCACAAGGCTGTATTCAGTCACATCAGATGAAATTACTATTTTCATGTGACTGTGATTTATGAATGAATTCTGATTTTAACATTTCAGAGCCATAATCTCCAAGATGCTATTTACTTCAAATCCTGTAGGACCTTTTGTAGATAATATCCTATATTAATCCCAATAAGAATTCTTATTTAGAGTTTTACTTACCATAGAAACATCTTAGCTAAGCAGGAAGCAATCAAAGTGCATAAATAATGCCCTGTTGCATTTCTTGTGAACAAGATGTATTTTTATAGTCCTACACCACAAGGTAAGATTTGCAAGAGGCTTTGAGCTATTATTTCAACACCTTGTAAAAATAATACAAATATTTTCTTTCTACTGTTACAACAGACAGTGGTGGTAGACTCCATGATCAAGAAGAGTTGTGGTGGCAATACATAAATAACAGCTCCCCTGCTGTGACTGACCTGACAGCAGCTGGCATTGAGGATATGTTTACAGTCCCTTGGAATCTTTTACTATCCATTGGCCTGATACAAAAAATATTTAAATAAATTCATAACTCTTAGCTCAAATGAATCCCTACTGCCAATATATAAATCAATATAAATAGAGTCGTATGAAGATTTTCTTCTGAGATCTCATTTGTTCCTAATTCATGTTTTTTGTGCTTTGTCTTGCACAAAATGTCATGACATCCCATAAACAGTCCATTATGTATCCTGATACAGATTTATGGCATTGAAGTAAAGAAATAAATTTATTAAAATTTTATATTTTGTAACTTAAAGGAGATATATCATATATGGATTATATTATCAAGCTCTGCAACTTTCTCTGCCTTTGTATAGGCACTGAAATGACCTGTAATACAAAAAAATTTTATTTGTGGTAAGGCTTGAAATTTGAAACACTATATTTTGAAATGTAAAGACGCCTACGGTAAAAAAAGTCCCAAACATATACAAAGCAAAACATTTCAGGTCCACTACAGAAGATAATATTTATATATACTTTTAGCATTACATGCTGCATGATTCTAGAAAAGAAACCACATCTTGAATTTGCAAAAAGATGATGGTTATGATAGATACTCCAAGAAGTGTTTTTAGCAGATCCCTTTTAATTTTTTTCTTAAGGTTGTCGGGGAAACACAGTATCCACCTGTTTTCCAGACTTTTTTTTGGGTATGTAAAAAGAGTAGTTACCTGTGACGTTTAAACCATCTGACCTTTGGCACCACACAGTCCGAGAAGATCCCTTCCACGGGCTAGCCATCCACTTGTACTCATAGCACTGGCCATCTGCACAGAGAACAGTCGCATTTCGAGAAATTTGATGACAAGGTTTTGGGCTACCACGAGCAGCCACACTCATCAGCAGACCATACTCGTGTCGTGGCCACACTCATTATGATTAATGGCATTATGATTAATGTACAGTTAAGTAAGCCCCTTTTTCCATCCAGCACTGCACTGCACACATGGAGCTCCCAGGGTCTCCTGCACTTACTGGACACCCAGAGAACAGACCAGATGTGTCCTGGACACTAGCTAGGGTTATGAGCAAGCCTAATGCAGCTAATGGGTAAAAGAAATGTTTCCAATAACCTCATAATGGCTGTGGCCCATCTGTTGTGCAAATCTCATTTAGGGGTCAGGTTCCTTTCCTGGTAACACTGAGCTTCAACCAGTGCTCCAGTGCTTGGCAAAGTGGCCAGGGCTGCATCTGGATTCATGTCTCAGCTCTTCTGTGCACATCTCATACGGTCTGGGTTGAATCATGAAGTCCTCCTGCACCTTACCTCTCTGTTATAAATATGAAATTCCTTTTTGTCTGATCCAGCCTCTGAATGAGCGAGACAGTACAGGAAACTACTTTTCCTAGACCATATGTCCACTACCAGTTGTAAGCATGGATGAGATATTTTAATGACATTTTCAGGCAGTTAACAATTCAAAGGGTAGAGAGAAATCTAAATCTGGTTATGAATCAAAACTCAGAGATTTCTTTTTGTTAATGTTACTAAGAGTATACAGAAACTTTTTGCCCCATATAGAAAGAAATGTCATTATTAAAAAAAGAATAATTCTAGAGGGGTAACATATAATAGTTATAATTTGAAAGTTTTTACTTTACAGTTGATAAATGGAAAACAACAAATTAGGTGCATTTCTGTTTATAAAATTTGCATTTACCTAAAATCGATGCCATGAACAGAAAGAAAACAAAATTATTATATTTTCTGTAATATTATTCTTACATGAACCAGCCTTACATATATTTTAGTGCTTACCATCACATGGTCTTGTTTCCAAAGCCTGTTCTGGACAGAGATGTTGATTCTCTAAGTCCTGAATGACCACTGCTCTAGATCGGACTTGTATTCCTCCAAACCCAAGATCCTCACCATTAACACAGGTTAGCTGGCAAAGGCTCCATTCTGACCACTCTCTCAAGTAACAGTCCCCTGTCAAAGAGCAGTTTTATAAGATGAATGATAATTGTATGTGAAGAGATTTTTTACACTGAATATGTCTTAAAAAAATGTCCAAGTACAGTTTCTTAATTTTCCTTCTTTTTAGTTCCTTTCATTCCTCTTTTTAAATTTGACTTGAAGTGTAAGAAAGATAACATTTTAATAACTATCTGAATGTCTGTCATAGAAAATATTATAAAAAGATTATACAAGGATATTTGTTCTAAAGCAGTTTTAGTTTCCTGTAGCATTCCCATGAGATCATCCTCATTGTGAATCTCTTTGCAATGCTCTACCCAATGTCTAGATTTTTGTACATTTTAAGATATTGTGCATGTTATGTCTTTTGCTAAATTTACATATCTTTTTTTCAGTTCATCTTTGATCTTAGAAAACACTGTCTAGTATTAAAAAGATTAATTATTGCTTATCCCCATGCAGATTTTTTCTAGACAGACATAGAAGCAACTGATGGAAAACTCTTTGCAAGAAAGGGAAATGGAAACATGATTAAAATGTTTGTTCTCACTATTTCATGTTAGGATAATAGACCTGTAGAATCCTATAGTGTAAAACTGAAAAATAAAATTATACTAATGACACTAATTAGCACGATCAGCTAAAGAACATTTAAGGAAGATCTGAGGCACAACACAAGGAAACCATTTTGTTAAAACTGCAGTTGAAAATGGGACTAGACTGTGCACAAACTCATAAATAAACCTCTTAGTTCTCATTATTTCAGTGAGAAAGCCATTAAAAATTCATGCTACCTTGCATTATACTGATGACAGATATAATCAGTACTGTGTTGACCGGATGCCTGATTAATGAAGGAATTTTATTTGCCAACCTTAGGAAAGCATGCAAAGAAATGAATAATTGACGAACTGATGTATACATAATAGGAAAACAAGTAGTGATTTTTGGAAACATTAGCTGGAGCGTATCATTAGCACATCCCCACAGGGCAATTATTCTTGCTGGCTAAATGTGAGATTGTTGAAGAACAGGTCCCTGCTCAGCAAATTTTTTAAAGCAATCAGTAAGCAGCTATAATTTTTTTATGAAATTCACTAACATGAAAACATAACTACAGTCTTTGTATTCTTCCAGTTCCTATTTAAGAAATAAAAATATATGAACATTATGTAATTGGAATGCTATGTAGAAAGCAGTGATGGAAATCTCTTCATTTTTTATAATTTCTATTTATTGAGACAACTTTACCTTCAGTCCAATCTGAAATGAACTGGGAAAAAAACTCTGAGAAAGAGGAGAGTTTCAAGAGAGTGAAAACTGAGTACCGGTATGAAATGATAGCTACATTAGAACTGAATTATCACCTCTTCTGAAAATTCCTCATAAATGGCTACTAAACAAAAGCAATATACTTCAAATTTTACAAGTAAGTGTTTGGAATGAACTGGAGGGTTTTTACTGGAAATTCAACAGCTCTTATATGCTCTGTCTTTCTCT
Organism: Polioptila caerulea; assembly: GCA_013397295.1. Lineage (NCBI taxonomy): Eukaryota > Metazoa > Chordata > Aves > Passeriformes > Certhiidae > Polioptila > Polioptila caerulea. Next base: position 1,779,948 of record VYXF01006616.1, read on the forward strand.
GCATGAGCATCATGGACCTGATCATTCACAACAGCTCCTTTAGATTCAGTTCACAAAGGCAATGATAGAGCATGTCACATCCAGAGAGTTAAAAAACCAGAGGCACTCATGTTTTCTCAGAGATCAAAATTTCAGTTTCATTTGGAATAGAACCTTTAAAGAAAAAAATAAGTTGCCTTAGCTTATCTTCCTTAGACAGTCACAAAAGGCATCAAGCTTTTAGCCACTGGCAAAAGTATTAATAAAGTTGTTAGACAGTCGACACACATAACTCTAATATTTAGCTATAAACCAACACCCTTTCTAATAGAGTTAAATACAGGTTTTATTACACTAAATTTTGTAGAAAAATATATGGGTCTTAGAAACAATCTGTGACAGAGAGATCATGTATTTTTTTATATTTAAAATCTAGTATTTTTTCTAACTGATTTATTGTCATGAAGCCACTTCTAGGAAGTAACTCTGTTGGTCATTTGAGGGATGAATCCAATCAGTAAAGCAGACGAAAAAGATTTAATTGCCTGTAGCTAATGCTAGGCCCTAATAGCTGTAATGACACCCAGCCTATCTTGAAACACAACATTTATTTGAACAGCTTTGTTACCTGGACAAGGGAAAGTGCAGGTTTCCTCAAGTATTATCTTCTTATCACCATCTATAATAGGCTCTATTTCTCCACAGAATTCCTCATCTACTACTTTGCCAACATCTTCAATGGATCCATCATAAACCACACAGGAGATGTTCCTCACTCGTGTTCCCTCTCCACATTGAGCATCCTACAGAGGGAGAACAGATATTGATTGATACTGGACAGAAGAAAGTGCCAAAAGACTAGATTTGAGTTACATGTCACTCTATCTCCTATTATTTTTGCTTAACTTATTCATTCCAATAAGGAGAAAAAGAAGACAAAAAAGAGAAGACATGATTCATTACCTCTGAAAGAAACAAAAAAACCCCCAAACCCCAAATTTCTGCTACTTGTTCCTTAAATTATGGAGCTAATTATGCCTTTGAATTGCAACCAGAGCAGTATGTTAAGTGAAGATATCTTCTAATATGTGAATATATTTCTGCTGATATTCTTTTACAATAGAAGTATTTAAATTACTAGCAAAAATGCTGCTCAGATACCAAAGTTTACATTTATACTCTGAATATCTGTAGGACACTGTTGCATCCATTGATTAATAGGAAATCTAAGGAAAAAAACCCAAACTTTAGGTTTTGTATAAGAGAGGTGGAAACAAATTGTTTACAGCTGATAAGGAGGTATCTGGGCAAATCACAAATATGCCTGGATCCACACATTCCATAACTTCAAAGTCCCATGTGGCTTTTACCTCTACTTTGCATGCAGACCATTGACCATATTGCCATCGATAACAAGGCTTTACTGGACAGGGTTTGAATTGCTCCATCTGAGAAGGACACGGCCTCCCATCACCCTGAAATGGCTGATTTATGGTCCTCCTTCTGATCATTTTTCCTGTAACAAAAACCAGCAATGTAACTAACAACAAAGTGGTTAGACTGATTTATTCCTCAAGACAGTTCTATTTTGCTGAGAAGTACTGTATTTGAATAAAGCAATTTTATCCAGATTTGAAAAATAGGATTGTAAAGCTGATCTGTTGGCTCTTGTCCGTTACGTGGATTCATATTTTCCAAGTCAGGCACTTTATATTCTGTCGTTTGTTTGTAGTGTAAGAAATGCAGGAGGATGTATGATTAGCATTGCTCCTGTAACAGCAAACAAAAGCAGTAATTTCCTAGTTCAGAAGCCTGAAGAAAAATATTCTTTATGAATGTGAAAACATGTTTGTCCATTTCAGTGGAGACTCCTGCTCCTCATCTGGAGCTTGCTGCTAGAAGAGGCCAGCACGTTGTGTTCTTCCCTAAGTTAACACAGAAGCATATGTCTCATAATCAATTCCAGCAAACATGAACTTGCAACTTTCTGTCACTGTCTGTGTGGAAAACATTACATGTAGATATTTCAGGAGATGGAGGATTCTTCACTCAGGCCCAAAGAAAATTAAAATACAATAGGCTTATCCAACAGTTATCTCCTCTTCTGAGGAGATATGCTACCCAGCTTCACTGAGATACAGGTTCTATTTAAAAAACTTATGTAAACTGAAAGAGGAAGACATTTTTATCCTTTTAACAATTCTTTCTCCTTTCATCTTGCTGTAGACATTAGACCATTATGCTTCATTACAGAGAGTTCATGTAATATAACTGAAAATTTCCTTCTGTGTCAGAAGGAATGGTCAAATGGCTGATCTAGAGTTGTCAGCTCACAAAGGTTTCCACAAAAACAGCACAGCTGTGGCATTTTAATATATTTATAGATAAACTAAGAGCCAAATCTGAAAAAATATGTATTAATTTAAATTTGTATAGTGAGGGTTATATTAAACTAAGGCAGTACACAGATTTACCTGTATAAAACCTGATGTTAGCCAGCCAAAAGAATTAATCTTTAATTCCACATTTTAATTTCATGCATTTGCAATTGACTACTCTAATGGTAATGACATGAATCTTTTGCTGAGAGCAAGCTACACAAGCCACCATGCATGAGCAGAACAAAATCAATCTCCCAGACAGATGTGCTCACTGCAGACAGCTAGAAAGATGTTTGCCAAATGGAGCCTCATCATCATTCTTGGATTCACAGCTGCTCCAACTGAGATGTTTCACGAGAAAAAAAGATTTCATTGAAAAGTACTAGAGAAAAAATGCCAAAGAACAGACTTCTTACACACAGAATTCTTCCTCAGCTAGATGGACATTTGAGTGGGTGCACAAAAGCAGTTAAGATTTGTGGTCATTGGATTTATACATGGCTATAACTTATTGAAAAAGACCAGTTCCAATTTGTTTTTGGAACAATTTTAGTAGCCTAATCTCATCACTTATAATGAAACTTAAGAGAAAATCCCTCCCTCCTCTTCCTCTCCCCACCAGCTGAAAAATAAATATTCAAATCAATGTTTACTTTTGTCTCAATATATTATTCATATCTCACTCTTTTTCCCAGATTCAGAAAATATTTGGACCAAATTCCCATTATTTTCAGTGACAATTTGAATAAATAATGCTTGAGTCTCACTCAAGCATTATTTCCTGATTTACATCCCTGTAACGCTCCCTATCTAACAATATTTTTTATTTCTGGAAACAGAGGTATTATTAATTTTATTAAGGAAAAAGAAGATAACTCAGTGTTTAAAATATGCCAAAGATATATAATACAGGTACTGACCTGTAAGGCCACATGTTTGAGAGCACTCAGACCAAGTGGACCAGTCTGAGAGCTGACAGTTCACAGGACATTCCACCACGCAGGACATATTCATTTGCCATGTCTTTTCCAAACCAAGCTGAAAGAAAAAGTTAAATGGTCAGCACAAAACTCCAGGCCTGGATCAGCAAGGTAAAAAGTAAAGTAAATAGGACATTTATAATTCTCACTCCAAGACAGTCCTAATGCAAATACTGATCTCTATATAGATACATAAATCCCATTTTCATCAATCATTTTCTAAACTAGAACCTATAAATGGAGGACTTAATCTCTACAGTATTACTTCATACAATAGATGAAGGCCAAAATAATTTACGAAGTATTTTGAAAGAGGAATGCAAAAATACTGAGTTGCAATTAATAAGTGAATTGAAGTCATAAGAGAAGCCCAGTTCAAAATTAGGAAAGGAGGAGGATTAACATGTATTTGATATTCAGAAGATGTTGCAGATACTAGAAGTTTACAGGAGCTCAAGAGAGACTGAACAAGTTAACGGAAGAGAAATCTGAAGGTTTAAACACACAGAAACCCCATCAGGCAATTGCAGTTCAAGAGCTGAAAACAGGTGGAGGCTGTGAAAAGAATAGATGGAAACTCTTGTATGTCTGTGCTATATAAATGCATTATTCTATTCTATTCTATTCTATTCTATTCTATTCTATTCTATTCTATTCTATTCTATTCTATTCTATTCTATTCTATTCTATTCTATTCTATTCTATTCTATTCTCTAGATCATGCTATCTATGCAAAGATGTTGACATGACACGGACAATGATTTTTCAAAAAAAATACATCTTTGCATTTTTTTCTGAAAAACTGCAAAAAACCAGAATCCTCTATTACCCATAAAGCAGAAGCTCCATTTGCTTGAGGAGTCTTGAGAGAAGGGGACAGAAAAATTAAACTCAAGGCTCAAGTTTTCCCAAAAATATATTGTTCTCAGTTTTCCTCCAGGTATGATTCAGCCTAACACCCCACTTCAGGGAAGGAAGAGTTTTATAATCATGCTTGGGACATGGCACAACTACATGGTCCTTTGGTCTAATCCTGGACAGTCATTTCTATGTTCTTATAAATTCACATGCTCCAGATTTTCCCCATGCATGGAAGGAGATATTCTCACTAATACATATGAGAATATATGATGCAAGATGAAATACGACTGGTGGCAAAAATATTAGTGCAATACTGCCTGCATCCTGCACAGCTGAGTCAAAAGGGTAGGTCAGTTACAGGGTGTATGATCTAAAGTGTCAAAGAAAATCAGTCCTGCCAATAGGAACAGATCTACAGCTTTCCAGCACAAAGGACTGTCCTCTTCACTGGACCTCACCAGCAGACCTTGATCATCATTGAGGCTTTTCAGAATCCAAGGCAGTTGTGAATATTTTAAATAGAAAAAATCCCCACCTAGGTAAAATTAAAAAAAAAAAAAAAAAAAGCAAACCAGACATTTCAAAACCTATTAATTTTAATGAATGGGAAAGTAAATTATATAAACCAATATTTAAGATTTGAAGAAGGAGATTAACCCACTATTTCCTACTAAACACAAGTATAGAGCAATAATTAGGCATAACATTAAAATGTCCTACGCAAATAAACTACCACAAGTACTAAAAATATCTCCTCCTAGTAGACTCTTGAAGTTTTAAATTTGCATTTGCAGTACCATTTATTGAGACAAATGGGAGTTTAGACATCTGTTCATTTTTATACATCAAAAAATGAGTTCTTGGCTTTTCTTGGTGGTTCAGTATAGCCTTGATTATACAGCTATCACACACAGACAACACCTGAAACCTTTGGATAATCTGGAATTTGGATGATTAGGAAGCTAGAGAACCCTCTTTGAAGTCCATATTTGGGTCAAACCTTCTGAGCAAAGGCTTTAAAGCCTGCTGAATTGATTCCTGCCAATTATAGAAACATGACTGCTCTCTTTCAAGACTGGTCTTCTCAGCTGGACTTCAGCTGCTCAAGAGGGAAAAGCTCAAGAAAGATATTAACAGTGAAGAGGAGAAAGCTGAAGGCCAGATTACCCACAGTGACCTCTATTTGCATGTCTTAGATACTGAAGTGCTGCTTAAATAGATCTGGGGAACAACTGACGGCTTGCAATTCAATAGGATTCACATATTCCTTTCTTGTCCCTCTCTTTCCTTGAACTGATGAACCAAAATTCAACTTGAAGAGCTTAGAAAATATTTGAAAAAGTGTTCAGTAGCTCCCCTACCCTTAAGCTTTTGTTCTGGATGAGCAGTGGTTTCTGACTCAACAACAGCAGGTACTGAAAGCTACCCCTGTGGGCTCTGTGCTTCTGGTCACACATGCCAGGGGCAGCAGGCTGCCACACCAGCATGCTCTTTAAATCCTGTGATCCACAAGAAGTATCTGCATTTGCATTTGTTTATAGGAATGTTTGGCACCAAAGTTTAAACCCTTCTGCTAGAGGTTAATCATGTAATCTGACAAGCAGACTATTCACCAATAAACCAGCAAAGTCTGCTTTTTAATGCAGACACAGCTGCTGGTTTCTAGGCTTTTCTCATCTTTAATTAACAGTAAATGAATGAAAATAAGTCTATAAAAAGGAATATAGGCAGGATGAGCTTGCTTTAGGTGATTTGATTTTCAAATATTCAAAGAAAGAGAAGTCAAGTTCTTGTGATAAGTAGAAACCAAGTAATCCAGTATTACTATGCTTTGAGAGATTGGAGAACTACATTAACATAACCAGGACTTGGAAATAAGCTGTAGAAATTGATTTATCATGGCAGTAATCAGGATGACTGGCTACCTTCTTTAGCTAATCAACTCAAGATCATATGGACACATAGGGAAACCAGAACACAGGGACTCAGATGGAATGTTAGTATTTAACTCTGCTGATGCTCATACCTAGAGATGGTTATAGACAAAATTCAGCATGAAGGGTTTTTTTATATATGGCTTTATTACTTTCTTGAACCATATATTATACAGAAACTCATTGCAATAATGGGTCTTAATTTCTTAGGGATCAGTGCAGGTTTATCTATTATGAGCTCTCTTCTTTGCATACAATAATAAGAAACATAATTCAGTAAATGTACCTATACAAATACATCTAGGAAAAAGTTTTATGGTAGCCCAAAGAAAATTCATTAGCTAGGTAATTACAAAATCACTTCATATTTCTCCTATTTGTCAACTTTTCCAATCACATGCCCCTTATTCTGAACTTCACTTAATATTTCTGCACTGCCCTTATAATGCAAAAACACGTGCAAACCTCCACCCTGAAGGATCATTAGCAAGAAGTGCATATTATGTATTCACATTTTGATAATTTCTTGAATACTCTCCTCTCATGACCTGCAAGGTCACAGAGTTTGCTTTCACATATTTAGAGTGAAGGGTCTGTTAAGATCTGAACAGCTTGGCTTTCCTGCTAATCAGGTTAACAGGTTTTACTCCTCAGTTATTGGATCAGCCTCTGACCTTGCTGGACCACTGCTTACACATCCATAATTCAACAAATATTCCTAAGTGTGTGGCTAGAGAGTGGATCAGAGCTTTCTACAAGATGTATTTCTATATGATCTAGCAAATCAAAAGGGCAAATAACGCAGCACAGTGGCTGTTGATAAATCCAGGACACCACTGCAGTGATATCTGTTAGCCAGTCATTTACAGCAAGTAGCCCTTGAGATATTATATTCTTGCCCTCATTATTCCTCTGAAAAATAAACTTTCATTTCTTAAATGCAGGAAAACTTCAGAGGTTTTCTGAAATGAGATTTCAGTGCAAAATGTAATCAGTTCTAAATGTTAGAAATTTTCTAACTTTTAGTTAGAACTTAACAAATGTTAACCTTTGCTTAACAGGAATAACTTCTTGGTTTTATAGTAGAAGAAATATATTTTCCTATAAAATCAAATAAACCATATTTTTTCTGTTGAAATATTTATTTGGATGGATATTTTACGTTATGTCTTGGTACAAATTAATCAATATTGCAATCTCAGAAGTGACAGCCATTTTTTTCTCTTTTTAAACACATTAAAACATTACAAAAAGCATGAATGCATTGCCCTATTAACTTCACAGCAACTTGCTGGTAGGTAGCCATATTCTGAGCTTTTTCTTGAGACATAATTTTTGTGGCTGTCCAATTTCTGGAAGTGTTCACAAGGCCAGGTTGGAGTGGGCTTTCAGCAACCTGCTATAGTGAAAGGTGACCCTGCTCACAGAAGGGGCTTTGATCTTTAAGGTGATGCTCTTTAAGAACACTTTTGACTCAAACCGTTCTATGATTCTGTGAAAATATTAGATTTGATTAGAAACCAAAAAACTATGAGGGAAGGAGGGACATGGGACAGAAGTCTCAGCTAAAACTCTCTGCCTTTGATAAGAACTTACTGATTCAGGAATCCAGGATGTCAGAGGAGATAGGAGAAGTAGGTCAGATACACCATTACAAAATTATAGTCTAAAGTAAATGATGAGTTTCCTGACTCCCTCCACTTCTGATGAGACTCTTTTCTATGGGCACATCCTGAGAGCAGCTAGTAGCCAGAAGGGTTCTGCAGAAAAGCTGTTGGTGCCAAAACTTCTATGGAGGCCTTTTCCCCTTTGTCCCCCACTGCCAGTAATTTTATTTCTGATGTCATGGTGGTGGGGGAATGGCAGCTGAAACAAGTGCAGTTACTTTCCATCAGAAACACATGTAGGATTGCCCTTAAAGTTGTACTGGTATTGTCTTCATGGTTTTTTTCATACTACAGTCTCCATGGAATTGAAAACATTAGGACACAAACACAAAATGTCAGGAAACCAGTGCTGTCAAATTACAGGTTAGTTTTCAAAATGGCTCTTTCAAAACTTAAGGGCTCCTGTCTGCTAGCTAGTTCTCTGCATATGCTCCTACTTAATAGTAAACTCATGCTGCACATTTTTTCACACTAGCTTGGGTATTTTTTGCATCACACAGCTGGATACAAGAAGTTAGAATTCAGCCCAGCTGCAGAATGACACGTGAGAAATATTTTCCAACACATTGAGTAAATGATTGATACTGGCAGGTGTCCAAGGCTCCATGCAGAAGCTGTATCAAATTAGACTTATGATTAGTATTCTGATTGAGATTTATTACCTTTATTCTACTTTATTAATTATTGTTTCTAAGTAATTTCCTTCAGGACATAATAATTAGCATATGTTCACAGAGGCACTTAAAAGTAACCAAAGGAAACAGTATAAAAATCAGTTGACAGCTCGGTTCATTTCAGAGGTACTTAACAATCCATGAATAGTACTGCAAAACATCTGGTGAAGATGCCATACAGCTCAGTTGGCTCAGTATTAATTAGCACTATTAGAAGGGAGATTTCTCACAGGTACCCACTCACCTCCTCACAGTATTTAAGGTCAACCGATTTGCCATCACTGCGGACACAGTCGAGCATCCGCGTTTTGATGCCGCTGCCACAGACAGCCTTCTCGCTGAGCTGACACGTGCTCCAGTCTGCAAAGGAGGAATTCATTAGTGCTGCAGACTTTCAGATAGAATTCATAATGATCCAGTCTCCCACCTAATCCTGATGGCCTAAAATAACCCTCACAAGAAACTTTTACACATAACAAGGCTCGTGGAGCCCAGCTGCTACACATTTTAGGAAACAGTGACCTTTCCTGCAAATAGTCAATGTCATGGTACGTCCCTCAAAAGTTCATATTTGGTTTTGTCTGTATGGATTTTGAGTAAATCACAAAATGATATGAGAAATACTTTTCCTGGAGTTACAATGTGCACATTTCACATGCAAATTCTCAATTTAATATTTTATCTGAATCAAACAGCCTGAATCAGTTTTCAGTACAAGTTCCACGGCTGCCTCTGGGTAAGAACAGAAAGCAGAAAAATCCATCCTGCAAGGTGAATGGAAATGAGCTGTAAGATGTGGTCCCAGGCTGTCACTAGAGCATAATAACACAAATACCTGTCACATTGTAGTCATAGTGGTAGCAGTTCTTGTTCAAAGTGCAGGCTTCTGCCTCGGTGGCAGCAGGACAAGGCTTTCCATCATCTGGTTGTCTTAGGCATTCAGCTGACCTTTCACGGACACTACTTCCATTGCATGGCTTGAAAGTAAGATTGGAAACAGCTTAAATATTTTGGCACCCTGCTACCTCTTTATGCAGCACTTCAACAACCTTTTAAATAATCCCTTCACAAAACACAAGTGTAAAATAACAGGTTCATGCTAATGTATAAGAGAAACCCTTTTCTTTTTCCTTTAACCTCGTAACACCACTCTGTTTTCCTAACTTGTGCATATTTCAGTATTAGTACTTTGGAACTATTTCACTCATGAAGAGGATATTGAGATGCTCACTTTCCAAATGCTATAATGTAGTGCACCAAAGCCTCTCAGAGGTCCTGAAACACTTTTGGGGTTTTTTTTAGTTTTTCAGACATTTCTTTTTAAAATTGCTGTCAGGAAGGAAAGGAAGAGGAGACCCAAAATTACTTTTCTATGCTCAGTCTTGATCTGCAGACTTTGTCACTTGTACCAGGATAGTGACATTTTTAGTTCAGTGACTGTGCTGCTATGCAGAGGCTCCGAGCTAGGCTCAAAGACAGACTCACAAGCCACTGCCAAAGCTATTCCACCACACAGAAGGCACCCCACACTGGGAAGAGTGACTACTGGGCAAATTTTAGTCTATGTTCTGAAGGAATTTTGCTTAATGGAAGATACTCTCACACTATTTGCAGCCAACAAAAAACAACCCTAAAGATGACACTATTGATCAATATTTACAGGTGTAATCAGCTCAGCTTCTTTGCAAAACGTATCGCACATACACTTTGAAAGTATCCTCCCAAAACTATAAATGTGACACTTCAGTATACTCCTTACCAAAGAACACTGAGACCACGATCCCCATTCAGACATAACACAGTCCTCAGGACATGGCAATGTGCATTTTCTAGCACCAAGTGGCATCTCTTCAGGATCACATAGATAGTCCTCTACTGTGTCAGAAGGACCATCCACAGTGTTTAGCATGCACCTGGAAAAAAGAACTGCACGTAAATTTCATTTGCCATGGATTTTGTATGGCATGTGTTCTACAGTATTCTGAAGCATTTTAACATTTTGTTAGCACTTCAATGAACTATTGATCTATGAATATCCAAGAAAAGACGAAGAGCCAAAAACAATCCTTGTTTTCACAGATGACAGCAACATAAAGGCATGCACATAATAATGACAGTCCCTATCAATGATTTGCTGAGAGCCCCTGGGCAGGTGATTTACTTGACATTAGCTTACCTCTAAACCAGAATAATGAACATCATCTGTGGTTTAGACTTATTTAGCATACTTCAGCTCATAACTTTAAATCCAGAGCTATTAAAACTTTAAAAATTTTATATTCTTAGTATTAATCCTTAATTTACACAGATGCTTATTAATTACCAAGAGATTAAATTAAGAATCAAGGTCTATATCCACAATAACTAGACAGAGCCATATTGCACTTTCTGAATCTATTCTGATTTATATCAGCCTGGGTCCAGGTCTGGACTCACCACTAGGCATTACATAGAATCACATCAAATTAAATACAGCCAAAACTGAGAGTGAAGGTTCTTTAAAGTGAGGGAGGAGCAACACTGTTTTACCTGACTTTCCTTGTTTGAACACCTTCTCCACAATTCTCTTTTAAGTCCACATTGGTCACCTTGCAGACACTCCAGGGCTCAGTAACCCATATGTATTGGCTGCAGTCACTGTGGCAGGGGACTACCTCATACACCTGGAATCCACATTTAGTATCAGTTTTGGTGCACACAAGTAAGATAAACATGCAAAAGTGATCATACAGAAAAAGCATTAATGCTTTTTTTGGGGAAGAATAAAAAATATTAACTTGATGATTTAGATGTTCTAGTAATAATACAGATTAAATACTTGCTAGAAAACTACTGAAACAACAAAAAGCCAGAAGCTATTGAATGATGGATTCTCTGGTTTTCTCTGCTACTAAGCCCATGCTGTGCCATTTCCATCAAAAACATTAACACAACTAACACAAAGTCTGTAACTAGGCTAGCTCATGAGTACAACTTTTTAACAAATGCTGTTAAAACTCTGTTAGCACTTTAGCTCTATTCTTCACATCTGTTCTCCAAAACATCATTCCACTTATATTATATTGTTATCCCAGTTATTAGTTGTGGGGTTTTTGTATTACTAAGGAGAGGTGACCTCAAGAGAAATTATACAGATATATATTGATTTACTTTATTTATTTATTGTGCATGCTTAAAATCACTCTAATGTATTTGTGTACCAGCATAAGTATTATGTTTAGTGTTGAATACAACTTTTTAAAATGGCATCTCATATAGCAATTTCTACAGTGTTCCATGTACTGACTCAAACATACATCACATGTTGAGCAAAAAGCATATGCAGAGTTTAAATCTCTATTTTATAAACACTTACCTGTGCCTGAAGAAAGTAGTTTCAAGAGTCCAAAAGAAAAAAAAAAAGCAAAGAGAAAAAGTTAGAATTAGTAGAGTGAAGCACAGTTATTTAAATGATATCAATTTAAATGGTATTCTGTTACTTCTGTAAAGTAAAAGGCATTAATTTTTTCTCTTGGATCTCCTTTGCTGTCATAAGATAATTCACAAAAATTTTGCCCTTGGAAAAAAATAAATTTTTAAATCACAATTGGGGAGAAGAAACTGTATATTACCTGGTCTCTTTCTTGGTTAGATAGTTGAACTGTTTTCCCTTTTTGCCTATAGTGAGCATCAAACCTTTATACAGTAGGGAATCCATTCTCTTCTAGATAAGAGAAAATCCTCAGTGTTTTTGGAGGACACTGGACTTCTCTATCAATTGAAATTCTTCTGACAGCATTAAGTGCAATAGATTCAAAGAAGTAAATGGAACTGTCAATTCTCATCTTCCCAAAGTTCCTAAGTCCTTCGTGGAGTACCTTAATTATGCATAAATTACTTAAAGCCCGTTGCCTTGAAATTATACAAGTTGATTTGACATACCATTCTAGGTATCAAGTCAGCACAACTAAAACTGCTGGACAATCTAAGACTTGTCTTAAACAAGTTCTTGAATTTTTTTTCAGCAACCCTTCTTGCATAGAAAAAGATGGCTGATGGTTTGATAGTTAAGCTGCAACAAAATACCGCAGAAAATATAACGCCTTGAACACTCATGTGTAGATTCTGATATCATATTACTATGCAGCTGATCAGCCCATGCACAAGACCACTAGCACAGTCAGCATACTTGGGCCTTCTCTGAACTACAGAAACAATAAAAGGCATAAATGTGTGTGGTGAAAATGCATTTTAAGGAAGGCAGTGGACTCTGTTTAAAATTTGTTCTTTAGAATTCTTCTCTAGAATTTCCAAAATGAGACTAGAAAAGCCTTAATTCAGGGAAATGTCAATATGTCTGACCCTGGTTAGCATAAGAAGAAATATATAAACTCCACATACTCAACAGCTTTTGCAGTAACAAAAAATTTCAATATCTTAACAGGAAACCGGAGGAGGATTTTATATTGCATTGCACATGTGAGTGTGTGTTCTCCTGACCTTACTGGCATTTTTGTAGCTATGATTGCAGGCCACAGAAGTTGGGTGGTAAAAGAATTGCAAACCCAATTCTGCTCCTGATAAGAGGGAAAATAATGCTTATAACCAGTAAAAATATGTATGTCCTTAATTTCTCTAACAGTCTCAGATTATTCCCTTCATTTGAAATAATTTGATGGCCATTGACATGATTTTATATCAAACCTGACTCTATTATTACTGTAATTATGATGTCTTTTAGCCTATTGGAGTGAGTACTGAGCAAGCTTTATTCAGTTGGAGTGTGGTTTGGGAGCCACCCTGGCATGCACGGCCCAGGAAGAAAGACACTGAGTGACACATCCAGCTTTCACTGTGCTCAGGCCTTCCTCAAATCACAGGCACGCATGTCAGCCCTGAGAGACATTGAACGACTTCTTAACAAGCTCTTATGCATTTTATTTCAGTGTTTCCCTAGCCTTACTATTAGAAAGTTGTCCCAAAGCTTAATCCAAATCTGCTTGAAGCAGTGTAAGCCCACCGCTTTTTATCCTATCCATGATGGCCATGGAAAATGGATTATTTCCTCCTTTGCAGCAGCCCTTTATGTAGGTACCAGCAGACTGCCAGCATTCTCTCTCCCACCTACCATTTCCTGGGCTAGACAACAGGCTGTAGTCTTTCCCCAGGTTCAAAATTCCAAGATGGCACTACTGTAAATCACAGTACACATACTTGTGGGCACTAAAGACCCATACACCACTATGGGTCATACGTATGCAAATAAGCACGTTACATATATAAGCAATAAATACGAATTAAAACACATTATATTGCATGATTATTGAATCATGAGTCTGAAGAGTCAGTTCTTTTCCAGTTGAATGGTGGGTCATATTTAGTTTAAATAAAGCATTCAAAATTGGAATATGTATGTTCTCTGCATGTTCCTAAATTGAAAGGGAATGTATTTAAAAAAGAAAAATATAGCCTCTATGTTCTTCAATATCCTTTTATTATGTATGGAACGTCCTTCTCATGAAAGTACTATATTTAAATTTTATTTTTACAATAATTATCCTTTGAATCAACTATTATTTCTCAAATACCATGTAACCACAAAGCAAATGAGTCTAAGTACCGGCAGAGGGCAATAGTGTCGCATAAAAGTGGCGAACAGACCTCCAGCAAAATCACCTTTGATGCAGAAAAACACACGTCTATTATGTACTACATGAATATTAAAGAGGGAAAAAGACTTCTGTATAGACTATAATTTGGTCCTATTGAAACATGTTCCTTCTAATTTAAAGCATATTTACATGCTGACCCAAATCCAGTAACCCTCATTCTAGTTCGTATTTTGTTAAGTGGATCACAAACTTAGTTTATTAGCTGCGGTTTAACACTTATGATTTTCTAAATTAGGACTAATTACATCCCCTAAAGTAGAAAATTAGATCAACAAACCATTTCATTTTGTTCTAGCAAATAGGTTAATATTAAGTACATGCATTTTTATTCAAATGTAAATTGAGAGCATATTTTAAAAAAATCTTTGAATATTTACAGAAAATAACATGGTTGTTTAATATGTCTCTGCAGAATAAATGAAATTCAACAGTAATATGAATATAAATCAACTTTGAAGAGCACAAGTTAATCAACAAGAAATGTTTTTCCTTTCTAAAACTCTAATGAAAGAAACTTCAGGGGTTTAACTTGGGCTAGTGTTAAACTTGGTCCCAAAGACTAAATGCTTATTAGTGCTCCAAGCATTCCAGCACTCCCACGGTGCTCTTGGATCACATTTTACAGTTTATTTTCACTTGAAGAGGATCCAGACTGTATGGTCAGACTGCTCCATAGTGCAATATCAAGTGCAGTTTGTGGGACAACTGGGACACTGATTTCAGAAGTGGATTTGTGACTGGAACTGCACTGCCAGAACAGGCAAGAAGGGCAAGCTCCACCTTGAGGAGAGCTCACTAAGGGACACTGGGATGATTCTGTGTGAGAGTTTTGTTTTCTGATCTAAGATGGTCAGGGTGTGACACTAAAAATCTTGCCAGTTTGAGCAACTGTAATGAGACATTTTACCCCCTGTCACAGATTACAAGGTTAGCAGGGACATTAAAGATGATCTAGTTCTAAGCCTCCTGCCAAGGGCAGGGACTTTCCACTGGACCAGTTTGCTCAGAGCCTCATCCAACAAGGCCTTGAACATTTCCAGGGATGAGGCATTCACAACTTCTCTGCATAACCCATTGCAGTGCCTCACCATGCTCTGAGTGAAGAATTTCTTCCTAAATATATAACATAAATCTACTCTCAGTTTGAAGTCATTATCCCATGTCCTATCACTACATGGCTCTGTACAAAGTTTCTCTCCAACTTTCTTGGAGAATCCCTTCAGGTAAGAGATCTTTGGAAACAGAGTCTTCAAAATCTGCATGTAAGCATGTTTTATTGTCTCCAATCTGCAGTTCAAAAAATATGCAAAATTCTTGCAGATGGGGAAGGAACTAAGACAGATCCTTTACTGCCTGAGGAACTCTAAACCAACACATACTCCTACCTCTATCGCTCCTTATGTTATACTGTTTTTCTAAGACAAAAAATACAGATAAAAGGGTTATGGAATAAGCTACATCATTACTGAAAATATAAATTAAATTACCTGATTGACATGATCTAGCTTTGGACAGGGTCTTCCTCCATTGTAGGGTTTTTCACGAAGCCATTTAGACCGAACCTTTACCCCACTCCCACAGGATTTACTACAGCGAGACCAGTTGGACCACTCACTGAGCTTGCAGTCTGAGGGACATGGAATAATACAGGCTTCTTCAATATACCCTGTATGAATGCAAAAGAAAGTGAAATCTCTTCAGCATGTCAGTTTTGCGACTTCTCCCTGAAGCCCTCATCTGCTTCATTTAGATTCTCCAAAGTTTGACTTGACAGGACTGTGTGAATAGAGAGATTTCTTCATCATTAGGGATAAATTAAATTCTGCAGAAAATTGACACATATAGCTGGAGACTGTGTTAGAGTAGCAGCTGAGCATCCTCACTGTTCATCATCCCATCTGATTAGGATTCACACTCTCCAGATTTCAGCATTCAAACTTTCTGACAGCTACAGTGTAATTGACACTAACCATCCCTTGGCTGCACCATTCTTATAAATATATAAATGATATGTATATATAAATTATGTGTATAAATGATATGTAATTTTTTAAAGGAAAAAAAGTTTAATTAAAGGATACTCCACAACTGTATCAAGTAATTAAGTTGCAGTTATACATCAAAAATCCAACTAAGAAGAAATGCATCTTGTCAGCCTGGAGCAAGGGAACTTAACACCTTGTGACCTTTCTGAGGCTAGAAAGAGAGAGTAGCCTGCCACATTAATGATCTGCCGATTAACAACCATCTGCCCCCAGTAGCACACTGAATAATTGCACTGAATGGAAAAGCAGATGTTTGTTTTGGATAAGTCATTGGTCCAGAGAGGTTGGAAGGGGGTATGACATGGTCTGCAGGGAGTAACATGAGGCCTCAATTCACTGAATAAGTGAAAATGTCTTTCTTTCAAAAGCAACATATGTCATAGCTCTACAATATGTGTAATTTATTCCAATATTTAAGGGAGAAGCTATGATACATCAAAGAAAAAGCTGGCCTTTACTGCATGGTTACTACAACTATATCCTGAACTCTCTTCTCCCCTTCTCTCATCTCCTGTGTCAGATATGCAAAGTATTTACCATTAGCAAATGTTCCCTTTACAGACTAAAAACCTTGGTGAATTTAAAATTGTATTAAAACATTTCATTAAAATATTTAATGAAAACAGTTGAAAAAATTGGCACATACTTGGTTAAGATCACACTCCAAAGATTGTCATGGTTTGCTAGGCTTCAAATGTTTCAATTGTTTGTCAGATATATAGAAGTTTTTGAATTTGAAAGGGATCAGTGTTTTCATCAGAGCTGAATTTTAGGTTTTAACCTGTGCTTCTAAGTAAAGTTGCTCTGTCTCTTCTAAAAGCAACAAATAACAACCAATCTCAAGGTATGTAAAGAATCAAAACACTTAGATTTCAATTCTATATACCTATTTTTAAATAATTTATTGGTTTATATATAGTTAATTTGTTTTAGATATAGAGAAAATTAGTTTTTTTAAAACATACAGTAGCATTTAGAGTAATTTATGGTCAAATTTAGGTGATGGTTTTATTCTGTATAGTTTTACTTTCTTTAAAAGTGTTAAACATTTAAGTAAATATACAGAGCACATCCTGTACTTGAGCACTGTGAAACTACTGCTCATCAAACGTATCTTCCTGAAAATGACTAGAATACTATTACCTTGAATTACAAGCATTTTTATTAAATATCTGTTGCTATTTGAGTGACCAGTTCAGTGAAAGGGACACTGTGTTAGACAAATTATGTTTTTGAGGATCACATCCCTGCATATCAGAGGTGCTGATGTAGATTGCCCTGCAGCAGTAATGCAAAATTGATTACATTTCACCTTATCTGACACCTCTGAGTCCTAGAAATCTGATGTACCCTATCTCAGAGCCCCATCCTACACTGAAGTTTGATTGCATAAATACCAAAGTACCTTCACCAGAAACGAGCTTTCAACAAGTCCTCTCAGGTGCTATAACCATGTATAACCATGTACCCACACAATCAGGAAGCTACTGAATGAAAATGGAAAAAACCCAAAGCAAGTTAAAAGAAACAATTCCTTTCAAACAATAAATGTTTTGTGATATTTATTGTCTGAGGGAACTAAGTGAAGATTTCATTGCTCTATCTTGTGATTCTGAAATGCTGCTTTTACTTTCAACATAATAATTTCTAAATACTGTTTTTCTGGAGAAACCTTTCTATTATAACACAGTTATGCCATTTACCATTTTTTAAATTTCTCTTTCTGGTAATTAAGGTCTGAAAAACCCAAATTCAAGTTCTTTTAAATATATTGTGCATCCTTATGTAGGTAACTTGAATTAGGCACAGGATGCGTCAGGAAGACTTTATTTTAAGGACTTCCATAGACCTCTGAGATTGTCTTAATAACTCTCAAAGGGATCTTCCCAGTCTTTGCCATGATCTTCTCTGGGATACCATGGTATTTTTGGGTTTTGATAACACTTCATAGCCTACCAAAAGGACCCTGAGTGGAATACACTAAACTATAATGATTGACAAATCAGAAACTATTTTGTTTCATTTCCCTTCAATTCACCCAAACAAGGGTAAAAAGTTTAACAACATATTTAGAATCTTGAAAACAGAAGTTGTATCAAATGCATTATAATATATGAATTTTCCAGGTAACATTCTAATTACTCTGAGCTATATTCCAAGTGATTCCATAAATAATCAAATGAAACCATATTACTAGAGCAATCTTTATACTATCCATGAAGTATCTACATTGAAGTCAGCCACTAGAACTGCCTCATAGAATACAAAAAAGGCAAAAGAGCATCCTATTACAGATCTAGTCTTAGTAAGAGTTATAGCATGGAAAACTGCAACTTGCTGATATCTTAATGCATTCAGTAGAAGATGCAGATGACACTCCTTACACAATCTATAATGAAAAAATACTGAACTGCAATCTTATACTGGGTCCTTAATCCTGCCAGCTTCATGGAATAGCTTCTGTTCACCATACAGCTCTTTCCTCTGCCATGTCCATGATATCTGGTCTATGATGCTCTCCTCTCCCTCTTTCCCATTTTCTCAGAAAAGCGTCAAAACCCAAATTCCATATAGGAAAGTTAAACAGCTGAACAAGAAGAATGGAAAAGACATGTTAAGAAGAGAACATAAATGGAGTCAATCAATGAAAGCACCAAAAAGGAGCTCTAACAAAGAAGGATGGCTTGGCAAAGTGTGGAACATTTTTGGAGAGCAGAGAGAAAAACACTTATTCTTTTCTAAGATGCAAGATAAGCATTCAAAAACTCCTAACCACTGGTATACTAAGAACACTGTTAAGGGGTCCACAAAGGAATTTCACAGCTTCTCCAAACAGAAGGAAAAGAAAATAAATAAGTGAAGAACACAAAGACTAGATTATATATTAGAAAAATGTTCTTCACTCAGAGGGTGGTTGGGCACTGGAACAGGCTTCCCAGGGAAGTTGTCACAGCATGAAGCTTGACAAGAGTTCAAGAAGTGTTTGGACAAAGCTCTCAGGCACACAGTGTGACTCTTGGGGTGTCCTGTGCAGGGCCAGGAGTTGGACTCCATGATCCTTGTGGGTCCCTTCCATCTCAGGATATTCAATAATTCTATGAAGTTACTTATCATGGCAGAGTCAGAATTCAAAACAACAGAGACAATGCAAAATAAAAGAGGGACTAAGGATGAACAGAAGAAAGAGTAAGAAAAGACAGTGAGAGCCAGGAGGAAATAAATGGCTCAGAACATAAAGCCAAGAGAATTGTAAGGAGACACTGCACAGGGATAGAAAACAAAGAAAAAAGAGAAAAGAAATAAACATTGTGCCAAAAGTAATATCTTGGTGAAGCACAAACAGAACAAAATGCTCTCAAGAGTTTATGCTGGTATCCTCTGGCCATAGAGTGAAATGTACTGAAGAATGTTCTCACAAATCAAAATAGAGGACAAAGGGAAGAAATACAAACACTGTGCTCTCTGATTGGCATTCCACATGTAATTGGTATGCAGAATGAAAATGACCTTGTTATATCTGACATCAAAAAGTTTTTGGCATATTCATCCCTTGGCATGTATTTCCTCTCAGGGGCCTCAGTATTTTGCTCAACAGACAATTTAACATTTAGCTATGCTAGTGGACTGCCTTAGAACTGAGGCAGAAGCACACTTCAAATTGCGTACAGATAGCACTTTGGTCAAGAAAGAAGAGTGAATTAAAAAAATAAATTACTTGTTGTAAATTACTTATTCCACTCCACTTACTATCTGTCAAATGGTACTTTTCAGGAAAAGCTTCTCTGGACTTGTCATCACCTCAGATGCCTTTCTTTGTGTATGAAGTCAGCCTATCTTTTAGGGTGATGAAGTGTGATCTCCATAACTTCATAGCAATCCTCTCATAATCCAAGAAAGCAGATATCCAGGAAATTTGGAAAGTTTACACTTGGTTTTTGTGGCTGTTGTTGTTTTTGTTAAATTTCAGATGTTTTACTTGTAAACTTTGTTCACGCTGCAAAAATTTTAGCAAGTGAGAAGACAGAATTGTGTTATATAGAAAAATATTGAAATTCAGAAACCAGAAATACTACATGCTAATGAGACTGGTGATCAGATATATAGGTTCTGACATGAAAAAGATATGAAGGAGCCATTTTTAAATTTTCAGTAATGTTTTCAGTTTGATCAAATCACCCTTGCTGCTTGTGTTAGACAAATCTTGTGTGTGTTAGTATAGAACCTCATCACAGAAACAAACCTCTAGTGTGTGGGTACACATCTCTATGGTGGAATATCACCCCATGGTATCACACAGACTGGTTGGTTAATGTAATTGCACCAAAAGTCACACTACAGCTTTGAGGTTCAAAGAACAAGCAAGAAATTACCAAGGTAAAACACAATAGAAGAAAGGAATGAGAGCAGTGAAATGTCTATGGAGAGCTGAGAAGGTGAGGGAGGGACAGTGAAGTAGAAAACCAACACTTTAAGGGCTGAAGACATGCTCTCTGGACATCAGCAGTTCACTTTTTGCCTGCTGTTTCTCATCCTGATAGAAGGGCTTTGCTGCATGCTTCCTGCATGGCTTCCTGCTCCTCACAACATCTGAGGGATGTTGGAGAGATGGGACTGTGGTGTACAGTGCAACAGGGGACAGGCCCTGCATGGTCCAGAGAGGTGTTGGAAAGAGTTGCCTCTATCTGAGGGCCTGTGTCTGTTCCCAGGGCAGCAGTTTCTCAATTATTTCAGCTCCTATAAGGCTATGAAATGGGCAGTTGTCTGTTATGAGTGAGAACATGGCTATTCTGTCATTAAAGATTACCGAACCACAATTTAACAAATGGCTTTGAACCACTAGGAGTATGAACTGAACTCATTAGTAAAAGGAAAAGTTTACTGTCCCATTGCTAATTGGCTATAAAATCTGGACTCCTGGAGCAAAGTCATTAAGAGATGTGATGGATAATTTATAAAGGAGGACTTTAATGGACTTCACGCTTTCTCTAATGACAAAGCAGGATAAGTAGGTGGATATAAGACTTTTCCTCACAAACTGCATGTGCAATGTGTAGGAACAGACTGACTACTCAGGTTGAAGGGTGCAAACATCAGCATCTCACACAATGTTTACATGAAGCCTTTTGTCCCTAGGACTGACAGAATTGTGCGCCTACTTCCATGAATAAGTGTCATGCTACATTTCAAAGAAAAAAACCTGTAATGTCAAAATGTTTTATGTTATTCTCATGGTTGCTTTTGTTTCCAAGAAATATAAAGTTCATGGATCTCATTTCCAGGATAAAGAAATATACAAGTATTTTCATTTTATTTGGATCAGAAGATATGTATTTCTAGAGATTATTCATATTTCTGTTGAGCCATGGAAAGATAGATTGAACGTCATAAGATTTTTTTTTTTTTTCGGATTACCCTTCAAAGCCTCAAAATTTGAGAGCAATTGTTCATGCTTAACTATCTCCTGCATCAATAATTCTTCCTCTGGTGAACTAACTACTGCTCTTTGCATTGATGGATGACTGCTTTAAGACTGCTGTCCTGTTGACAAGGCAGATGTGGAGGCACCAGAATTCAGAGGCCTAAGGTAGAACTTCTGGTGCAGGGCAATATTGCTAGAGAACATATGACATAAATATATACAGGTTTGAAAAAGTATGAGAAAATATATAGGCTATGAAAGAGTAAAGTGTCTTAATTTGAGAACCTAGGCTTACTACCATAGTAGATTAGAATTTCCTGTAGGAAATATATTTACTTTTGAATAAAAAGTCAATAGAAAGTCTCAATTAAATTTTAACAGTGTTTTGGTTTTTTTCTGGATAAATTTGCATTGCTTCAGGTTGGACTATTGAGAATGAAAATAACATTTAAAAATCCTAATAAAAGTGGATAAAGCAAGCTGTGACAGACATCTTGGACTATAGACTCTAACATCATACAAGATTTTACTTTATTGCACATATAAGCAATTAAATACAAAATTCCTCCATTCATATTGATACTCCTAGCAGCTGTTACAAAAGTATTCACTGATACACAGATATTCCTCTCTAATCCTCCACATAAGCCTTGTAGCCACAGAGGGCTTTGTAGAGTCAGCACAAATCAATGCATCTCATTTAATTAATGCTGAAGGGGGAAATAATCTCACACTAATAAGGCAGCAGAAAAACTATCCTGACTGCTTGACTGTGCCTAAGGTCTTAACAGTAAACGGACATGAATTAAGAAGAGTAATACGACCTATATAAAAATGCTGCATCTGTCTGCCATGCTGCTCTGCCTTCAGTGGCTCACACAAACACAACCACTGCTCAGCTTATGTGGGTCATGAGTCATAATTGATACATGATGGAGAAAAACTAAATACTGAAGAGCAAATAGTCCAGTTCATGAGCACGGCAGTGGCTTGCTTTTGATTTTTTTGTCATGAAAATTCCAAGGTACAATTTAAAGGATCAATGAAGAGAATCTCTCTCAATTTTTTTCACAAATACATGGAAACAGATTGTTGGCAGACACATGTCATTAACCATGGAGCTCTAGTACACTACTCAGGGCAGGGATAAAGCTATGAAAATAAATGTGGCTTCTCTAATGGAAAAAAAACCCTCTCACACTTGACTAACAAAATAAGTGTATGTTTTTATATTTATCCAATAAAATTATCTATGTAGTATTGAAAAGCAGGAAGCAGAGAAAGGGCAATTTATGTGTCTTCCACTAAGGGAAACAGGTAAACACCAGTTCAGTTCCCACTTTTAGCTGATGTTACCCCATCTGCTGACACCTGGAAGCTATTAGCTCCTGCCCACAATCTGCAGAACTAGAATGGATGAAAAATACCAATGGCAGAATATTTCAAATGGCCACTGAATAGTGTAAACTTTCTTAACAATAAATTTAACTCAAATGTGAAACAAAATATATTGAAAATGAAAGTCAA
Organism: Polioptila caerulea; assembly: GCA_013397295.1. Taxonomy (NCBI): domain Eukaryota; kingdom Metazoa; phylum Chordata; class Aves; order Passeriformes; family Certhiidae; genus Polioptila; species Polioptila caerulea. The sequence continues at coordinate 1,803,066 of VYXF01006616.1, forward strand.
AGTATTTGGCATATATAACACAGATAAAAAAGAAAATAAGGAAGAAACAAACCACCTTGTCTCTCTGCAGCTGAAACTTAGGTCTGCTTTAAAATGTTTGTTTGGGATTTTTTTGAAGCACTTGTTAAGATACAGAAAGCTTAGGACCCTCTGCAGAAGGACTTCTGCCCTCTTCTTCCCCTACCCTGGCAGTAACAACAGAGTATTTTGCCTTTCCTTTTCTTTTACCGTCACTCCTGTCTTTTTGAGAAACTTATCTGCACTTGTGACTTTATAACTGCACCCAAAATTTCAAAAATTATTACAAGAATCCTCTGATGGGTACACTAATTTAGGGTGGTCTTTGTGTCACGTCTGTCCTTCAGCTCCTTGGTGTCTGTGAAACAGTTAGTCTGGTAGTTAACTCTTCTTAAATCTTTTGAACATGAGACATATCGAGCAGGAAAAAGAGCCCTGAAGTATTTATTCCGCTTCTGTTTACCTTTTCTTTTCTGAATAAATCAACTGAATTCTGATGATAAGCAACATTTTGCAAAACAAACAGCTTATGAATTTTTTGGGACAAGAGAGCAGGTCTGTCTTCTCATTCCTTCCACTCAAAACAACACGACTTGCAACAACGACCTGTTCATAGCCATGTAAATTTGCATAGCAATGTTTACAAAAAACTTTTGAAAGTCTCATAATTTGAATTTCTTGTGTCATTTGAATATACCATAAACATATCTAATGATATTAGTAACATCAGTGTGAGTGCAGTTTGTCCCTCTTGTCAGATTTGGAGGTTGTTGTCACAGCTGAAGAAGTTCAATTATCTCCATTTCCCATTTCAGGATTTCAAAGTGTCAGAAGACGACAAAAGTTCAAGTTGGATACCAGACAGGAAATACCTTCCCTTAAATGTCGGTGTTGTTTTCTCTCCTAGTGCAAGGTGCCAAATCATATCTTATAAAAACTACAATTACATAATATATTACTTGGAAAAGAAATAAGAGACCCACAGGAACTAAAACAGATAACATAGCAGAAAAACCTGATGACACTTTGGATAAGTTATAAAATTTAGCTGATGTTACCACACAAAAAAAAAATCCAGTGAAAAATCCAGTGAAACATCAGTAATAAAATTAGTGAAAAATCATTGCCGTAGGGAAATAAGCAACTTTGTTAAAATATACAAAAATAACCCAAGCAGGCTTCTATCTATCAAAGAAGATAGAACTTTGTCCTATCAAGTTCTTCTTGAAAAGCCAAATGCAGATTGATGGGAAGCTACAAGGCACTTTTATTTTCTAGCAGGTGGGGTACTATGGTGATAATACAGAAGTCCCTTGTTGATTTGGCATAATATAGCTTTTATGTTTGTTCTTAAAGAAAACAAAACAAACAAAAAAACCCCCCCAAAAAACCAAACAAAACAAATTAAAAAAAACTAAAACCAAACAAAACAAAGAGCACACTGAAATCTAGAGAAGATGCCAAACTGAACAACTGCCATGCAACATGGGCAAGAGTATAACAAGAAAAGCATCGTAAATAAATACTCAGAAATTAAAAAATAAGATTTAACTGGCAAAGCAGCAGTTTGTACATGCTGAGAAAAATAAAACAAATCATCAGAATGTAATCCATGAATACAAAGTAGTTATTCAGAAAAGGCAGTAAAGATATACTGAAATTAGATTGAAAAATCTATATAATTTGCTCTATCTCCCTTGTATTTGTAAAAGTATGCTAAACCTGGAAAAATGCTGAAGGCAGACAATAAATTAGGTAACTTTATGTAAGCCCATACTATGTGTATGTGCAATACCTATCAATTATAGAGGATCTGCTGGGAAGGAAACCATAAATTTAGTGATGTATTCATTAGCATCAGTTTAAACCTTTATCATCAAAATCATGTTAGATACTCCATCTCCTGTATACATGAAATTCCTGTCATACAATTTTAGGAAAGTAGAAGGAATACAGGATTAGTTCAATATGAATTCCAAGCTTCATTTGCTCACACATTGGACCGAGTTAACGTGTACTCTCCCTCTCAGATGGAACTGCTGAGAAAACACGGGTGGGAAGGGTGTGAGCTGGGGGGTGGTGTAGTGGAATATCAAGGAACCAGATACCTTAGTGAACTGATCTAGAAAGAAAATTCAAAAGAAAACAGCACCTAAAAACAAAGGGTTCAGGCTTCCCAAACTACAATAAATACAGCAATGACAAGAAAACACTTCATTTTACAGAGTTAAAAGAGATGTCAAGTCTCCCACGAGAAAAAAGGGATGGAACTTGAGAAAGAAAGAGCACAACAAAGCAATGCTATATTGTGTTTTTGGAAGGATGCCTGTGAGTGCTAATAGCATTTAAACAGTAGCCATGGCTATAGAAGGAATACAGTAATACACTGTTAGCAGCTTTTCCACTGGATTATTATTCATTGTGGTCACTGTGAATGTAGACCACATTCACTGATAGAATCTATTGGACCAGAAATTAGTATCATGAAGAGAGAGTTAAGTCAGGGTACATGACAGTTTAGAATATACATTTTCAATACTTTTTTTACTCCTCTTCTATTTCTTTGATTCTTGTAATGGAATTGAACCTCAAAATGCACTGCCAGGGTTTGAAAGCAGCTACGTCCATATTTATTCCACACAAAAACTTGTTCCTAGCAGCAGCACGTTACCTACCACATATGACACCAACAACATGCTCTTGGACAAACAGTTTCTTTCCTTCTTTTGGACACAAAAGCTGGCAGTGCCCATCCTTCAAGTCATTGAAAACTGATTGGCAGTGGTCCATCACTTCGCATAGTTTCCTACATACTGAAGTGCTTTTACAATTTTCCACTTTTTAAAGCTCACTCTGAACTTAATGCTGAAAAATCATTAATTTCTAACATAGTATATGCTAACACCTTGACTTGATACATTGAATTTCTAGTTTATTATATTTCTAAGCTGGAATTAATAGTGTAAATTAAAATAATCTTATTTAATTCAATTTCTTTGATTAGTTATTTTAAATACATCCAATTAAATAAATGACATTTCTGTTATCTTAATTTAACATTAGAAAGTAGAAAGCATATGTGAATTAAACTTAGATTGACCTTTTAATGGCACTAACATCCAGCTTTTTTACCAATTGCTCAGATACAAGTTTGCACTGCAAGCAGGAAAAAAATGAGCACAAAAACTTCTCTGATGTCAATTAGCACACTTCCAGCTCACTGAAAACCAGAAACTGCCAGTTTTGATCCTAATGCTACAGATGCATCCCCTTTAGGAAGGAACACTGTTCCTTCCTGGAGCAATGTAAATACAAAGAATATAAAGTCTTTAACCATCCTAGTTTTACACATGACAGATTTACACGGAGAAAAAGTGCTGTGTGCTGTTGAACTTAGGCCAATGCATGCCTGTTAAGGGGCTGAAGAGCCAATGGTAGAGTAAGGCTATTTAGGGAGTTTAAAGCCACCTAAAGAATCTGCGGAAATAATTTCCGCCTTTCCAAATAATCCAGTGTTTGTTTATTTTTGTGAATTTGCCCCTCCTAAATGGATTTATTCTCAAATTTCTAGGTATATTTATCAGAAAAAATAACAGGATTTCAATTTTTTCCATTAAAATTCCTAATTAATAGCTTACCATGATTTTACTTAATTTTACTATTTTAAAAGTCAGCAAAAACTTGCTGGGTTTGAAGGTCTCTTGGGATAAAAGGCAGCCTAACCAAGAAATATTAATCTGCTGATTCTACTTGTACATATATTATGTTAAATTTAAATAAAGCACATAAGTCAACGGATGAAAGAAAATAGGTTTGTAAATACCATGACTGTTGCATCGTGATGTTTCCACAAGCCGATTGTTTTGGTCATAGCATGCCATGGCCTGGTAGCGATAGCCTTGTCCACATTCCTTAACATCTCCTTGCACCTTCATTCCCAGCAATACTTCCATCTTACCCTCTGGTAAAATACAGTCTGACCAATTTCCCACGGGCTGAGCACTGTACTTGTCACATGGGCAAAACTGATTCTCGATCAGAGGATACAACTGAGAATTTCTACATTTGTCCTTTTTCTTACTTTTTCCTAGAAAGAAAAATAGTTATTAGCAAATTTGTATCAGTTTACAGCTTATCTCCCAAAAATTTCATTTAGACTTCTGTAACAAGTGCTTACAGCTACATACATATGCCTAATATCTGTTAAATTAATCTTTATTAAATTAGGTTATTGACTTGAATTTCTAAACTAGTGGATGTCTACAATTTCCACAAAGGCAATTTCTTTTTAAAAAAGAATATTTCTTTTAAAAGATTTATATTTAATTTGGATAAAAATGTTTCAGGAGTAAAGTTTGAAGTTAGCAATTAAACAAATACACTATTTTCCTCCTATTTCATCAGCAGTGTGCAGATCAATAGCAAGATTTCTATCTGGGTCTAGCTTTTTCAACTTGAAGGAAGAAGTCAAGAAGGAAATAATATGCACCTTTGCTACACTACTACCTTCTTTCAAAATGTAAAAATTCTTTAATTACCTGTTATATATTTGTTCATAATTACCATTCTTCCCCTCTAATACAGTAAGTTCCTACTCTGAATTTTTTTCCATTCAGTTGAGTTCTTGTTTTCTTTCCTGAACTGGGGCATAGCCATCCACTCAATTTCCTCTTTCCATTAAATATATTTAAATCTTCTCTTTGGTAAAGTTTGCTTAGTTTTCCTTTCCATACCAGACAGTTCATATAAATTAACGTAGAAGTCTTTGCAAAAGTAGTTGATATTAAGTAGTATCTAAGTAGTTGTTGCTTAGATATTATTTTAAATTAATATTCTGGAACATTTTCCTTGCCATTCAAAACAAGGCACTGGACATAACTTTGCAGCATCCTTAGTTCTTGTATTTGCTACTGCCTTCATTTAGAATAGAAACTGGGTACCTGGAGAAATTTTTTTCTTTTTTTCTTTTGACAGCACTACTTCTTACTAAATGTATGCCTCTCCTCTGGAAGTATTTACCACGAATAATTATGAATGTATTCCAACTTAAGCATCATGAACTAGTCTCAGTAACACATTGCCACAGAGAATACACATAGCACATAGTTGGCAAGTTTGAAGGGGTAACTTAAATGAGGACAGGAGGTATCACAAAGTGTTAATAATGTGGTAAGAGAATATGTACTTTCTTGCTCTGTTTTTAAAATAAGGGAAAATATTGTTAGTCAGTTTTGTTCATTTATTCCTTTGTGGAAGCAAACCTGACATAAAGCTTACTGGAATTATTAGACAGTCACAGTGAGGCTTCTTGAAGGTCATGAATTATTCATTGTCCACTGGTCTTCTGATTTACAGGGGGATGGAGATGGGGATAGGGTTTGGATCCTATCACATTCTTTCTGAGCCTGCTAATGGGTGCCCCCCTTAGCTAGCTTTCCTCCACCACAGACAATACAGACTAATTGGCAAAGAGTGCTGCAACAGAGGCCAACCCTCACTCTTGAGGTTTCAATTATAATTTAGAAGCAGGGCATGGGTTTTTTCACTCTTTGAAGAAGAAAAAAATAAGTTAAACAAAAAAATCCAACAAACAACAGATTAAAAAGAATTTGAAGAAAAAAACATTTCAAAGTGGAACAGTGTCCACTATGTAGAACCAGGACAAGTCTGTGGCAAGGGCATCACTGGTAAATCTTTTTATTCTGCTAAGTAAAACCTAAAGAGGCTTCTTGGGACACAAAATAAGAACATTATTACTTGTCTCAAGAAATAGGGCAAAAAATTTGGCAGTGTATTGCCTCATGTGGTCTGTGGTGCTGGATGTAGACAATGAAGAATGGTGAAAGAAAGAACTGGGAGAGCAAACATTCAGCCAGAGAAAGGACTGGCTTAATCACAAATCTGACATTCAAGATTGCAGCTATGTCCAAAAGAGGTAAGCCAAAGCTTAAGGCTGAAAATGGTGATCTATAGCAAAATGCTGAAAAACACGTAGCTGCCATAGTAATTCTAAATGCACCAAAAAACAGCATTAGAGAAGGAAGTCTGCTTTAGCTGAGACCAAGTGTGGGAAGAGGAAGGCAAGTTGGTTAATATCTGATCCTGTTAAGGTAAGATGATTGCTGACTTGTCTGTCAAAAAAAAAAAAAAAAACCCCACAAAGAATAAAACAAACAACCAAAAAAACCTGAACAAAACAAAAATTTCCCCTACTATGTGCAGTTTATTTAGAAAAATAAATGGTATTCTTCTATTGTCTCCCATATTCTCTCTAGCCACTTACCCATACCAAGAGTCTCTGACATATGGCATGAGTTTCTAGTCCTGGGTATCGTTCCACCAGCAGTATATAGAGAATGACACTGGATGTGCTCTCTGCCACTCTGACTAATACTTGTCATAAGGGAACCTCTGAATTCTTCAGGTTTTAAACAAAACATGATCAATAATTAATAAAGGAAGCATTGTTTGCTTGTTACTCTTACCAACAAGAGTGCGTTTTCTTGTCCTGACTCCTCCACAGTCCCCATTACAGGGAGAAAATTTTGACCAGTTCGTAAACTGACAGTCATCTTGGCAGGGAATCTGGCACATCTGTGTTAGGGCTGGTAATGGGCCAGAGTATTTAAGGCACTCACTGATGTCAGCTTGTCCTCCATCTTGTCTGCGACAAGTAATTGCTGGAAGCAAAAAGAGATGGAGTCTAATTCACCATTTTTTAAATTAATTTCTCTACTTAGTTAAGTCTACAATATTCTATAAGAAAATCACACTGAAAGTCCAGAATACCTGTACAACAACTCAATATTTGCCACCAATTTTACCTTGAATGAATACATTTGACATTTCTCACATACAATTTTGTTTAAAATAATTTATCAGGACTTACCAGGAAAAAAAATTACAGACAATTGTAAATATTATATAGGTTGCACCATGCTATCTACATCTGTTATACCACTTTACACATTATCATTGCTCCTGACAATATCACTGACACAATCTACATCTCAGGAATTAATCATCATCTTAAGTAACTTAATTGTATAAGTTATAAAGTTTTATCAGCAGATTGGATTTTAGAAAGATGGACAGACTTAAAATTTAGAAGCATATTTGAATTCTGGATACCACTTAACCCTTTACAACAGTATTGCAGCCTGATGTTCTTCAGCAATTTTTGGTCTTCAAAAAGGTTTGAAGAATACAGCATGTTTCTAGGGAAGGATCATCAGCCAATAGGGGCACAACATTATAGAACAAGATAACCATGTCCTGAATAAAAGCTTCTTACTTACGAAGAAAAACAAGCTCCTTAAGGAAACATCAGGTCACACAAAAGTAAGATTTGGAACATAAGAATTTACAAAGAACAGGGAGGGTAGTTTCATAAATATAGTCTTTACCATTCACAGAATGGTTAATGTTAGGGGATCACTGGAGGTCCCTGCTCAATCGGGGTGTCCTGGCGCACACGGCACAGAATTGTGCTCAGAAGGCTCTTGAATACCTTCAGGGAAGGAGGCTCCACGATTCCTCTGGGCAATCTGTTCCAGTACTCAGTCATCCTCACAGTAAAAAAGCTCTTCCTCATGAAGTTCAGGTGGAACTTTTCATGCTTCAGTTTCTGCCTCTTGTCCTAAAACTTCGCACTATCGAGAAGAGCCTGGCTCCATCATCTTGGCATCCTCTCTTCAAATACTTACAGACATTTATATGATCCCCTCTCAATCTTCTCAAGGATGAACAGGCCCAGCTCTCTCATACTTTCCTCACAAGAGAGATGCTCCTGTCCCTTACTCATCTTTGTCACCCTCAGCTGGATTTGCTCCAGTTCAATATTTCTCTTGTACTGAGGAGCCCAGAACTGGATGCCAGGTGCAGCCTTGCCAGGGCTGGGGAGAGGGGCAGGATCATCTCCCTCAACGTGCCAGCAATGAACCCCAGGACACCATTGGTGTTCTGGCTCATTGAAAGCTCATTGTCCACTAGGACCCCCAGGCCTTTCTCCACAGAGCTGCTCTCCAGGAGGTCAGTCCTGGTGCATGGGGTCATCCCTCCCCAAGTGCAGGAGCCTGAACCTGCCTTGTTGAATATCAGATGGCTCTTCTCTGCCCATCTCTCATAACTGTCCAGATCCTTCTGAAGGGCTACACAGCCCTCTGGGGTATCAACCACCCATCCCAGATTTGTATCACCAGCAAACCTGCTGAGGAGGCACTCTACCCCTTCATGAAAGTCAACAATGCTCTATAATTGTTTCTCAAGTTTTTTTTTTAAGCATCGTTGTTTACCTATCCTAAGTTTGATAAACCTAACTGTAGTTCCTTCCCCAAAACATCACGAGACTTATTATACAGTAACAAGATAGGAAACTTCTAGTTGCTTGTTCACACAATAGAATTATGTTTATGCTTCTTGGCATATGACAGCACATAGTAGATACAGTAACTCAACTGTAAAATAATTTGGGTCACCTATTGTTGCAGTAGCATTGCATCCAAATACTCTGTATTCATATGAAGACATATAGCTTTTTTATATTACATTCCATAATTTAAGCATAACTCTTCAATTGTGCTGACCATAATTGCTTTATTAGCACAAATTGGAAAAAAAAAAAATCAAGTTCAACTGTTGGAGAAAAGGGGGGTATGAATACAACATTTCAAAATAAAAGAGAAAACTGCCTATAAGTGGGCAAGATGAGGGGCACGTGCACATCTATCTGGTGACCATTGGAAGGATGTGAGGGAATGGCCAGAGACAGTGTCAGGGGGCGTTAGTTTAGGTATTAGGAAAGGGTTCTTCACGCAGTTGGGAACTGAAACAGGCTTCCTAAGGAAGTGGTCACAGCACCAAGCCTGACAGGGTTCAAAAAGCATTGGGACAACACTCTCAGGCACATGATGTGACCCTTGGGGTTGTCCTGTGCAGGGCCAGGTGTTTGACTTCAATAATCTTGTGGGTCCCTTCCAACTCAGGATATTATATGACTCTATAACTATTTCCTCATGGAGGAAAAAGAAGGAAGCACAGTTAAGTAACTTTTTTTTTTAGACTGCTTTAAGGTAATTGTAATGGTCTAGTAACCTACGATTTCTTAAAAAAGCTTTTTAGTTTGACAGTTCTAAACTAAATTTCTGCCTCATGATGACTTAGGAAGCTGATCTTGATGACCCACGTGTTCCATTTCAAGTCCGTGTGTCTACTAAAACATAGCCAAAGGTCCCAAGGGAATTGTTTTTGCCACACATCTACTGTAAAACACTGAAAGGGAGGGGGTTGTGTTTTTCCTGAGATACTGAGCAAACAACTTCCCTGATCCTTGACTGCCCTTTGGAGCAGGGCTGCCAGCACTGTTTGTAATAGGCTCAGTACTGCATTTAGTTGTGCTTATTGGGGGACTGACCAGCTGCACACTGTCTAATACAATTATTCTGTCAAATCCTATTACTATTAGTGTAGTTTACATGAGGAATTATTTTTTAAAAATATTCAGTGAGAAAAAACAAATATCTAAAAATTGAAAACCCATACTATCAGATTTCTAAGGTTACACCAATATTTTGGAAAAACACAAGTCAAACTGCTATCTTCCAAAAGAAGCCTAGGCTATAGCTTTGGATTCTTGTGAGATGCTCTTCTCTGCTAATAGCACACATCAATATCCCTAAGGTAAAAAACATAGTTCAGACTAGTTTTACCACATGGAAATTCACAGAGGTCAAACCTAAATCCTCCGTCTTGAGTTTGGCCTTGCTATATGCACAAAATAGCAAAACTAATTGCATTACTCTCAGGGAGATACAGGACACCATTTTTAGCAGTGAAAACTATACCTAGACAAGGGCTAAAAGACAGTCAACTAACTAGCCAATATCCTTTAATAACTTTCTTAAAAAGTTTCATACTCATTTTACATACTGCCTCTCCATCTAGCCCTTGGATAGGACAATAAACATTGCTCACCAAAGAACATTCTTTCTAGCTAAATTGACTTTTTCTAAAACTAATATTCATTCCCTCATCTTTCCTAGTTATAAAACATTACTCCATGAGCAGATATCCATTATGTAATAAATTTTTTCAGACTCATATTAATGCATCTAATTTACATCAGGCAGACTCAGGTGAAAAGCTCCCCTGAGGATTAACTTTTTTTTTTTTTTCAGATTAACTGTCAGTTGTATCATAGCAATCAAAGCAGGAAAACTTCATTCTCAAGACCTAAATATTTCACCTTAATAACAACGCAAATTAGAGGACAGCTTGGCATACTAAATCAATTCCAGAATCTTAATTTTCACAGTGCCTGTCCATAACAATTCATGCTACTTCAAGTTGATAAGACCTGGACGATTTGCTCTATATTACATTTTCCTGTTGTTATTTTCCAGATTCAGGTATCAATGTGAAAGGTTTATACTCCTTATGGCTGCTGAAAAATGGGTATTTTTCCACTATTAGAAGCAGGGATTTTGACAACAGTATACATTCCCTTAATACAGTCTTTTGGCCAGCTAACTGTCTTGACATTTGAAATGCTCTCACTGTTAGGGGAGTTACTTTTTCCACTCACAAGCTAATCTGGGCAAACTCATCCCCTGCCTCTTTGATCAAACCTATGGTTGTTTAAGTAGAGGTTGCTGAGACCGATGATTTACCCACTATACAGAGAAATGTCTTCAACTCCTATAATACTATACCATACCAGGCTAATTATTTTGCTTATACAACTACATTATATTTACTAGAGAAATTAGCAGTAATTGGAAAAAGCACAGTTCCTCCATTACTGAATTAAACACAGTAATTATTAAGTGAAAACATAAACCAAGAGTACAGCTAACAGAAAAATCAAATTTAACAGGGAAACCGTTAACTTATAAAATTGTTCTGGTATTTAACAACTATGAGATCCCAGAAGAAAGGTGCAAAATAAATAGCTGTCTAAATTTTATAGACAAGGGACTTTGATGTAATTAAAACTTTATCGGATAGCATTGTTCCCACCAAGTCCCCGCAGGAGACTACAGGCTAATATATTTCTTGTTGGCATAATGAAACACTGAGACTGTATTTTAGCAAGTCATGTCATGCGTGAGTTTATATAAAAACCTTTCCAGAACTACCATTGTTAGCATACTTCACTGACATTTCACTGAAGTGTGAGATTCAGTGGCTCCTATAACTAAAAATTTATTTATAAATGAAGGTTCTCTATTGTCCTTTAATTTACAACACACTTGTGATATCATTTTTTTTAATTGCTAAGTATTTTTAACAACAAAAATATTATTTTTAAATTCTAGAAGACAAGGATTATTTCAGCACACTAACTTTTCTTATGCCTTCTATCCATGTTGTCTAAGCTATGATTTCATCTATGTTTATTTCTTTCTTTGTGGGACACAGCAGACTAGACACAGTGTGACAAAATATTTCTACCACAAAATATCTCAAGAAGGAGCATATGCCCATAATATTGTGAAAATACAAAACAGAGGGGTCATTATGTTCCTAAGACAATAACAATGTATTTCTGCCAAATAAAGTTGTCTGGAGATTGTGGCTTTTTTTTTTTTTTTTTCAAATAAAAAATTAGGTTCTCATGTAAACACTGCTTTTGAGCAGTTGTCCAAATTCTTACTTATGACTCCTGAAGTTGATCACTGTACTTTGCAGTGACTAAAATACAAATCAGGCAATAGAGCACACTCATCTGTTAAGTCTCAATGACATTAAAATAGTAGTTTATAGCTCCATGAAGAGTAGCACTCCATGATTTTTACTTCTTTCCTGTGCTTTCAATAAGGTCACAAAACAACCACAATAGCAAAGTCTCCTGCCTCCATTAGCAGTACCTGGACAGGGAGGTTGCTGTCCCTGTTTAGCTATGGAGTGAGAATAGAGCTTTTGACAACTGGTTCTGCTTTCGAGCCTCCCCATGGCTCTAACAAGCCTGCAAGGCCTCTCTGTGTGCCCATGGCCATCCTGGGAAGCTTCATCCCATTCCTCTGTCTTTTAAATAACTACATACACCCTGTGAGTGAAGAATAGTGAGAGCTCAAGACCAGGTCTTTAATAAAGGCCAATTCCCAGTGACATCAAGCACAGCTATTCAGGTATTTTCTCTGACAGCCAGGTTACTTTAACTTCTGTTTAAATTTACAAATAACCAACCTCTTGCTGTTACAAAATATGCTGATATATTTCGCAATTTTCATCCCATTCCTCCTACAAAACTCTGAGGAAGATTCATGGTGGCAAGGACTGCAGGCTGTGCAGCTTCTGCAAATCTCTTTACGGTCACTGGGATGGCCCTTACCATGTGCATCCATCCATATACATCACGATGTGATTCGGTTATTGCAGTTTGGGTGCTCAAGCTTCGCATCTGCTACATGTCCTCTTCACTACCATTGGGATGCAGTCCATCAAGCCCTACTTAATTTTGCAGGAGCTACTAGAAAAACCAGTTTTATTAACTTTCTTAGGTTTTCCTATACAATTCAAAAAGGATTTGAGCTGTATTTCTAAGTTCCTTCACAAGTCACTGAAGCTGACATTTTCTAATGCAGATTTCAGATATGAGCATAATATAATGCATACCCACCTAAGTTGTTCACAATTTCAAAACTGGTAGCTTGGGTTTACTAAGCATTTATTCTCTTGTCTAGTTTTTGGCTAGTGGTTGTTGTCTTATTTTTATTTTCTTGTGAGGGGTAGGGTGTGGGTATTTTGTATTTGCCACCACTGTGCGTTTCTCTCCTGGATTTCAGGTGACTCATCAATACATCTGATAAAATAATCTCAATTGAGAAACAGCTTATGAAAATTAACATAAATGTTGTTGCAGTCAAATATGGCTTTTCTCTGTATTTCCTTTTCTTGTTGGGTAATGTCAAAAGGAAGTTTCAAACTCCTTGCTGATGCACAGATAGCATCTCCTCTTGAGGGTTTCAAACAAAAGGCAGAAGTCTTAAGTTGCTTCAGTTCTCTAATACATTCCTGCCCTGCTTACCCACTCTTAAAAGGCATTTTATCACTGGTACAAATTCAAATTTTCATTCATCATAGGAATTCAATACAATTGTCATGACCACCAGCCTTCTTCAGATAAAGATCATGACTACAGCAATGAATTTGCTGCTCAGTATTAAATGCTATTTTACTGTGCTTAGGGTTAGATATAAATACTTGTCCATTATTTGCATGAATAGCTGACTAAAGTTTTTAAAATACTTTAAAGAAAATACTTTAAACAAAACCCACAAACTACCAAGCCCTTTTATTCTCTTTCCTCTGCATTGACCAAGTTACAGTTTTATGACATTCATTTAACTTGACATGATTTGTAACAAAACCTTCATTATATAAGACAGATAGAAACAAAGCTGTCTTTAACAATGAATCACAATTCTAAACATTATGATTCAGCCAAGTATCTCTTTTGTCAAGAAGGACAAAATGTGATAAAAAAACTGAAGAATGGAAGTGTAAATAGTAAAGTTGTGATATAAAGCAAGGCATACATATGCTCGAGTTACTCACAGACTCCTAAGATCAGACACCTAACCAGTAATTTTTAATTATTTCCAACTTCTAGTTTTTCCTTCAGATTTCATTATCTTTCTAACTAAAATATTAATAGCAGCAGACTACGTTCTTCAAAATGAACTGCTAATGAATGCATGGTCAGATGTGCCTTTTCCATGGTGTACATTCCTATACTTTCTCATTTAACAAATTTGCTGATAATCTATGTGTTACAGTGTTTGTGTGTGGGCAAACAGATAAGAAATAGGACAAGCTTATAGCAATGGCAACATCCCCCTGCACCAAAAAAGAGGAACTCAGAACTCTTTCCACACAGAAGAATGGAATTACTTGCTCTACTGAATATCAACACAAAAAGAAAGGGCAATGTATGGGAAACCAAATGGCAGAGATTACTTCTATAAGATTATTGTTTTGCTTTGGCATCAAAAGCAAATTGGTACAAACAGATGGATAAATGTGTGATTTCTGCATTCACAAGCACCAGAAACTTGAAAGAGAACTTTTTCTCAACTAGAAAAGAAATTCTGGTATGTCAACAATTTTCAGAGTATGGTCAATATTTGTACAGAATTCATAAACAGTTAAATATACTGATCAAAATATCTGTATTACAGTAGCAACCATAAATGTAGCACCAGAATGTTATACCAAATGAATTTCATATTTCAGAGTTTAGTATTTTGTGATTTTGGGGTGGATAAAAGGAGTTGCCCAGTAGTAGCTCAGTCTTTTCTGTACCCACATCACAAAATAGCCATTAAAGAAATTATTTATAGTACAGAATATTTTAGTGACATCATATCATGCAAAGTTTTCCACAGCCTGTAGAAATTTTATTTAGGAGTAGCCAAGTGTGCAGGAGGGAACAAAGAATTAACAGGGAGAGGAGATAAAACCTCTTCTGGAACTCTTCAGGAACTGGTGAAATATTTCTAATACTGTCTAGGGCAGAGCTCAGTCAGGCAGATGTTTGCTTTCAGGTCAGCCTCCCTTCAGTGAGCACCTTGCATGAAATCAACTCTTGTGCAGGGGGCCAAAAAAAATAATGTGTAACACTAAAAATTCACATATGGCTATTTTTGATGGCAGAATTTGAAAAGTAAGAGGGGATGATGCCCTGATGCCCTATGTAGGAGATAAATTATATTATCAAATAAAACTCACAAATCATGTTCAAAATGCAATTTTCTGAGGTGTGAAGTAAAAAAAAACTTTAGCTGATAATCTCTAGAATTAGAGAATTATATTTTCCAAAGTGAAATTTACTTTTCTGCAAAAATTCAACTTGTACTTTTAAGTCATATTCATTGTAAAAGGAAAATATTTTAATTGTGTCAATCTAAGGAAAAACTGTACTACTGTGTTTAGCTCCCACAGATTATCAGTTTACATTACTGAGTACAAAAGCAAAAGATATGGTCAACACATTGTGAGGTATTACCACAGTGAGACATGATATATAACACCTGATTTGGAAACCTGCATTTTATGTTAATTTACACTACTTACATAAATAGGAAAAAATATTGGGCAAAACCCCCTCTGTCTTTAATGTCTGTAACTTTCATCACTGCAACAGCCTAAGCAATATTTATATTCATATTTTGATATCTGTACTGAGGTACCAATAAACTTTCATTTTCCAATATGAATAATTTGCTCTCTGAATTCTACAGTGGAATTAATATATGCAATAGACCTGAAAAAAGCCATAGTAAACAAAAATCTTCTTTTCTAACAATTGCTGCCAGAAACATTCACAGAATTCTATCAAAAACACCAGCTTTCTTCAGTCTTAGCTGCTCCAGGGGCTCCTAATTAAGGATTACTCATCCTACCACTTGACCACATTACACTAGAGAGTTACTTCCAATTTATCTGCATGTGGGAACAAGATTACTGCTTGAATACATCATCTTTCACACAATCGAACTCTGAGTCGTACCAAAGGGAAATTCTGCCAGTCTTTTTTAACAGATTTGAAAACGACGTGGCCCTTAATTTCAAAATCTTGTATTATTCTATATGTGTGCCCTGTACATGATTGGAATTACATTTAAGGAAATAAAGAGAAACTCTCATGACACAAAAGAATAATAAAATCCAATCTGCATGAACTATTATTAACTTTCTTTATTAACTGACTTTGAGACAAAGTCAAGAGATTTAGGTACTACCATACAAGCACAGAAGACAACACTTTTTACTATCTGAATTCCTACCATGAAAGACAGAAATCTTATCTTCTCAGTGTGTAATCTGAATGTATCCTCCAGAGCTGCTAGAAATAGATTCCATTGTGATAGGCCTTTGAAATAATTACCACAGCCAGAAGTCTTTTGTATTAGCAGGCAATGCCTTAAGGTTTCATTTTGTGGTAAGCTCTAAATTGATCTCCTGTGACACTTTCTGAGTAAGTGATAGGAGCTACTAGCTTAAGATTTACTCCATAACTTTTTTAAGTATACCATGACCTCCTTTAATACTGCAAGGAAGTTAATGACCTGAACATTTCACTTCTGCAGTTAGCAATGTCCTTCCTCGGCAACAGCACAATCTGCTGAGCCACTAGTGCTTTAACAAATAGAAGTTTGCACTCAGAAACAACAAAGGAGAAAAACCTTCCTGGAATTCAAGGTTGACCAGTAGTTCAAAGCAATTCAATTACTGTAACACAGTAAATAGGAACTGCATTTATTTTCCCATTGAACATATTAAATGCACCTAAAAAGCCCTTATCCTGGTTATATTTAAGAGAGTCACACATACACAATTCTGTTAAAACGACAAAATTCTCTAGGGAGACAAGAGACAGCAAAGCTGGATTTGGATGTAAAAATTATTTGCTATTTAATGGAAATGGTGCAAAAATATCTGGATCATTGTGCTCAAAGGGTCAGTGACTTAGAAGTCTAACCAGCAGCTGGTTAAGATTGTTTCACCTCAGTGGTTAATTTCAGGCACAGTTCTGTTTGTCTCTTTAACAACCTGTACAGAAAGCATGCTCAGCAAGTTTGAGGACAATGGCAGTTTGAGCAGTCAGTACCTACCTGGAAGGACTGCCATTCAAAGGGCCTTGACAACCTGGAGAAATGGGCTGGCACTGAACTTTAACAGTGTAAATGCAAAGTGTTGCATTTCTCATGCTCCCATTGCCCTCTGTAACTACCACAGAGAAGAAAAAGCCAAAATGTTCTCGGAGATATGCAGTGAAAGGATAAGGGGTCTCACACACAGATTGCATCAGGGAGCAAGTGCCAGAAGAGGCTGTAGGATCTCCACACTGGCAGAGACTCCAAACATACTGAGACATGGCCCTGAGCACTTACAGTATTTTCCACTGCTGATGCACATAAAGACAGATTAAATTAATGGCAGGTTAAATTGTAAGGCATTTCCCACACCATAGATTTCTGAGGAATAAATGACAGAAGCAAAGGGTCTAACCTCTTGCTTGTAGCCCAGGTCCACAAGTCTCCTGTGCTCCCGGACTGTCTTGGCGCACATACCATGGTACCAGCTGGCACCTGCGCCATTTGTGTGTCTTCCACCTGAAATGAGAGGGAAGCAATCCATCTAAACCCTGTAGCCATCAAATCTCAGGCAGTACAAGTGCTAGAGAGTGTTACAAACCATCATAAGCCATTGCTTATTTTTACTAACTGGTCACAGGCAATTCAAAAGAACCAGTAACAGTACTATAGCCTTATCCCTATTCTAAGTTTTTTCTTCTTTTAGGATGAGTCCACTAAGAACACATGGAAAGAAGGAGGAAACAAAGGTAGAATGAAAAAAAGGAGAAATAAGAAACAGAAAGGAAAGGCAGCTGTAGGAAAGTATTGGGACAGTGGGCTTGATTGATTGCAAGGTTGCCTCAGGAAATTCCCAAGATCTTGGGTTACCGAGCAGCAACATCTTACAAATGTGGAGCCAGTCAAGAAAACCAACACAATGGGTCCATCATATCAAAAATAAAACACAAACAAAAAGAACTTGCAAAAAACCATCAATAACAAATGCAATATTGCACTGCTTAAATTATTCTATCATTAATATAAACTGCTATGAAACTTTTACAAAGTTCCCTGCTAGCGCTGCAGAATACCTCAGCCCTTAAATATAACAAATCCAGACAAGCCTGTTTGTTGTCACAACTCTAAAATAATCCACAGTTGTCCACAGCTCCAGCCATCAGCAGTTTGCAGATTTTAAACTATCTCAATGGTTTTGCACCTCGAGGTTCATTGCAACCTGCCTCTATGGGACAGCAACTAACTAAGGCATGAGCCAGCTGAGTGTGTGAGTCCATCTGTCGCAGCATGTGTGCAGGTCAGGAGGATGCTAAAGGAAATATATGGAACATGTGTTTAGTATTAGTTCATGTCATGAAATATAAATGACCTTATCTACCACTCTCTAGCAACTCTTCTTTCTTATGCTCAGCACATTATCGTGCAGCTCTGATACTGAAGATACCAAAGAGATGAGGAGCATCCAGTATTTTAAAAGCTAAAACTCTGACTCTCATTTTGATTATTGGAAGTTCTTGAGGTCTATTTCTCTGGTGTTTAGAGTTCTGATTTTGGTAGCTTCCCAATGCTCTTTTCAAATCTTTTAGTTGCACAGAGTTGTGATCCCTTAATGAATTTGCAATGAGAATTTTTATGAGATGAGGAAAGCAACACATTTCTTTAATTTCAATTTCTTTTCACTAAAATAAGCTTAAATTATATTTATACCTCTGCAACAGATAGTAGTTTTGTGGGAATTAGTATTCATAAAACAAAAATAAAATATTTTTTATTATTTTGTCAAGTAAATCTAACTGACAGCATCAGAATTTTCAAAACTTTGTCTCCATCAACAAGAAGATCTACCCACACACTCAGATAGATATTACAGAACTACCCAAACATTTTCTTAAGCAAAAATGGTTCCACCTTCTGGAATAGTCCTCAACTTTCTGTGGTGAAGATCAGGGCAATGCAGAGGACACAGGGCATATGGGGGATATCTTCAGCTCTGGACTGTCTCAGGGCTTACAAGGATAGAAAAATGAAGGATATGGCAGGTTGAACAGTGTGGCACCAGAAATCAGCTCTCCTAAAATTATAAGCTTGCAGTTTAGGACTTTGGATATTTTAGAAAGATTTGTTTTATATGTTTAGAATGTCAAAACAGTTTCTAGGAAAAATTAATTCTGGAAAATAATTCTTAGTTTTTGCAGTGTTCTTTCAAAGGAGCTGGAACAAAATGAACCAGTGATTCCCTACGGGCCCAAGTCGGCATATCTGTTGTGAAACCTTGATTCAGAGGTGTATCATATTTTTCTAAACAGTACATGTTAGAAAAACAACTACCGCTGAGAAATGGAATGCAGCAATCTCTGGAGGTAGTACAAGTTTAAAAATCATGTCTGAGCTGTTTCTGGCTGATTGATTGTCTCACATACCTGTAGCTATGACAGACTGGAGAAGCTTCACATTCCCTTTCCTCAAACAAAGAGTCTGGGCATTCCCGACCACCATTGGCAGGGAGCTGGATGATGACTCGGTGACGGGACTGCTTCCTTGCTGTGACACCCCCTGCAAAGAGTAGAATAGCTGGTTTCTACTGCTGCTACTTAGGGTTGAAACTAATTAGGGTGAAAGCAAGGGTTTTGAACCAATTGCTATAAAATTGACATGCTGTTTTGCCCATAAGCAGGAAAATTAGGCCTAACAGAAAAACTACTTCAATTTCAGCTCAAGGCCAGAAAGCAGAACTAAACAGAAAGCAATAGCAGCAATGCTGATCAAATCAACAGACAGCTGAAATGAATAAACAGTTCAAGAGAACAAAAATTCAAACAGCTCAGTTTGCTGCAACACTTTACAGTTTGAGGATGCAAGTTTGCCCTAATCATTTGCATGTAAAACCAGAAACAGAAATTCCACTCTAGAATTCCTTTACAGTTTGCAGTTTTTAATTATTATGGTCATCCATTATTAATGATAAACAGTAAATAGTTCCTGTAGGAATTCTGATTTCAGTCATCTTCAGGTATCGGTTCTTCAAGCAGAAAATTAAGAGAAAAGCTACAGATCTGTATTAGTTCCACAGCAATGCCTATGTTAGGTAAAAATCTTGGAGGGTTTTTATTTTTTTTTCCCACAGAGCAGTAGAGCAGACATTTGGCTGACTGAGCTGATATCAGCTTTGGGTGGGTTATTACAGCAGCTGCAGCTTGTCTGATCACAGAAGCGTGCTGGACCACGGCCAAGCAATTGTAATTAGGAGTGAGCAGTAGGAGAATCCCGGCGGTGGCTCTCCACCACCTGGCCACTCTTCAGCACCGAGGAAACCCTTCCCTCCCAAGTCAAACAGCTCCAGGAGCTGGCACAAGGGGCAAGACAGACATGCAGCCCAACAAACCTACTGACCTGCTTGCTGGCACAAATGGGTAAACCCCATGAAATAAAAATTGTTTTCATAGTATAAAGAGAGTTTGACTCACGGAAGAGACAAAACACCTGTAGTTCACAAATATACTGTTTTATAGAAGCCTGCACAATAGTTTGTGGTAAATATTCATGATGCTCACTGCATCAAGAACTTTCTTAAAACGCACAGAAACGGGAACTGAAAAGGATGGCGATTTCATCCAGTATGATCCCCTCCAACAAAAACATTTCAGAAAGAACTATTAATATTGCTGTAAAATAACACACATATAATAAGGAATATCTATTTCATAGATTCAGATTTAATTGATTCAATTCCTTGCTCTTTTTCAAAGGTTATGAATTTAGTCTTCCTAAACCTTTTTTCCATTTGTTAGAATGCACTAAACACTGATAGGAATTACTGCAAAAATGCCTTTATGCTTGTGTCCTTTACCAAGCATAAAGAATTGGCCGTGACAGCCCAAGTCTGTATGTTTGATGTAACTCTATCTTTTACATTCTGGCAATGTGGTAGCTGTGAGTAATCACCATGTCCCACACAGGGATTAGCACCCTGTGGAACAGGGAGTATTACAGAATCTGTCTGTAATATTACATATTAGAAAAATGCCTCATGTTAAGCTTAAGAAGAGAAAAAAAGCATAAAATGTGGCTGATATTAAGCCTGTCATCACGCTAACTTCATGTGTGATTTCAATGTAATAAAAATTCAAGGGAGAGCTGCACTGTTTTAAAGAGCTTTGCCAAGTGTATTAAAATGGTGTTGGATTTTATGTTTAAATCAGACCATTCACATAAATGTAGAGTCTGTAGATTTATATCAACTCTCCTTCAATCTTCCTTGGAGTAGAAGCATCCAGACAAAATTATATACAACTGCATATCTACTTAGCTACATACTTATCTTCTTGTATATACAGACTCAGGTTTTTCTGATGAGCAAACAGCATAAACTTACGTATTTTCAAACCCAAAATTTGTCCCTTTTATAATCTGACAATTAAAATGCTAACATTGTATAAGTATTGATGTTAAGATGATAAGCTGATAAGAGCTATGTGTCTATCATGTAACCAGTTATCCCTTTATCAGTGTAAGATGAAAATGGGAATATGTAACATTAGGCAAAATGTGGGAAAAAAAACCAAACAAATGCATATAGTAAAGGGATAGAAATAACTGTTCTTTTCAGCAAAAACTCTATGTCCTCCCTGCAGCAGCTGTGCCAGGTGTTACACGTCCTCTGTCAGAAAGAGATATGTATAAGCACTCTGCCAAAAGTGACTGCTAGTCTGACTCCCCATTTTTTTTATATTCTTAAAAATCATTAGCATGCAATGGATAAAATTACCCTCTTGACATGAAGAAGGACATGCTGTCCAGTCACTGAATGGAGTCACAATACAGTCCTTCCTACAGGGAAGCAGACAAGGTCTCACAGTTTCAGGTCGAAGGCTTTCAGGGCATCTAACAAAAAAAATTACAAAGAAGTGTTACCAAATAAACAATCACTCTGCAATGAAGTAGTGAATCGTGTGAGGTACTGAATGCCTGCAGGCACATGAGGACAGTGCTTGTTGCCCAGAATTCACCAGGAAAGAGTACAGATATAAAAACGAGTAGCAATTAAATACATGTGGTGAAAGCAAGCCAAATCTGGTGTGCTCTGCACCTCAGGATTTAAATAATCATCATCCCTCACTCACCACGCTAGACTCTGTATTTTCAGGGTTATTTTCAAGCTTTCACATAACTATGAAGAAAAGCCACCTCATTTAGCTTAGTAAAATACATTTTCAGGTCTCATTGTTTTATCATAAATATAAACTCTGGAAGGAGGCATATTTAAAATAAATAACACTGCTAACCCAGCAACGAATAGGTATAAGCTGGCTGTGATTTTGAGAGAAACCAGGAAAGGATTTAAAATTGCCAGATCAATGAGACTAAGAAAGACTGTCAGAAAAGGCAGAAAACCTTACTTGTTTTAGGAAGAGGCTTGATCAGCATATAAAAAGGGTTATTGGACTGCCACATATGGGACTCATTACCCAAGTCATTTTCCCCATTCTGTGGGGATTCTGTCTTTTTTCATCAGGGAAAACAGCTCTCTATGCCACAATACTTGTTTCAGAATGATACAATAACTCTCACAGAAAATATTTTAAAATAATTTCCATATTGCTATTGCTCCAGAAAGACACAGACTGTGGACTGTGTGAAGATTATGTAAAGATTTTAAAAAAACATACTTGGGAGCTTTTGGATCGTTACAGAAAAACATTACTAAGACTAGCTTTTCCTCTTTTCAGCACTGGGCAATTGAGACCAGAGAGGTGAGAGAGGCAAGTCTAATGGTTAACTATCAAGTAAATCCAGTCTCTTTGGTCAGCAGAGAACTATGCCTGTGCAATGTGAGGACAAAAGCTGGTTTGGGACTTTACAGGAACATATTCTTCAACAATACTTGCTTGAGCATGCTTTCCATCAGTTGTCTCTGCATTTTCCTGTCAATTCACATATTCTTCTCAGTTTATGATCAATTACTATGAACCAGCACCAGTTCCTTGGTGCCCTCTTAAGATGGGATCTCCATCCTTTCTCTCTTTCCCCTTTCCACCAATGTGAAAAAACATGAAATAATAGAGTTATAATAACACAAATCTCCATCACCTCCCTGTA
Organism: Polioptila caerulea; assembly: GCA_013397295.1. Classification (NCBI taxonomy): domain Eukaryota; kingdom Metazoa; phylum Chordata; class Aves; order Passeriformes; family Certhiidae; genus Polioptila; species Polioptila caerulea. The sequence continues at coordinate 1,825,778 of VYXF01006616.1, forward strand.
AGTTCCCTCTACAATTTTAAGTCAACCTGTGCATCAGTTCTATGTGATTCATAAAATCAGATTCTATATGCGAGGCTGTATTTCGATATGATCAGACACACTTGAAAAAAATCTCTGCTACCAATCACATATATTGATGATGTTGTCAGAAATTTTCTTTAAGGTTAAAATAAAAAATGTTTCTGAAAAGCATTGAACATTGGCTTGCTAATGGCTTTTCTTGCATTGGCTTTTGCCTTCAAAAACAGGAGAAATTAGAAGCATACAAAACAGTCTGAAATATACACACATTCACCATTTCACTTCATCTTTCAAGAGTACTAAACACTACAATTCCTCTTCAGATACTTAGGCGAGGCAATTAGTTCAATTAGAACACCATTTCTATGCTTTATATTGTTTGTATTTACTATATATGGCTTAAAGCAAAGTATTGATTTTTTTGCAGTCCTTACTCAAGGTCAAATTAAACAGAAAAGATACATGCTGGAGTCTGTAACTTGTGAGGCAGATAAGACCAATAATATTGATTGTATCATACCACAGTAATCCTTTTTATTAAGGGGAGTTTAAAACAAGGTTCCTATTTACATTTTCATGTTAAATGTCTGGGTCTTTAAAAATGATTCAGTGGTTTTGATGTGCCAATTTGAAGGAACAACCAAGATCTTTTTTCATTTCACATGGTTCATTTATGAAAGAATAAAGCAGTCCTGCTCCCAGAACTTAACATCAAATCAAAGGCAGAGGCATTTATAGTAAATTTAAAAAGGATGATAAATCATTACAGGTTTTTGTGGGTTTTTATGTAAATGTACCAAACAAAAGATAATTGTATCATGACTAAATAGAACAGCAACTTAATGCAGATACACAACAATTTAGATTACTGAATGTGCAGACATTACTCCCCACATTTCCATTCAAACTAAATTAGGCTTAAACCTACTGCAGAATAAAACAACAAATGGCAGGCATCAAACAAATATTTAGTGTGAAAACAGCTGCCTCATGAACTTTCTAAACAACCTCTGCTATCAGTTCTTAGAGTTTTGAATCTGTTCTGAGTGGGATATATTTACAGACTGCCAATCCCTAAAAAGATATTATCAAATGCATTTTACTAGCAACTAATCTGTATTTAACCCTGGTCACATATTAAGCTGCAAAACCAAATCACTGGGCCAAAGGAATGACTAAAAAAGCCACATAAATGGGAAAAAAAAATCACAAAGCTTGTTAAGCTAATATTCAAACTAATGTTTCAAATTAATGTCATGTCAGAGTCCACTATGCTACACCTCCTTTGTCTGGTTCTGAGAAGTGCTTTACTGTATTTAGATTAAGATCACTATTTTTGAGTGAAACTGCACTAATCCATACAGTGCACTTCTTGTCTGGAGGCAACACAAGTATCTTGGAAAGGTTGCTGCTCTGCATGCCACAAACATACTCCAAGAATTTTATTGTGACTCAACCTGATGGTGGCAAGGAGCCAACCGGATTTAGTCAGCTGTCAGCAGAGTCACCACTGTAAATACCACCCATTAAAATCCATAGTGACAAAGGTATTATCTAGTCTTCCTGTTGTGCCAGTTTTGTATTTTTAGAAGATGAAATACTCCCTCATGAGAACACAAAGAAGAAGGTCTTTTTGTCTTTGCAAGCAGTCATTGGTGATAAAAATATAAAGCAGTAAAATCCAAACATAATTACAGCATGATGATATTTATAAAGATCTTTACTTTTTTGGGCCCACTTGTCCCACGTTGACTCTCACACAGATGACCTTCCTTGTCTGCATCCCCACGGAACAGGTGGCCTCCCCGTTCCAGCTGGCAGAGGAGTTGAAAGCAGAGACAGACGTGTCCTCTATGCACTGTCCCCACGGGCCAGTCTGCCAGTGATACACAGTGCACGAGTGCTCGTTACAGCTGCGCGTCTCCTGCAGGGCACTGCTGTTTGGGCACTGAACTCCTCCTGGAACAATAAAAGAGGGCAGAAGATCATTCACTGGAAGGAGACAATTTTTGTTTTATTATTTAAAAAAACACATACCACAAACCCACTTTGAAATTTTCTTAGTTATATATTATCAGTTTGATTACATGAAAGAAATGCTGTTCCTTTTTCCTCCTCTTCATATGCCCAACATTGACTTCAGCAAATTTCAGTCAATAAGCCACATAGAACAGACTGATGGACAGTATGTAAGTCTGTACCAAAAGGACAACAAAATAATCGTAACTTCTATAACACACTAATGTGCTTGGAGTAATCTACAGCCTTATTATTTCAGGGTTCTCTAGAAGGGACTGCAAGAGATCACATAAGGATGTATGAAGGATCTAGGCAGAAGAAATGGTTAATTATTCTAGTTATACATGTGCAAAGACCACTGTTTATGTCTACTTCACAGATGAATTAAAAAGATTTAGCTCCTGTCCTAGCTCCCAGTGGATGTTTATCCATATTATGTAAACCAAAGAGGATGGTACAGCTGGCAATTCCAGGTCCAGATTAAGATAACAAACCCTATTGCAGGTCAAGATTAAAATGCAATCAGGTGTCAAGGATTGCAATGAAAGCTCAGATGATGCTATCTTTTTTGTGTTTGGTTTCAGATAGTATGTTCAGTTTATTATATTCAAGCACTTCAAACCTACTTTGGCCTCCCAATCCTCCAGGAGAAATGAAGAGGTCTTTCCTACCCTAGCTGACCACAGGCAATTTGATTCTGTGAGCAGAATCACATCCCCTAAATATCTGGGGTTAATAGACACACAGAGTCTAGATTTAAGATTCTGGCCCACAAGGAACAATGGGACTCCTATCTCCAACTGATGGAAAGGCAGCAAAAAATCTAAGCAACATTTTAGCTTCTCCTAAAAGACAAGAAAAGTAAGAATGACAAGTGAAAGAGGAGCTTTTTATTAGTTAATGCTGATGATCTATATGACCTTTCTCTAAAAACCAAAAATTTATGCTCACATCAAATACATGTTGTAGAATATATTATTCTTTATATCTCAGCACTCAACTTCAGGTTGTCTGCTCTACAGATACGCAGGACGGAAGGGTTTTTAAGCAAAAAATTAAACAAAAAAAGTAAATTTGATCAAAGAAACAATGGATGCTTCAAACACTCCAACTCAAGAAAGTCAGGTAATCAGTATAAAAATATTTTATACCCCAAGTTGTTCTGCATGGCCTAGATCTGCAGCAAACATGACAAAAGGTTCATTCTAATGAAAAAACAAGATAAAATCCTAGTTCTCAATTTATTTCTCTAGGAATATTTTTAATTTCTGGCTTTTTTTCTAAAAATATTGATTAACAAAGTAACAGAAAATATCATATTACTTGAGATGTCATGCCACAGACTAGCTGATCTTAAATTTTGCAAGGGGGGGGGTTAGAAAAAGCTACAAATATGTGAACTTAATTAAAGAATAACTTAATTTTTTTGTTTGTTTGTTTCAAATGGATGCAACTCAAGTCTATCAGAATTGCTTAAAATATATGTCAATTTGCAGAGCATAAAAACAAAATGCCAGATGCATTTTCTTAAAAAAGGAAATTTAAAAAATGGTAAAGTAAAATTATAGTTATGTAATAAGTTCCATAAAGTTGCCTAATCATCGTCCTTCAAGAAATAAAAGCTAACTCCAGCAGACAGGAATATAATCAAGTAAATTAGGAAAGTGAGTGTATTTTGAAGTGGAAAAAAATAGTAAAGTCACAAATTGTTTGTCATGGAAGAAAAAATTGAGCCATGTGAGGAGTCTAGACATGTTCCTTCATTAAAAGGGTTAAATAAGGAAAATGTAAGAGCTATAGGGAAGGTAAATAAATTAAGTACTTCCATCTGATGTTAGTTCAAGAAAAAACACAAGGGAAATATTAAACAAAATTCAAAAATTAAAGGGTGTTTGTGCAGGGAAAAAATATTTTGCCAGAATTGAATGCCATAGGCACCAGTTCCTAAGACATTTGAGAATAAAGTGACAACTTAGGTTCAGTTTCGACAGCTATGCAAGAATATATATACAGGGAAAATAAATGAGATTGACATTGACTTGTAAATGAAAAACATTGGGGCATGAATGTCTGCAGCTCAGTGGGAATCTAGTTCTGTTCAGATTAAACCATGAGTTAAAAAAACATGCAAAGACTGAACAAAATGTGGAAATAATCTTACTAAGATAAAAATCAGTGTGCCATTCTCTCCAGGAAAACTGCATTCTCTTGTGCTTCCTCAAATTTAACTAGGTACAGAAAATGCAGAATGGGTTGGAAAACTGGCAGTTAGAGATGCCCTTTACAACCTCTGTGTAGGGGCAACAACTTTATGAGCATATCCACATTAGAGGACAGGTTTGACAGGAACATAAAAGTTAATGAGTATCACAGAAAAAAAAATGAAATAGACACTTGAATTCATCAGAATATAGGAAAAAGGGACATACAATAATAAACACATCTTTTAATAATAAATGATCAGATGACAGTAAATAACTGCTTGACAGTACTAAAAATAATAATTTCAAGGATACAAAAACCAGTTGGGGCTGAAGTTTTGGCTTTTAAAGCAAAGTAGGCTTGAAAGACTAGCTTTGTAGAGTGATTTGCATATTGCTCATAAAACAGCTGACAGAATTATCATACACTTAGATTGCTTTTCTGCCTAATTTGGAGCTGCTAATGGGTAGACACCTTGCTCTAGGATGTTCAATCATTGGATTTTATAAATCTTCTTCTCTAACATTGACTTGATAACTTTCAAATTTCAAAATGTTAAACATTTTTTAAAGCATTTAGGATAATTTTAATTAACCATTTTGATATCACTTGCTCTTGCAAGTGCATACAGTTTTATAAATGGATTTCAAAACAGCTGGAATAATCTTAACATTTGAGAAAACAGATGTGACTGAAGTGCCTCTTGTATTCTAGTGAGTGAAATGGGTGTTACTCATTTTTTTGCTGTAGGCACAAGGTAGGCACTTCTCAAGGCAGCTGCAATTCCTGAAGTCAGACACAGCCAGAACCAGGACTGTTCCTGTTCTGCAAACATTAATGCTTCCTCCCCTGGTTTATACCAGCTACACAAATCAAGTGGCCCTGTCCAAAATACACAACAGGTCAGGATGCAGAGTGGACCCATGGTAAATGCGAGGCCTGTCCTCAAGTCTCTTCCAGGATAGAATATGAACCCCTGACCCCCCACTACAATCAGCAATCTGAGTTGATGGGCTCCTGAGCAAAAGAAGCACAGTAATGCACCCTGTCCTTGCTCACCTTTCTCACACAGCTGTCAGGTCACTTAGTAAGTCTTGCCTGAAAATTCAGGTTGCAGACTTCCAAAACTAAGTGGGTGATTTTTATTCCTCTTTCATGAAAAAGCTCATGTTCTCCAAAATTTTTTTTTTGAATGAGCAATTTACTGCTGAAACAATAACTCAATTCTGTGTTTTCAGATTTAATTACCAACCACTGTTATTTCAAGCCATGAAAATACAAAAATTAAAAACAAACTCACTAAGTGTAGGAAGAGTAAATACATTAAAAAACCCCAAGCATAACCTCTTGTTTGCAACAATGAAATCAAACTATACTGGAATTTAACAGGAATAAAATTTTAAAGCATATCGACAACATTTTGTTAAGTGTTGAGAAGAAACTCCTCTATTCCAGCTATTTCTTATTTATTCAATAAATCAGTCCTGCAGAAAGATGAGAAGAGCTGTTGGTCCCTGTCAAACAGAATATCTGATGAGATGGACAGCTGATATTCTATACTGTCTAACTGTGATGTTAAGTACTCTATTTGGTCATGCCAAATAGTCCTTCTGGCATTACACTTTGCTAATCTATGAGCATGTAATACCCATGTAAAGCACTGCCATGCATATGCATCCCTGCCCTAAGAGAATAGTAATAAAAAAATTTCCCTCCCCATCATTTTAATCACTGAAACTTTTAAGTCATCTTGTTTTCCTCTTTGCATTCTACTTTGGTTTTTTTGATTTTGGTTTTGGGTTTTTTGGGGAGGTGAAGTGTTAAAGCTTTACTTTTCCAAAATTGGTTGTACTGATAAAACTTAGGATGTATCCACAACATTAATGTTATGCTGTACTGCACCAATTTGTCAGTGTCACTCCACAGCAGTGTATAATCAATACAGAATCAGTTTATATATTTATTATTTACTGAAAACCTAAGATTCATTTAGTACTTTTTAGTCTCAGGTCCAGTAGCAATGTGAAACAGTCTTAGTGCACACTACTAATTATAAAAGATTTATTGTAAGCAGGGAATAATAAAAAAAAAAAGAACAGAAATATTAAACAGAATATAAAGCTAAAGTAGACACATCCTACATTCAAGAGACAGGCTGAGCTGTATATGATACCTTACTAGATTTATGCAGAACAACTGTATGATCTATCAGGTAACATCACTATGTCCTTTGCTGTCATTTTTTATTTTGAGACAGTGACTTTTCTGAGCTTCTTACTGTACCATGAAGATACATTTGACAGTGACACAAATGAGCTAACACTATAGGCAGTCTCACAAACAGGCAAATTTATAAATTGCTTTGCCTTTCAAACCTTCAAGCTGAGGACAATGATCTCACAAAAAATATCAGAAATCGTTATTTTGACACTCATTTCCACATGGACTCATCTCACAAAGCACAGTGAGTCTTTATCTTGTGAAGAGACTCCTTTCTCTCCACTGAATGCGAGTAAACAAGCCCATCCCAGATGTGCATGACCACACTCTGCAGCATGTGATCTGGCCACATGCAAAGGGACTTGTTTGGAGTGAGGAAATGATGATGAGAGGGCTTACAACTGAGGTCAGCTCCTGGCTCAAGCAGAAATCAGTGTGGTGCTGGGGGGTACTCCATATCCCAGAGCTCATTAGAAAATTTTTCACTGTTGTAATTTACATATGGCTTATATTTTTCCTGTGAATCCATTCTTTACACTGAGGAATTATTACAATAATGCTGAGTTATTCCTATTCTAAGTCATAAAAAAAAAATTAGACTGTGGTTGTTTCTGGGTAGCCAGTCATGTTAACTTGGTGATTTCTTCAAACCAATTCAGCAGTAGAGATAGCTGTGTAATAAGAGGAAAAAAATTTCTTAGGTGTGAAAAGACATAGCTCTATTACAGACAGTTATATGCCAATATTAACAAGAAAAATGACAGAATATAGTATTTTTCATTTCAAAGAGGAGAGGAAATGAACAATCACAGACAATATTTGATAAAAAGCCATCTGAGAGCCAGATTAAAAAACCTATTTCACCTGCCTATAGATCCTCAAAAATTTCAGTTGGTGTTCAAGTCCCCAAATGAAAGATAATTAAATGTACCAGATATGTTGATGGATGGCAGTATTTACTGCATATATAATGCCTGCAATGCTTTGATCTTTCAGCTTGTGGACTGAATGACTAGCAGGAGGATGTGCGTGATCAAGGACCCACACCTGGACTATTTATGTCGTCTTAGAAAACAAATTTAGCCTTATTCATGGATTTGCAACAATCTTGCACATTTCTTCTTTAATTATTATCCAATCCTGATATATAATAGGAGTAGCATATATTTACGTATATTTGTCCTATTGTGTTTTGAGTAAAAACTCATGGCAACATTATACAGAAATTACTATGGAATAGCTTACCTAGCCAGGTCTGTCTACCAACAGCTCAAGGAGAGGTTCAGAAATCCAAAAGAAAACTTTTGTGTCTGTTCACCTGAACAGAACTGATAGTTGTTTTCAGAACTCAGTTTTAATGTGTAAATGGAATTATTCATCTTACATTTATGAGACTTGGAATTTTTAGTTATACATGATGCTTACAGAGCTTCCATCTACAGTTCTGTGCATTTTTTCCAAGTTCTGAATTGAACAGAGAACTGTATGTTTTCCAAAAAACGTTCCTGTGAAGTTCCATTTTATATCACTGGAATACAGATGTTCAAATACATGAATATATTCTGTGCTCCTAGAAATGAGAAATGACCTCGCAGCACCCAGTATTTTATGTTTTGAGAGCACAGCTGATCTCACTCATGGAATTCTGGAGGTGAAAAGTCATTCAATTATTTGTCACGTAACAAATGGCTAAGAGGCATAAACAGAAGTATAAGATGACAATAACTCTAATTCCATTGGAGCATAAAAAATAAAAGTTAAACTAATACATTTTTTAATATAATACAAGAAAGGGTGAAAAGTACCTTCCAGCTAGAGTTGTAAAAAATACCCTAAGCCTTAGAAAGTTCTTTCATTTATTTATATACTTTCATTCTCTGGAGTCTGGACAGAGTGCAAAGGAACACAGCACTGGGGAATGTAATCAAGATGTGAGTGCACTCCTGGGTAAGCTGGGTAGACCTACTAGCTTGTATCCTTAAAATTAGCACAGAATATTTCATCTGAAACAGTGGGAAAGAAGCCAGGGTTCAAGCAAAGATGAAGCACTACAACACCTAGGTAATGAGTTAGCTTTGTGAGCCATACTTTAGGGACTTTTTGACTAGAGCCTCTGTGGTTTGAGATCTGTCAGTCTTTGTGATCATTCTGTGCTGATTCTGACCACTACACCACAAACATTAATAAAATTCACATATCCAAAATCCAGGTGATGCTGAACAGCTTTGCTGCCTCATCAGCCTTGTAAATTAACCTAGGTTTTATTAAGTATCAAAGTCAGAATAAGGAGATTTTTAAGATTAAGCATAAGAAAGTGGAATAATTTTTTCAATAATTTAAGTTTTGAGTTCTGTGGCATGCTCATCAGGATTTTAATTTCTGTCTCCAGTAAAATTACAAAAGTATATAGAAAATCTATTGTTTTGACCTACATGGACCGGCAAGAAGCACAGGAATATATGTTTATTTGAATTATATGGCTCTGTGTTTCCCCCAAAATGAGCCTGTTCAACACACTACAAGAGAAAGGACACCACAAACCCAATTTTTTTGCAATTATAAAAGTGTTTCTACTTTGTTACATAGATCCATCTAAGTAATTTATCATTTGAATCACCTACTAAAAGAGAGTACAGTCCTGATTGTCACTTACATTTCTAGTAAAGGTTCCTTTAAGAGAAAAAGTTGAAAGTATTCTGCTATATTTATTATTTTTACAATCACCCAAATTCTGTCAAATATACAGTACACTTTTAGCAATGTTAGCTGTGTCTGCAAACAGCAAAGTGTAAAGCTCTTCCATTTCACTGCTTTCATACCTTGCAGCTTTCACTTTTCAGCTAAATTTGATCTTGAGATAAAGTAATAAAATGCTTAACAGGTTAAAAGAAGAACTAACACATGCATATAATCCTTTTTTATTGAGGCATTCAGCTTTTCTGTTAGTAATACATGTGAGTAAGCATCTTCCAAGAAGTCTTTGGTGGCTATGTTTCCTGGCTCCTGGTGTTGCACAAGGCATTAGCTGGACCTGGGAACACCTGACACAGCCATTTTTGATCCATGCTTTATACAGAATACATTTCCTTTACAACCCAGTCACCCCTCCAAATACTTAAAACAAACAGAGCTGTAGGAACCATGGAAAATCATCAAATAGCCATGAACTTGTATCTAACCCTTGTTTTGTCTTCTCCTCTATATTCCAGCTATGTCTTCTCTTTGCATATGCTGCAGACAATGCACAAGGATCACTTAAATAAATAGAAACCATTCATGAGGGAAGACTTTCAGGGCAATACCTAAAGTTTTGCTATGAATAACGATGTTAGTGGGGTAACATAAGTTACCAGTTAGAGAAAAGAAACAACGAAACCCTTTTGCTTACATTTGAACCATTAAAATTTTCATCTTTTCAGCACTCAGTATACTTATAGCTTTCCAAATTGAACATAAATTAGGGTTGTCAATCTGTATCAGATTAACTGTTTGTCTTGTTTAATTTTAATGAAAACAAGAAAATCATATATCTGAAATAGAAACAGTAACATTAAGCACACTAATAAAAATATAGTAACGTCAACCGTAATGAGCAAAATAAACCCTCTTTAAAACAGCCTTAGGTACCAGGAGTAAATGGAGGATAACCATTCAAGCAATTTTGCCATATTTAAAGACCCACAAAGCAATTTGTTTCTGTCGATCAAGAAAATGCCCTGACACCACAAAGGCAGCTGGGGGCTGTGAGTCAAACCGGGGAACGCGAGCCCTCACCTTCGCCCGCGTAGGCCAGGATGGAGCGGGCGCGCAGCTGCCTCCCTTCCGTGGTTTTTCCGGAGCAGGTGTGCGAGCAGGAGGACCAGGCGGACCACACGCTGAGCACACAGTCCTTCGGGCACGGCGCCTCGCACACCACCGGCATCGGGTAGATGGCATCTCTACACAGCTGCCTGTCAACCTCTTCTCCTGGGAAAAAAAAAAAAAAAAAGGCTAGTAGCAGTCTATCATTTGCTAAATTAACTTAGAATGAGCAATCTAGTCCAGATGGGCACACAAATAAATTAGATTCTGTTCTTCCGTATGAACAAGGTAAATAGATTTTTTTATTACTTGTCTCCACTGCCTCGATTCTGGAAGAGCATACTTAAACCTAAGTTGATCCGATATTCTCATGAAGTGAATGCCAGCCTGGATGGTCTTTAGGCTTTTGCTTTGTAACACATACTTGATCCCACACAAAATCCAAATGTGACTAATGGAGTGTATAACACACCAATGGAAAACTGTGTACAAGGGGATACATGAATGGAAATGACCCAGTTTTCATCCAGATTTGCGGGAGAAGGGGACAAACATCCTAACTTAGCCAGTTCTACAATCCACAATCCTTTGAGCTGCAGCTATTCATCAAAATATGAAAAGCTGCAGTAAATTACAGTCAAGGTATTGTTTGGTTAGAAAGATCTTCATTTGTTAGCAAATCAGAAACACATTGTGGAAGTATAACAAGATCTATGCATTTGTATTCTGGAGGTACACATTTCATTGTAATAAAAAGATTCAGGCTGGTATGAATTGCTTAATGAAATATTAGCTAGTATTTAAGTAGCAGGGTTGCTTTTGTTTTCAATCAGATAATCATATTCTGATATTAGTAAGTCTCATGATAAATCTTCATGTTGGAGGAAATGATGAGAAAAATGAAGGAGAGAGATATTTGGGTCTAATTTTTAGAATTCTAGCCTTGTTAAGACAACATAATGTGGGTTATGAGGAACTGAAAGCGTTGCATCTAAGAGTACACTGAACTTCTGAGGCCTTGATAACCACATACAATTAAGGCATGAAAGAGCCAGTTCAGTTGTAAACATAAACCTTTTTATTTTTAAATTTTCTAAAAAGGATAACATTTCAAAGCATCTCAATGCCTTTTGTGCTATATGATCTTTGTTGTACTAGGACATAAAATCTTCTGTTAAAACACTCTTGAATTTTACATGATCCTGACAGGGCAAAACAGGAGTGATCTACATTATGTACTTTCTAAGATCCATCATGTCAACACCTTTGTTTTAATAGCCAATGTCAACAAAATAATGTCTTATCAATATTTGCAAATGAATGTAAGTCTTCAATACAACATAATATTTGTTAGATATATTGATTAAATACCCTGTAATTGAATCATAAAGGCATCAGTTACTGTTAGTAACTACCACATGTATTCTGAAAGCTAATTCAGCGAGAACTGAGCACGCTGTAAGTGAAACTAAAGATCTAAAAACTCTGCTTTATCGAGTCTCAAATTAGGCTTTATTGCTCAATAGATGAATAATAATTAATTGATTCAAATACTAATCAAAATAAAAACTACACAAACTACAGTTTTCATCATTCAAGGTTTACAATCTTAGAATCTTTTAAATAAGAATCTCTTAAACTGAGTTCCTGAAACCAGGAGGTGTTTTAGCACTAAATCAGAGTCCCAGAAGTGTTAAGCAAATTCTTTGTGAAAGAGTTAAAGATGAGGGTCATCCATTCAATTTTAGATCCTTTAAACAGTGCCAAATATTTTATTCATACAGAACATTTAGGCACAACAGAACTACAAACATAATATTCCTTGATTCTGAAAACCAAGGAAAATCCTGCAGCTCATGTTTTTAAAATAGCCTAAAGTAGTCGTACTCATCTGAATTATAAAGACCTTTGAGATCAAGTCAGTCTCAACAGCTATATATTCCCATATTAAAATACAAATTTCAGCCCTGCCAAAGGCTTCATGGCTCTCCCATGCCAAGTTCTGTTTCCCTCACTGGACTCAGTCTTTGCATCAATTGCTCCTTCTCTTATATTTCAGGTCATCACACCCTGACACCAGTGCAGGAGGGATTCCTTTCTGTTTCATCAGAAGGGCATTTCTTTGGGTTCAAGGACAAGAGACAGAGGACTGTAAATTTCTTTTTCAGATAGAACAAAAAGCTAGAAAAGGGGTGAAACCTACTCTCAAACTGTTCCATTGCTAGGTAAGCCTCAACAAGGTAAACTGCTACGACATATGCACATTTTGCAAGAAATGCTACTATTACAATAAAGTGTGTCACAGTATAAACAAACGACATTAGACTGAACTTACTTATCACCTACTGGCTTTTAAATTTAAACTCAAGCTTAATTTGTTGCCACAATGAAAAATATTTTTAACTTAGTTTCAGTCTGAGTTTATATCTCAAATGAAACCAAGCCTTCGCTCTTTCCCAAAATCAGAAGCCCTATTTTTTCTTTGCTTTTACAGAGAAAATATTCTAGAGATATGTATCTTACATATTGGCATTTCATTTTTGTCAAGTGTCCAAGTCTTATCTGATGAATTCAATAGCACAGAAATGTAGTTGGAAGCAATGTCTTATAATGGGTACTTCTTATCTTCAGGGAAATATTTTATTTATACTAAATTGTTTCTGACATTTCTCTAATAATTTTATGAACAACTTGACCTTTTTTGCCTTCCTCTTTAAAGTGCATAGTGTAGTCAACCAGGAACCACTCAACCATAAGCTGGGAACAATGCCAATGTAATGACTACTTAGAAAAAGTCCCATTGGAAAATGTTTGCCATTGAATGTTGAAGCAAGTCCAGAGGAGGGCCATGAAGGTGAGCAGAGGGTTGGAATATGCCTCCCAGAAGGAATGGCTGAGAAAATTGGAGTTGTTCAGCCTAGAGAAGAGAATCCAATGAGACATTATAGCAGCCCTCTAGTACACCTAAAAGAGGCTGACAAGAAAGATGAAAAGGGCTTCTTTAAAAAACATGTAATGACAGGACAAGGGGGAAAGGCTTTAAACCAAAAGAGAGAAGATTAAAGAAGTCATTCTTTGCTGTGAAGGAGGAGGGGCACTGGAATAAGTTGTAGACGTGGTGGATGCCCCATCCCTGGAAGTGTTCAAGACCAGGTTAGAGCGAGCTGTGAACAACATTTTTAGTGGAAGGTGTCCCTGTCCATGGCAGAGAGCCTGGAACTAGAAGATCTTTAATGTCCCTTCCAACTCTAACCATTTGATGATCCTAAGATTTTATTTGAAAATTACGGGTATAAATTTACGGTGCATCAGTATTGAAGGACAAAACTCTAAAAAAGATTACTGAAAGGCCTCTTCCCGGGGTTACTTATACTCTAAACAACAGAATAACAAAAAGTGAAAAGCAGAGAGATGAAAACAGAATATGACATTTCTGTCGAGAGAACTCTTCACCACTTATCAGTTGACTTGTTCATGGAAATCTGGAATCTAGCAATATTCCATATTTATAAACAATGCCTATGTTGTTGAATTATATTTCTCAGGCAAGAGACACACATTTGGTACTAATATCTCCAAACTGCACTTAAGGAAATGACAGCACATAAAAATGGCAGGAGGCAAAAGAGGGTTTATTTTTAAAAAATTTAAAATGTCAAAAATTGTTTAAACCTTTCCTGGGATCTTTTTTACAGATTTACATCAGTGAGGACTGCTGAGAGCATAGTCTTTGGATTACACATCTCTTTCTCAAATAATTATGCTGGATCCATCTGGACAATCAGCAAAGCAAGTCACCACATTAAAACCTCCTTTTTGGAGCCAACTTCCTGGCTCAAAGAATTCCTGTTATGTGTGCCCACATGACAACCACTATTAAACTACACAACTATTTAGTTGTTTTAAAACAAACAAAAACAACCAAAAAACACCAAGCCAACCAAGCAAAAACTCCCAAACTACAGAACAGGCAAATTTTTATAGATCAGAGAGGTAGCTTGTGAACAGCATTCAGGAGGAACTGATTAATAAATATCAGTATTCTTGTTTTAAATATCACCATTCTTGTTTTATTACATTCACAAAGCAGGTATTGTATCTTTGAAAATTTAGTCTAGATGCTAAATGTTGGGCTAGACCACATTCTGTGGTTTATGTAGTTGAATCACATCAGTCTTTTGTGCTTTTGTCTACTCATCTGTAAAACATATCTGATATTTAAGTTTCTTATAAAATGCCTTAAGTTCCAATGGGAAGCATTCCTAGAGCTGGAATCATGAGAAAGACATGGTAAAGAAACCCTCTTGCTTATTGTGCATCTTTTAACATGGTGCATGCTTCAGTGCACAGTAAAAAACTGCTGTCAAATTCTGACCTGTAGTAAATGGAAAAGCAAGTGCTTAACAGAGAGCAAAATATTTTTTAAGCCTTAAAATGAACAGTAAAATCACTGCAAGATTCAATGAGGCATAGAGAACAACTTAAAAAAAAATCAGCGCAAAATAAAATTGCTACTGGAGCCCTATGTAATAAGTCAGTAAGTCTGGTCTCAGTTCTAAATGAGGAAAACAGCTACTGTCTCTGAAATACTGACCTATAACCTGATATAAACCAAGTAAATTTTGACAGTAAAATAAAAATAAATGGAATTAAATCAAGAAAGTCCTTTGAACATTAATATCTAACATTTTAACATGCCTGTGTAATCAGTAAAGGACAAGAATATTACACAGTGGTAAAACAAATTTTACATTTGTATTTTAAAGTTCATAAAGAAGTAATGACAGCAACTGAGCTACAACTGTAGACTTCAGCTTATTCATTGCTTGTTTTAATATGTTCAAATTTACTATTATAGCTTCAACTTGAAAGAAAAAGTCTTTTGTATCAGTATCTTGCACATGATGTGTCATCCATTGGAAAACTGCTGGGCAGCAGAAATATTTGGAAAAGCACTCCAGAGCTCAACTTTTAAAGCGTTTGTGGGTGAAGATGGCCTTGTCATTATTTAAGTGCCTTCAATAATGCCTTTAAGAAATGGAGGCTGCAGGAGAAAAACGCAGCATTACTTCACACTATATCAAAATCTGTGAGCTGTGCTGGTTGCCACTGTTTCCTTCCTTTCCTGTGCAGGAAAATAATCAACAGGAAAGTATTTTGCTGCCTCTAGTATAAGTTGTAAAGGCTGAAATGGCTGAGAATGTTTTTTATCTTGAACTCATATGCAGTTTCCCATATGCATTCCTTTCAATAAGGACCTCCACCTGTCCTCACACTGACTTCCTTGTCAGTCTCAAAATGATTGACAGACTGGCTGAGGAGCCAAAAATTCTGGGTGGACTCTGCCCATTAAGAACAAGATATGCCTATCTATATGCAAAACTTACTAAAACCAGATCTCTGCTACATGCTCAGTCCTGTTTTCACTTGGAACTAACTTTAACCACAGTCACAGTTAGTAAATCAAATCCTTCCCCACTAAAAGTCATCAGTCCATAATCTACCTGCCTCAAAGTTATAGGAATGTCATGACTACACTTTAAGAGTATAGAAGCAGTGTTAAGGAGTTTAGCTGTAACTATCCTAAGGACAATCAAAAAAAAATTGAAGAAAATCACTAAGTAAGAAAACATACAAACTTATCCAAATGGGAAATTCCACACTAGATTTTCTTTAGTAATAACCTGGTCAACACATTGTATGATTAGTCTAATGCAAAATGGAAATTATCATATTACAGAAAAGCTATCAAACTTATCAAAACCTCATACATCTTCACATGCTAGGACACCTTATATCAGCAAATGAGCAGACAGTAATCAATCACCAGGATAAACTAAAATTATTGTTTTAATTTACAATACATCTGCATTTCTTTCAAATCACTAATTGATTACTAAACTTCACCATAACAGGAAAAACCATGTCTGCCTAGCATGAACAGTGACAGCAAATGTTTTCCTTCTAAATCTAGAAGTTATAGAAGCAGTGTGACATTTTCTTTTTTAAATGTTCAGCAAAGGACCCAGGACTGATTTCTATTTTTTTTTTTTTAATTTTGTTTTGTTGTTTGTTTTTCCTTACAGGAGGAGTTCTCTGAGGAACACTGTCTTTCTTAGAGCATATGTCTCTAATTAAAATGTATACAAAACTTCAAAAAGCTGACCCAGATTTTTCAGTAGGGAGAATGTAGAAGTTAATCTCTGAAAACCTAATCAAATAAGCTGCAAAAAGGAGAAACAATAATATTTAGAGGAAATTAATCATTTACCATGTTGTTTAGCTCAACAATCTTAAGAGCATTTAGAAGAAAAAAATAGCAGCACGTGCAGCAGCATCTGACTGACAGAAGAATTTTTGCCCTTGAATCAGTTCAATGCTAGCAAATAACACATATTTGGATATAAAATAGGAAAATTTAAATGTTTTATTAATCCCACTATCCTTCATATCACGTTGATGGCATTTATTCATATCTGCTCAAAAAAAAAGCTTTAGTGTTAGTAAAATGGTAGTGTCTTTCAAAACAGCAGCAACAGTGTATTACCTTAGTAATTATTTTCCATTACACTTCCTAAATCAGCTATCAAAATATATTGATAAATTTTCAACAGTTGGAACAATTTTTAACCTCTCTAATTATCAACCATAAAGTAACATTAACTACAATTTATGACCTCAATATATCCTACTTCACTGACTCCTAAGTTTTTCAACAAACAAAATGTGAAAAGATTGTGTATTTCCCCTTGTATTATCCTTATCAAGTGAAGCTTCTACATTCAATTCTAATGCTTAGGTGCCTAGCTGGTGGCTTCAAGTGTTAAATCAGTTGCTAATTCCCTAATCACATGCCTTTCTCTCAATGGCTTTTGCTAAGTAGCATTTGCATTTAATTAAGTACATCTTAATTAGTTGATGGTTAATATTCTTGAAGTAATTTTCTTCTAAGAAGCCAAAGTAGAAACAGCACTGATTTCAATGAAGACAAATACACTGGTTACTCACATCTGTTCATTATACAAAAATGACAGAAAGTTGATCTAATAGTTTAATGATATGTAAACATTGCAGGATTGTAAACTGTTTGATTTGATGGTTTGCATGTGCAAATTTTCTGTGGGTTTGGTTTCAGTGTAGTATCATAGAGTCTATTCCTTACTGAAAGAAAAATGGTAAACATGATACTTTGCCCACTTACTCAAAAAACCCATTGTGACTATCATAAGTGTGTATGTTTATATTTTTTTTTGACTTGGAACTTTTGAAACTTGAGAGCACTAGCACAGGTACCATCATCTCATTTTCACCTTTACCCTTCCTGCACAGACCAACCAGTGACATATAGAAAAGGCCCCTGGCTGCTGTCCTTTCTCTAGGCAAAGACTGGAAGATACGAAGATACATATAGATTTTAAAATAATATACTATATTTTAAAATGTGATTTTTACTTTTTTTAAAGCAAACATTTGCAATGACAAATGACTACTAATGACAGGAAATAAAAGTGTACAAAAGAAAAATAGCTGGAGCTTAGAAACCCACCATATCCAGTGTTTTTCCAAAGATAACAGCATGTTAACACACTTAAAAAAAACCAATTATTTTTTTATTGTTTTCTATTCCTTAATGAGATGAAACATCACATTTTACAAGAAATAACTCCTTGTTAATGGCTATAATCAAATTCTTCTTTATTCACCTTATGGGAAAAATAATTCTGATGAGTGGGATGACACTGGCTTAAAGAACTCCCACATTCATGCAGAAATATAATTTCAAAAATAGTACCTGAACACTTCACTCTTTCGCTGTAACCAAATGAGCTCAGTTACAGCTTACAGGGCAGCAAGGGTTTGCTAACCTTTCCCAGAGCACAGCTTATTACCAACTGTGCAGAAAAAAGACAGAAGCAGGTAACACTCTGCAAGTGGTTTATAGGAAAGCTGAAAGATGTGAAAGCCATTCTGCTCCAGAGGTGAGACAGTTCTGGTTACCAGGTTTCTTCTCTGTACTTAAATTCATCCAAATTTTCAATCACACAAATTTCAAGAAAAGTGAGTCACTGCTAAAAAAAATCCAGGTCATATTCCTCAATAAATCAGGTAAATAATATATTAATACATCATGCACCATATATTAAACAGTTACAGGAATAACCAAAACAACACTCCATACCTTGAAATAATGGTAACAATAAAGGGAAAACTCTGACACAAAAATTAGGAACATATTTTAAAGATGGATATTTCCTGCTATAATTGCTTCAGATGGAAAACATCTTTGCATATTCTTTGGCAGTAACTTAAAAATAATGGTTAAACATAATGAACTAACACCTTCAGATACAATATTAATGCTTCCAGTAATCCCATTTTCTGTCTGGTAATAACAGAACATATGTACCTCCATTTATATTGGAGTCATCTATCAGGATTACAGTCATGTAGACAGAGTCTAAATTTGCCAGACACAAATAAAACCAGGGCAAGAAATAGTATTTCTTTACCCAAATAGTATATTTTTATTTAAAATGCAGTGACATTTGGCCAGATTAAACAACAGTATGAAAAAATAATATCCCATATCCATGCTAAAATAGAAATATACAGAAAAACTGAGGGAAAAAAACCAAAACCAAAACCAGTGAAGCACCATGCTTTTTTTTTTCCATGAAAGGGAAAACTTCTTATTTGGTCTTGACTTCTTTACTCAATGGATCAAGAAAAGTGAAAAATAACTGTTCTCTTTTTGCCATCTTAAAATTTGTGGTAATCACTTTGAAACCTTATCTCTAATTCCTTTATGCTATTTCTAAATTTTCCATTTATTCTGCTAGATTTATTCAGGTTGGAAACCTGAGTTCACTCAGAAAGTATTGAAAAAGATTTTTCCCATTTTCCCTGTACTTCTAAGTGCTGGAGGTGATAAATTATCAGTTCCCCCAAGCATACAGCAATCACTGTAAAAATGATGGCTACCAGTGAGGGTCTTGGTTTAAAAAAAGATTGAAAAAAAAAAAAATACGTAGATGAGGCAAGTTCCTTCACTACACACACAAAGGCACACTGAGGGCGTGTTGTAGCACTAATTATGGCTTAAAAAGTAACACAGCTTTTTTATCTCTGACACAACTCTGTAAGGTACTGAGTGCATATTTTGTACTATGCATCAAAGACTAATGGAAAACTCTTCTTATAGAGGATACTTCCTTGATTCTTCACAACTTCTGATGGAACTGAATATTCAACAGCATGAAATCGGGTATGTATGAACTACTGAAGTCAGTATCTCTGAAAAAGCCTGGCCTAAACAAGGATACTGAAGAGTTAATCCAAAATAATTAACCTGGGACTTCGAAGAAGTCTAAAAACTGTACTAATATTTTGTATGGCTATCCTTATTCAAAATGAAAGAGAAAATTCTTAACAAATAGAATTAAGATCCCTTTAACTTTGAATAAGAAGTCATAGACACATTAAATATAGTTTAAGTAATTATATTTGCAGTTAACTTGGATCAACTTTGGAACGTGTCTTCAGGTATACAAGCAAAGTAAACAAAAACTGAAACATGATATACCTTCAGCTGAAAATCTCCTATTCTTTTAACTTGATATTATAGTAGACTTCTATCCACAGGGATAGAAGTTCAATAATTCTAATAAAGACTCCAGCAGAGTACCCAAACACTGCCTAACAACAGGAGTAAAATTTTCCTACTGCTTGACAGGTAGTTGAAGCATTTTCATGGTTCATTTGCTAATGTAGTCTTACTGAGAATGATAAGGAACAGAGAATACAAGTGTATTGATCATAACCAAGCAGAGTTGCCTTCTAGTGTCAAATAAGCCAATCAAATGTCATCTTGATATGAAAGAAAAAATAAGTTTGATGACAGGCTACGGTCCCATTGAGAATAAAATCAATATTAGTCATGGGACCAAGTGGGATCAATATGTCAAACCAATAGGCCATTTTAGCAGGATGGGGAAAGGAGGGGAAAAGTGCTGACAGAGCTATAAGGAAAAAAGAGGACAGTGAGAACCTTGAGGGTGAAATCACTTGAAAATTCACACTATATTTCTGAAAACACCTACCAAAAGCACCAAGTCACCTTAAAAAGATATAGCTAGTTCCAAGATCAACAGAGCAGTCTCATAAACTTTTTCCAGTCAAGCCACAATTCATATAGGGACAAATTTATATACAACTATGACTTCCTGAAAAAAAGACTAAAAACACTTCCTTTAATTGTTTTTAAAATGTTACAGAAGCTCTACTATGTTTTAAAGTGAAGAAAAATTTTTCACAGACTTAAAAAATAGTGATGGTGTTATTTGAATATTGGTAACAGTAGGATTTAAAATACATGGATTTGAAAATGCCACATGTATTTATTGCAATGCGTGCAATGCATGTATTTAATGCAATTTTGATTATTTAGAAAACAACATTTTTTTATTAATCACTGGAAATTCTTGTACTATTTTTTAACTTCTGAGTATTCTCAGCAAATTTTTAACTTCATCATATGTGGACACAGTATGGTAGCCTTTTAAGAGGTTTCATAGGTATTTTATTTTAAGTGGTATTTTACACATTTCCCCCTCCCATCCAATAAGGTCAAAATAACCTGGAGAACAAGTTCAGGAAGGGCAATGGAATGTCAATGACTTCAAATCAGTTTGATTAGAGAAGCTATTTCTGATGTGCTGATCTGAGCTAAATTAACATTCAGGGATATGAGTCAAGAATAGAAGCATAAAAAGGAAATAATAGGCAAGAAAAACAGTAGCATGAAAACAATGTGACAGTTCCACTAATGTCAGTAGAATGACAGTGCTCACCACAATCTTTTCAACAATTCCCTACACTGAGGTACTAATCTGCATATTTTCAGCAGCTACCTTAAATGGCCTGTTTTCTCAAGACACAACAAGACTTTCACAAACTTCAGGCTTCTCATTTTCAGCATAAACATTATCTTTGGTTAAGAAATTTATACGTTTAAGCTAAAAAACTCAAAAAAGTTTGATCATAAATGGGTTCATACACACTTCAGCAGTGCAGTATTTTCCTAGAATTTCTACACCAACATAGTAACGTTACTCTTGTCTGTAATGCAAAAGCTTATCTCACAGGTGAAGAGAATGATTAATGCTCTGCACCTGACAGAATATTAAGTGAATTTTTCAGTTGGTCAATTATCTAGCATTTCACTTCCATACTGTGAATTTGCAGCAAGTTTACAACTGTGCGTTCATATACATTGTCATACCTCTTGCCACACAAAGACACACGTAACTCAAAAGGGGGTTTGAAAGAGTAAGAAAAATTATTTTATATGGCCAAAGGTGACTGCAAACATTATCTTTGCATTATTCATCCAGCTGCAGATAGTAAGGAGTTGTCACTCTCTATGTAATCTGACAGCTCAATTCAATCACAGTTAAAACATGGGACCCAAGAGATGCAGGAGAGATCACTGCCACAGTCATGTTTACACATTTCTGAGGAATGGTTTTTAAATTAATTTCATGGATGCTTTTGTCTGTGTCCTACTACTGGCAGATAAAATGCAGTCTTTGGAGAACATCTTTTTATGAATCTTGCAATGAATATCTTATCATTATGAGTGGAAGGCACAGCATGCCTTTGGGGAGTTCTGACTGTGAATTAATCTTCTATTTTGGAAACGTTTTCATAGCTGATTCCACCCCAGAAGACTAAAACTAACCCATCCTTTTGACTTTTTCTGTCTCCTAGCCTCTAAGTGTATGGATTCAGAGAAGGAGCTGTCAGGAGAGCAACCACAGGTAAATACTACTGTCTCTTATAAACTTATGCTGTGGAAGGAAATAGAATAACATTGTCACAACTAAACAAAAAAACCCAGGAACACCTCTGCACGTATAGGGACATTACAACTTTTCAACTCTTTTACTAAGTTATGCAAACTAATGTCCTAAAGTCAAAGAAAGCTGAGAGATTTCACTGTAGTTTGACACCTACTCACAGAAATCCATTGTACTCTGAAAACAGGGTTCCTTTTCAATACTGGTTTTCTAGAAGACTCCCACAATATATAAGATGCTTCCAGCTAATGTAATTTTCTTTTTCCCCCTCTTTAAATAAAAAACTTCAATTCTGAGACATCCAGAACAAGAGATTTCATGTAGTTTCTGCTTAATATCTTTTCTGTGGAAAACACTCATACAGCAATTTATTATTCATAAAATAGTATCAGTACCAATAAAAGACGTCCAAATAAAATTAGACACAAACATCTGATAATTCCTAAGGCAAGATTTACATACTTAATCCACAAATTACTCCCAAAACTATATCAAGAAACCAAACAGCAAATGCCAAAATGAAAGCTGCCTTTGCGTAATCGCATTATTATTATTATCATCACAGTATTGTTACTATTTTTCCACTGTGCCCCGTCCTCCTTCACTTCACAGATTGGAAACTCTTTAATGAGGATCTATTTGGTATTTTTAGTTTTATTCTCTTTGTTCAAGTCATGGGTCTATGTTTTATTCACCACATACTAATTAAAGTGTTATTAAAACAGAATTGGCATTTTTCCTAAGATCTTTCTGTCGCAACTATCAGACGCCCACTAGCCCAGTGTTATTTTCAGAACACTGAAGATGTGATGGGTCAGCATTATTTATATTTTGCTGATTCTGAACAAAAGCAGAGCAAAATTAAACCCCAAAGAATAGGACAACTAAGGTTAGTTGTTTCACAGATATTGCATTCATTACTACAAAATGCCCACTTAATCACCATAGGAAATATATCTGTCTCACAAGTAAGTGGCAGGTTCTGTAGAGAAAATGTCACGTTGGCACAATTAAATAATTAAATTCTCCCTTCTGATGTATTCACTTAAGGACCAGACAAACTTTACTTCCTAATGTTTGAGGGCTTGTCTTTGAAAACTAAAATACAAAATTTTAATGTAATGTTTCTTTCCAGTTTTCTAGTTTAAAACAGAAGTCAAATGATAAATAGTATTTCTGCCATGGGTGTTGCACTGATGCTGGAAACTCCTGCTTTGTGTGGTGATCTCATGAGAAAAAAGAGGAAGCAGACTAAAATTCATAACATTCCAGCCCTAAAAGTTAAGAATTTTTTTTTTCTTCCCTATTCTCTGGCTTCTTATACAGTGTTATTTTCTCCAGACACTAATCCTAGTCTGTCACCTCACTGTCCTTTTCACCCCGATCTGCCAAATTCTTTCCAGCTGCTTGTCAAATCCTCCCATGGGCTGACCCTTAGCAGATTAAATCCCTCACCAAATTAATTCCTAATGCTTGTCATGTAGAGATATTTTATAACTTTGAGTTCTTTACCTGGTCTCAGGAAATTGCCCTGGAGGAAACCAGGGTCAAATCCTACCTCTCCCCAGCTTTCAACCTAATTGTTTGGCCAGAACAAGTTTCTTCCTCTTGTTTTGCCTTTTGTCACCAAGTCCCAGGTACAAATATCTGTTTCCCTCTGCTTGGGTTGCAGCTACGTAGAGTCACAAACTGCCTGCACTCCAAAATCTGAAAGAGATCACTGGGAACACCAGAGAGACTGGTATCATTTGTTTACCTTGATTTTCAGTAATCATTGTGTCTGAGCATGTTTTAGTTCGAAGTTTCTTAAGTATTCAGTGAAGATGTTGCTTATGCTGTGCACAAGAGTTACAACAATTGCAAAATGACACGTATCATCTTAAAGCTCTAAGTGGCCACTGGAACAGTTGTCTTGTAAAATCAAGTACTTTTTGGTAAGAGGCTTTTTTCAGTAATCAGTACTCAACACAAATTATGATCTATGAGAAAGGTCAGACTTCCAGTACTTCTAGGCCGGAAGTACTGAGAGGAAAATTCCTACTTATTCTGTCTCAATATGACTAGTTCATGATGATGGTTTTACCCTCACCATTTATCAACACAGTGGTTTCACAGTTCTGAAATTTGATAATATTTATTTAGAAAATGGACCATAAATATTCAGGTTGTTGCAAAATATAAATAGGCCTGTGCAATGTTTTCTCAGATGGAAAACTGACTCCCATCAAACCTAGTGAGAATATACTGTCTTAGAACATTTGCCATAAAGATTAATGACCAGAGCTGTGTCATAAAATCTTCTGAGAAAGTGGTACTTAACATATAGCTATATAGAATTATTTTTTATATAACAGAATCAGATGTACAATCATCTCTTCTAAATATGTTTTGTAAAAATATTTCAAATATTTTCTGGGTATGTTCTAGAGAGTTGACACATAAATCTAAAACCAAAGGAGTTCAATACAGTTTTAGGAATCCTGTTTCATAATCCATCCATAACTCCCAAACCCCCTTTTTCTTTCTTGTTTCATAATAGCATAATTTGACGTGATAAATAGAAAAGCTGTACAGCATTAAATTGTCCTTCCTAAAAAATCCCAATCATTATGAAGTGTATCTACAATTATCCCCCTCTGTATTCTTACCATGATAAAGCTTAGAGTCTAATCAGATTTGGGTTTCTGCATTGCTGAATATTATATAAATCAAAACACACATATCAAAATTCCCCCTTCTATTTAATTTAGTCACATACAGGTCTTCCAATATCCTACTGGTTGTGTCATCAAAAACAAAAGAAAGTTACTGAGAATATGGATCATATGAAACATTGCACTCTCTTGGATACACTTTCAAAATATTTGCACTTTCCACTCCAGCAACCTTTACTCCTGGAAGTCCAATAAATTTTACTAGAGTGTAGCATTACATGTTAGAAGTAAACAGGTCAAAATATACCAAGCTTGCTTGACCAGACATGTTATGATCTATGACACCAGATAAAGAATTTGGTAATTAGGTTGGCCCATCTGTTTTTACCTTAATTATATTATTTATGGACATTAATGTTTCATTAGGCATTGTCCATACCAAGTGCAACTCTGTCTTCAAAAATATGTGATAAATTGGAAACAAGGGTCCATTGCACTAAGTGCTAATTGTTTACTGGGCTACGTAGATGGAACACTGATTTTGCTTATTTATCCCTTTAATTGAAATCATCACATCAAATTACAAGCAAACTATTAAAGAGATGGACAAAGAAAGTTATGTATTTAATTCTTTCCATATAATTAAATTACTACATGTTACATAAATACTAAAAGTATCCATTCTTTTATGAAACTTGGTAGTGACATGTCACTTTCTTAATATCAAGAGGAGTGACAAAAAGGAATTGATGTCATCAATTAAACATGATGTTTTATTGACAGAAGAGTCATCAATTATCAAACTATTCTGAGACTTCAATGAGATAGTTTAAAGAGTATACTGCACTCTTGCTTTTCCTTATATTCCCTTATATTAAATTTAAAAAATCTAGCTAAAAATAAATGCCTAAAAAATCTAGTGGTCTGAAACATAATGGCTTGAGAGTGTCAGTTTTAAGGTCTTTTAAGTTAACTGTATTTTACCCTCAGTAAGAAACTCTTAAATATACCAAGCATCCAAGAAACATATTCAGTAGTTCCTTTCATTAGCAGAGAAATTAAAGGAAAGGAAGGAAGGACTTGGGTGTAAGTTACATAGCCTATGCATTTACCATGAGGAAAAAACTATGCATCTTACATTTGATTTAAGGGCCTCAGATGGTCATCCAAAAAGCTGTCAGCAGCAAAGAACAATTTAAAACAATGCTGTTATGATATTAGCTAGGAAACAAACATTGGGAAATGATGACTAATGCCAACATAATCAAGTTCCTGTAAGCATAAGGCACTATGAGCTCAAAGGAACTGTCATTAGCTGCTGCATTTTTCTGCTAATTGACTGCCAAGCATTGACCAGATTTTGATCTGCATTTTCTTACAGGCATAAACTGAGTAATTTGATGTAATTTGAATCTGAATCTGTCTCTTTGTTCCTTATAAAGAAGTAAGTCATAAAGAGACACAAAGTGGTATTTTCTTTTCTAAATAATCATCATAAAATCCAACCAGTCTGATGGTTTCTTCATTCAGTATGTAAAGCTGCTCAATAGAAATGCCAGAAAAGTAGATTCTTTACATGTGGGCACATCTATAAAATACCTATGCTCAGGTCCATTGAATCTCTCATTGTTTCTCATCAAGAAAATAAATGACAACCAGAAGACTACTCAGCATTTGATTAAAACCATAAATATACAGAAAGACACAATTCTGAAACCAGACAAAATATTTTAAATAAAAATTGTTATACTAGCCAAACTTCAGATTTTCCTGGAATTTATTCTGCATATTTTATTAGCTGCTTATTGTAAGATGATAAAAAGCCACAACCAAAAAATTAAGGAAGCAAATTGAGATATTGATCAGGAAACTATAAAAGAAAATTTAAAATTTAGATGAAGAAATTTTGTAAGATTAAAGAAAAATTCAACAAAAATAAGATAAATATTTCAGAATATTTATTAAGAAATAAATATTTTTAACCATTATTTTTTGAGAAAAACAATAAGGCAAATAAAACATAGCATGCTTTACTGCTGAAGTATGGTGTCTTCTGTTAGTCTCACGAGCTGAGAATAAACACAGATAAAGGACAGGTATCCTGGAAATGTCCACTGTTCCATTATGGTCAGTACAGTGTTTCAGCTCCAGACAAAGTAGCTAAACTAATAGGTTTGTAATGTGCCTAAGTGAAACAGACTAGACTTTTCTATCTTTTAATTAATAGCAACACCACTGCTTTGCCTCCAGTATTACAAAACTGGTAAAAATACTCCCATTCACATCAGAAAATACTGATGTCAGTGGTGGTTTGAATTTACACTTCAGTCTCAGAAAACCAGACCTGTTGTCACCCACCTGCATAGAGTTGCCAGAAAGGAACTTGTGGTACTCAGCTACATCATCATGCACCTCTGCCTACACAACTTCAGCAGCAATTTTGCTGCTTCAAAGAGTTGTAGGAATTTGAATATACACAAAGAGCCTTGCTGTTGCCATGGCTCCCTCTTCCAAGACAAGTGACTCTCAGCTGTGAGACAGGAGCTGGCAATGAGTCCACTCCTGTCTGTCCCCTGTGGAGCTACCATGACCCAACAATTAGTGAGCTTCTACAAGATCCGGAAGAAATCTGCAGTTCAAAAGTGAGATTGGTTTTGTCTGGAGTAACACACAGCAGTACAAAGCCCAGTATACTATAAAGGCTGTAAACCAATTTATTATTTACAAATTCTTAGAAA
Source organism: Polioptila caerulea (assembly GCA_013397295.1). Classification (NCBI taxonomy): domain Eukaryota; kingdom Metazoa; phylum Chordata; class Aves; order Passeriformes; family Certhiidae; genus Polioptila; species Polioptila caerulea. Next base: position 1,853,291 of record VYXF01006616.1, read on the forward strand.
ATGAACAAGTCATTTCAGATGACTGAGTGAGGATCAGAAGTACACTACAGCCAATGCCAGTACCTGAGCTAAAGCCTTCAGCCCAAAGACAAAATAAAAAAATGAGTGAACAAGCATTTTAAGGCATTTAATCAGAAGCTAACATGGCAGATTTTTATGTCAGAAATTATTTTTCCTTATTAACATATTAGTAGCACTAAGGTGTTAACAAAGTGGAGAAGCACCCAGCTTTCCCACTCACTATGGACTTTAAATAATGCAGAGATACTTCTGAATACTCTTCATGTTTTTATATATATATGTGTATATATTTGTGTGTATATATATATACATATATTTATATACATATATATTCACTTTCGAGTGTTCTTCATAGACCGTCATAGCTACAGAGAAAAAGAGCAAATTCATCTGTTCTGAAATTACTCTTCTGAATGTGAACTGTATTAATACATTTAATAATGGACAGTACGTACACAGGTGTGTGTGTGTGCGCATGTGTGTGTGTATGCCTTGTATATATTACATATACAACAAAAAGATGAATATCAATTTATTATTGAAAAGTCATTCTATCATTTAAAAAAAAGTTAATCTGTAGAATGGAACCTGAGCAACAGATGTCTAATTATTAAATTATGTATACAAGGAAAGAGTGCTGATCACTTTCTGTCCAGTCTGGGAGCTTCCACAACCAAAAGGTGGGTTTTTTTCACCTAAAAAACTCCTTTGTAAAATTTCCTGGAAGATTTACTAAGAATATTTATTCTGAAAATGTTCTTTTCACAGTAAAAGACTGAAGTTCCATTTGTATAATAAAATACATCAAAGTTCTTGATAGTCTCTGCAACAACAACCTGGGGTACTGAATGTCATGTTTTTTTCAGCCTGAATGAAAATTCTGATTACTGCCATACACTGTGGTAAGAGTGACAATCACAGGCCTCCAGCAATGAGATGGGAGGATAACCTATTGTTTGCTGCTGTCTCAAAGGCTGTAATGACTCTTATCTAAACACCAAAATGAAGAGAAAAGCTAATTCCAATTATATGAAACAAATTCACAAATGCTGCGGCTTGATTCTAATTGTGAAGCCAAACACTCAGGTCAAGACATCCCAATTAATCACGCTTAAGATACACAGAATAATGCAACCCTGGACAGGAAGAGAAGTTACTAATCAGTGTTGGGTATATTTTACATTAAATCTTCAGAGCTTTATCATCTAGAGTACAGTGCTTAGTCTAAAATATACACTACCAGCCTTTTTCATTTTATAAAGCAGAAGCCAAGGGCACAATACGCTCTTTTTTTGGATACATTTAAGTCACTTCATTTTAATCTTTCCTATCCAGGCACTTTGAGATTTAAGAATGGCTTAATACCTAATGATAATAATAACAGTAAGAAGAAGAAGAAGTTTTGAAGAGACTGAAGATAATATTCTCAAGCAAAGATGTTTAGTTTGAGTAACACAGCAATCTTATGCAATAGTTAATGCTTTCCATACTGTTTCCTTTCAGGGTCACTTCTATCTGTAAAACTCAAATTCCCTGTGTGCTACTAAGATTGAAAATATAGCAACACATGATTATTATATAAATTATGTACCCTGTTAATGGAGTTGTAGTATTTAACCACAGTCAATGCAGCCTTCTGCAAGAAGCACTCAAAGAACTCTGAATATCACAAATTTCTTACAATGAATAATGTAAACCATGATGTTTAGACAATGGAAGAGTAGCACTTTCCAAACTTTATTTTACTGAAACTAGCCTGAAGCTGTGGGGCTTGAAGCAAAACTTGCCTGACTGCAAAGTGTTGCTCTCTTGCATTTTGCAGAGCAGAATCTAGATGCCTGCAACAAGTGTTTGGTGAAGGACACCACAGATATTCTGCTGACTGCCAGGGTAGGAGGCCAAAGAACGTGATGTGGACTACCTGGGAAGAGGTGGTCGTGTTTAGAAAGTATTTAAGAGTTGTCTATGGGATTTCTAGTGGGTGCTGTGGGAGGCAAAGTAATAAGATGTTTGAGCAGAGTCAGCTTGGAGGGGGGAGATTGCTAAGGTTGATGGGTCTTTGCTTCAACTGCATCATGCTAATCCTTCTCAGGAGAGAGCGAAGCAGCAGACACTTGGTATTACTGGTGAAGTACACAGAAGATTGTTTCCTAAAAGAAGGAATTTCAAAGAAGAGCTGGGACAATTCATTACATTACTCTCCATTCCTTTGCCCTCTCTCAAATGCAACTGAACATATATTTTCGTGATTGGATGATTAAGTGATCAGATATTACATAATAGACATAATTGCAATTTGTTTTCTCCTTTCTTTGAATCTGTGCCCACAACTCTCTAATCTTAAAGCCTGACAGGCCAAATCCTGACTTCTCACTCTTTCTGAGGCAGATTACCAATAAAGGCAATGTATAAGGCCATATATTTACAGCAATATATAATACCATATTATTCAGAAAGACAGAGAGACAAAAACAAATACTGGGAGTAAAAAAGTTAAACACAAGTCTTCAAAGTTAAATTTGGCCAAAACCAAAGCCCATGAAGTGACAAGAGCAAATCCTGTGAGTTTCAATAGAAAATATCATACACATGAAAGACATCTCAAAGTTTAATGGCTCAATTGCATGCTCCAAATATACAATAAGTTGCAGTCAATATAAATTACAATATTACAGTTTAGAAAGAAATTAGGTTAGTGCATGAGAAAACACAATTCCCCAAAATAAACGTAAGCTAAACTAACCATAATCTAAAAAAACAAAAAAAAATAGTCTTTTTGTTTTACAGGTTTGGTTTTTTTTAATTGTCTTCATAATTATTTAGGAAACACCTTGATTTATGAAGAAAAGGCCATTTTTCATCTGAAAATGTATACAAAAAACACTGCAAATAGTTTGATTACTGTTACCAGAAATTATTAAATTGCAAAGGGAATTGTTTTGAGTTAAGGACATAAAATATGGTAGATTGAATATTGCAAGTCTAGGCTAATCTCTTTCTGAGCTGAAAAAATGGTTACCAGTTTTCTTAGGTGTGTGCAGAAAAGTAAATCTTACATTCTAACTCTAAGCATTTCAATTTAAGCCCCAAAACTCAATTACAACTGAAAGTCTTCAGCATGACAGCTCAAGATTTAAATATCTCTATAATCAGTTCTTATTACTTCTGACTGATTTAATTTCAAAATATTTTTTGCAGCTGTTAACACTCATCAGAGGTGTCCTCTTAATCCTCTGTTGGAACTTAGAAGCTGCTTACCATACCACACTGCAGTCAATACAATTATTTTAATTTATATGTTGCTCTAGACTATAATATTACTAATGAATAAGGACTATTCTCACAACAGTAATTCATGAATCTTTAGTAGATTAAAGTATTCTGTAAGCAGCTTTCCAAATTGGCTTTTATGACTATGTCATGCAAGATCTGTTTTGTCTCACAGAAGATAATTGAATAATGGTGGTATTTTTTTTGACCTTCTGAAGAAGCAAGACAGCTTGGACTGTCAACCCAACTCCATAACACACATCAAACCATCCTTTTTAATAAACACATTATTATTTTTCTTCCAGCTATACTTACTGCGATGCATTTTGCTTTGCTCGTATTTGATTTATTTCTGGGCTCAGAGGATCAGCTTTGTTAGTGGGATTACATCAGGAAATTCAGTCAAGCCACTGCAGGCATGAATCTGATCTAATGGCAAACAATAGTTGTTTTCTATTTAATTTTCTCTAAGTCACTTCATGAAGCTTTGAAAACTTAAACAGTTTAGATGAAGGAGCTTGGTCCTAGAACAACTAGAGGTCTTACCCTCCCTCTCCAGTATTAATGGACATTTATATCTATTCCAGACAGCTTGGCTTTAAGGATCAAGAAAGCTGAGAACAAAAACTGATACCCTTTTAGACTACATTTTATCATCTTTCCTCTAGCTGGTGTGGACTGTAGGAAAAAGCATCCATCTTACCATCACTGTTGATGCAGACGACAACAGGAACCTGTGTACCAGGGCCACATGGCTTTTCATTGTCAGGAATGCATTCCTCCAGCCCCGTGATTCTCCAGTCATAGCAAGAGGGCTCTTCACACGGGATGGCTTCCAACAGGTGAGGGCAGTTTCCTGTTCCCCCTGTAGGCTCATTGGTGATGCGACGTTTCCTTAGTTTGAAGCCTGAAATGTCCATGAAAATAACAATTAAACTCCAAAATGTGAAGCACTTTTTATCTGTCTATACCTGAGTGAACAGTTGTTTCTCTTCTCTGTAAAACATTTTAGATAATTGGCTAGAAGAACTCATTAACGAAGGACTAGAGACAAAATTTTACAAGTTTCAATGTTATAAGCCTCCTCAGGAGGCTTTGCCTTAAACCTCTGTTTATCATAGTCATGCATACTACAGGAAGGAGACAGAATAATTTCCTGAGCATCACTCTTGCAAGATCCATTTCATTTTGTAAATCATGGCCACAATGCTGGGTTACCATTTCTCAAATATGTTGTTTCTTTTCTTCTCAGGTATGTTCCAAAAGGAATGGATTATCAAATGAAATTGGCTTATAAACACTCCCTCCCCACTCCAACCCTCCAAAATAAAATGGAAGAATAAAAAGACAACCTTGTGAGAAAAAGAAAAGCACAGAAATAAACTCAAGTCCTATGAATACATTTTCAGTAATAAATATCACAATATTCCCTTGCAAGCATTTAAAAATTTCCTTAAGACTACCTAAACTCATTTTGGAATGGAGAAATTGATGGCATCTTGTGCACTGTGTCATCTGCCAGGTCAATGCCAGAGACAAAAAGCAACCCCCTCTCTTCTTTTAGGATGACCCATTGAAAAACCAGACTAAATACAATCAGAACAACCTAACCAGACTGAATGGATTCAAGAAATAGTTTCTCTTCTCACATCTTTTCACTGTCTCTTTTGTTTTGTATCAGTATTCAGGAAAGTTAGTAATATGTACATATTTTTTTATAAAATACTACATACAACTGTCATTTCTACCAGGAGACAAGATAAATAGGAGAGTTTTCAAACACACGTGCAAGACCTGATTCTTTGAAGACATCTCTTAATTAAATTATAGCAAGTATTTACTTTAAAAATACATTTCCGTTTATCTTCAGTTGCTGTTTGTTTACTTTTTTCCTAAATTGAAGAGTCCAGACAAATTATCTGCAAAAGGTTTAGTAAGCCTGACATATTTCAAAAATAAAGAACTCAAATATCTACAGCAACAAAGGATGCAAATAATCTGGAAATATACATGTAGAGAGACACGCTGTTAAAAGTGGGAGTGCCTGCACAATTTTCACATCATTCTCTCAGAAGAACTGTCAATGCAATTATAAAATAAAAGAATTTCCAGATAAGAAGAAAACATTGGCAGTTGAGAAAAGATCCCTGCTCATGTGTGCAGAAATAAAGGTTTGCACAGAATACATCCTAATGTATTTCTATTAGACAGATGTCCAAAGCAGTCTCACAAACCTAAATGCTACCCCTGAAAATGTATCAAAATCTTTCAGTGATGGAACAGCAACAGAAATAACAGACCACTTGACAGCTGTACTCAGAGGAGACTTAATCCGATAGATTCGCACACTGAACTGCTTTTTCCTTCTTGAACTGATCAAGGCTGGGTCAGAGTTCCACAAAACAGCTTTGTAAAACTTGTATTATTGCTGCTGAAGTGTAGCTAGCAGTATGGCAGAAAGATCCAGCTAAGCAAACAGAGTAATCACAGTTGCTTCTTCCAGTGGACATATGTGGCTGCCCTTTTTTACGACTGTTTTCAATCAAGAAACCAAGTCTGTATTCCCAACTTTTTATCAGATAATTACTTTGCAGTAATGACTAGGCCAGTTTCTCTCATTTACAGCCAGAAGCCCACAGACTTCTAACATGAGGTCCCTGTCACTGTATTTTTGCTTTTCTATTTTGATGTCAGGTTACTACAATCTGTTCTGCATGGCAATAAGTTGTAAAACATGCTGAAATTGAAACCAGCACATATGTCATAAGTAAAACAGCATCACATATCAACAGTGAACAGTGCCATCTCTTTCCCAGATCATGCTTTACGGTCTAATGGTGAATTCTTAAGCTCTCACTGAACTGGAAATTTCTGAGTGTCGGGTACGCTACACACCTCAAAGGAGGTTTTTGTGCTCCTTTTGAGACAGTGCCAAAATTGTGATTTGAACACACTAACTGTGTCCCAAGGAAGGTTTGAAACTGGAATTGACCTGTAAAAACCCAAACTGATCTTGAGAGCCTGGTAAACAGGCTACATTTTTGTTACCTTTGGTTTAACAGTGATGTCAAATGTGGTCCTAACACAATTACTTTATTTTGATGCCCAGAGGCACTAGATATACACTTCTTGGTGCAAAATTTAGTGAGCTTGCATAACCTAGTGACATAGGAATAGTAAATTTCAGCATTAAAAGGCTCTGCTTAATTTTTACATACCCTTCTTGGCCTGAGGGTCATCACAGCTTTCATAGGTGCATGGTCCCCAGGCTGACCATGCTGAAGTCTCACACTCTGTAGGACAGGGAACGTGGCACAGCTGGGAGGTGCTGGGAAGAGGTCCTGTACACAGTTTACGGTCTACTGGCCTGGAAGCTGTCAAAACAAAGTTAAAATATTTCTCATATGTCACTGGTCATGATCCTCAGCTCTATGTGGACAGAACTATCCTTCAGTCAGAAAGGCTGCTATCTCATCATTTTAATCTGATGACGTGATGGAAAAATGCCTGCCTTGAAAAGAATTGAAGTCAGTTTACATGAACAAAGTCAAATCCCATTATTTGGAGACAGGAAGACTGTAGATACTGCAGCACCACCTCGGACCCAGGCCCTTCCCTTGAGGGGTAAATTACACCACGACAACAATTGTTCACTTTGCACTCTGCATAAATTTGTGTCCTGCTATCTCATTACTTCTCTTAAGAAACTGAACAAAAAGCTGCATAAACCCCTTTGCACATGTATATGTAAGCTATATGATACTAGAACTTCAAAGGCATGGTTAATTAATATTTAAAAGATTATTTTTAAGCTTTAAACTGAAATGCAGCTAAAATTATGGCAAAAACTTTTTTCTTTTACTCTAAAGACCATCAAGTGCACACTCAGCAGTAAGATTTGTGCAACAGCAACTTTAGTTCAAGAAAGGCTTTGCTTCATGTATATATGGTTTGCATTTGCTATATATATGTCTATAAACATGTATATATAATGTATATATGTAGCTGTAGAAACTGCATAAGAAAATTTTTTTAAAGGTATTATTAATCTATAGAGACACAGGTGAAAGCAGGGTCTTCTGTTCTTTAAGGACCAATAACCTGGGCCAAAATCACCTTCCTCCCTCTGTACTTTATTCTTTTGACTTTCCAGGTAATACAAGTAACAGGATAATTCTATAAGGCAACAGAGAAAGGCACAGAACTCTAAGTGAAAATCTAGCATTTCACTGCAAGATTTTAATTCTCTTTCATAGTACAGGATTTGACAAAACATTACAGTAAGCAGAGAATATCTGCTAGAAGTCTGCCACATTATTTCACTTTGGTTGATAGAGGAAACATGAAATCCCTTAATCTAAAACACTCTCATTTTATTCGATTTTTTTTTTCCATGGAGAAGTTAGTCATTAATTTTTGCCACCGCTTTTGATGGAAAGACTCTCAGATTAAATAAATACAGTATATGACAAAATATCTTTCTGAAAGATGAGATCAATAACCACTTATGGAATGTTATAGTAATCACCAGGCTGTTAAAGTACAGTAAAGCTTACAGATGTGTGTAAGTCTTCCCATTCAGATTTGCTAAGTAGGTGATATTTATAGTTGCGGACAAAGCATTCTCACTTTTTTAAGGGGAAAATGGAATGAAAAATCCTCACCCTATTCTGGCTTTCAGTGTTGCCTCCTGTGGCACAGTTTTACACAGTGTTGCTCCACATAATGAAGGCATGAAGGTGGCAGATAGTCATTTAATATTACTGCCTCTAGCTCACCAATCTCTTGAAACAAAATAATATAAAGCCTAATATTCCAAAATTTGCATAATGCTATGTTGAAATTAAATTTTATGACACACCATTGAATTTTACAGTAAGTTTGACATGCACACCTAACATGCATGATAATCAACATAATATGCATGTTTGGTGTAGAAAATGAATACAAGCAAACATAATTTGCCTGTTGAATTTGTATTGAATATATTCTAGTAAAAAAAAGAAAAACAGTAAGTAACTGCTATCCATATATTTTTAACCTTGATCTAATTGAGGAATTGCCCAAGTGAGGCAGTTGAAATTAAGGGCCAATCATACCCCTGAGACACAGTCTTGCTTCACGGAATAGAGAAAGTGCTCTGAGGAATTCCATGCTTCATCTCTAGCCTTCATCATGATAAAGAACTTATCATCACACTAGCTCACAGAATTTTACTCAGAAAAATAATAAAGATATTTAACCAAGAAGCTTTAAATAGCATTTTTTTCATATCACAGTTATTAATAAATCTTTAAATATGCCAAAAATGCTTTTCAAATGCTGCTTTTCAAATGCTCCTAAGAGTTGTATGAATGCTCTCTCTTCTATTTTGCTTTTACAACAAAAGAATTCAACCATAGGACAGAAAAGTTCTATTTCAGGTTATTGAAAAATGTTCTCGTCATTGAGGCCTTAGGATGAATTTTATGCAGGATTACTCAGAATTCATTTTTTTGAGATGACTTTAAACTAAGAAAACAGCTTTGCCTGGGAATTTTATGACCACCTTGTTCCCATGAATTTAAATTATTTTCTTTCAGTATCAAAAAAGTATGACTGAGTATAGGATTTGATACTCATTTAGCAAAAAAACACTCTGAGATAAGATGACACTAAATGCATATATTTACAGATTAAAACCTTGTCTTATCTCTGTCCTTTCAGACTCTCTTGTGTCAGCAATAGACTGTTCTTTATTCCTTGGAAGTAACATTGAATGTCGATTAAACTGTGTGTAATACTACAAGATCTACATGAAATTTGACCGAATTTTGGGCCAAAAACAGAAAGAAAAGTTAATGTATCTTGATAATCTCTCTTTATCCTTCAATCTAACTAATAAATTAGATTCAATTTTCAAGGAATTTCAGGTTTGAGAGTAGTAACTTAAAAATGAAAGTAAGATTTAATCATCCATTCCTCAAATCATCTTCTTTATTAGGAAATTTTAGCTGAATATATTTTATATTCTTGGAAAAGACCTTCTTGAATTGCTGCATTTTTAAAACAACTGAAAAGAAAAATGAACAGTTCTGTTTTTATGCATTTGCTACATTTATCAAGATGTCAAACTCTCCATCTTTCTCTAAAGACCCTCAAGAGACTAGTGCCCAGTAATGACCAGGCTGGCAAAGAGACTGAATTTATATGTGACTGTATCAGTATAAACAGACACAACTTCATATTTCTCTTTCTGGTCATTTGTCACACTGGTTTCATAGCAAACAACACAAAGAAATTTCTCCAAGTACTCTCACTCAAAAATTCCAAGAAAAACCCAAGCCCCAAACACATTATGATCAACAATTAAACAACACATTTTTTTCTCATTTTCTATAATGCTGAATTCTCTTATAAAAAAAAAAAATAGATAATTCAGAACCTTATGCTCTGAAAAATGGCACAATTCCATGCATGTAAGCAGTTCCCTGTGTCTAATAGGGCAACAAACGTGTATTTGCAGATGCAGAATAAATTTATGCCCATGAAAGAACTTTCCTCCTCTTTATTCCACATTCAGGGTTTTAAAGGTACTCGGAATAAGATGAAACAGTCCACTTCACACAGTAAGAGAAATGTCATGACTAAACCAGTTAAGTAGGTGAAGAGAGATGAAACAATTTAAGTCAGTGGCAAGTAAATGGCAGAACAGCTGTGGCCTCCAGGAAACTTGATAGCCCCTTCTTAACTACAACCAATGCTCCTTTTTCCTACTGACCTGAATGGCATGAGGGATTCTGGTTCAGCTAAGTATTAGTTCAAATTCTTACTGGAGGCCTAACTTGGTGTTTTAAATCTACAGAAGGGACTGGAAACGGCAGCTATGATGGAAGCCACAAAAACAATACTCAGAAGGCAAAAGAAAACCAGTCTTTAGCTAAAACAGTTCAGGAGCAGAGCAGGCAACTGTTCCAGCATCCTGGCTGGCTCATGAACCTCATTAGTTTGAATTTTGGCCTGACACTTTCAAACTGATCTAAAATTTCCTGAGAATGCTCAAATCCATTTCACTATTTCAGAGCTACATAAACATGTTAATTATACATACATAGCAAACAAGGTCCCCCAAAAGGGACATTGCCTCCTTTCCATGCTCTTAATCAAAAGGTCAGATTGGAGGCCTTAATTTACCTACCTGTTATTTCAAAAGTGATTGATAGCAGAGGTGCAGCACTAGCCTTCGACTTGCTCTGTGACTGACTTTCTGAAATAACAGGGAAACGCCACCATGAGTATATGAGAACAGAGGTCTTTAAAGCAGCCTTACCAAGACAGCATTTGCTACAACCAACAATAAACTACGCTGAGATGAAGGCGTTTCCCCACAGTATAATCTGGTGGGTGTGTGCCCTGGCTTTTTCCCATCCTCAAATTACTCATCGTTTTCTATTCTACAGGGGGAGAGAGAAGGAGGATGAGCAGAGCAGCGCCTCTTCTGAAAAATCTGTCCCCTAACGTGGAAACAGCCCAGAGCTCCTTTTTAAACTAAGAACCACTTCACCCCCAGTTTGAGCTCTTGAAAAACTGTTCTCATGTTTATGCATCCAAAGACTAGTTACATTTTAATCAGCTTTCAGGAGCCTGCAGAGATTACCTCCTGATGGGCTCCATGTATTCCTGTCACAGTCTGATAAGGGTAAATTTCACACACGCCTAATCTGGCGAGACTTCACAGCCTACCAAAATCCTAATCATCATTCTGAACAGTAAGCTGCCACTGGTTTTATTGTTACCTCTCCTTAGCTGGGAGGTTTTTGTGGCTCACACTACGGCAGAGGCATCTAAACTTTGTTCAGCGGAGGCGATTTACTAAAAGCCCTTGGGCAGAGCTGATTTGCATAAGACAAAGAGGCTTGAAAGCTTCTTCTTTAATAAATACAGATACGGGGCTGCAGAGCTCACAAGTCACACCCCACCGATCTGAGCAGTCATGCTGGAATGGATGTTGGCATTAACATTCCCCACAAACTCTACCTCAACGGCAAGTTTGAGAGTACCTTTAAACCACAGCAGGAGCCTCACTAGTCTGCTGTTTGGCCAGCCCTGGACGAAATGTGGTATTACGTAGGATTTGCATATTGATGTTATTTTTCCTGAAGTATGTGGCTGTATTTACTTATTTATTTGTTTATAATAATAATAATGTGTGTTTGCATGAAATAGGTAGAGGATAAAATTTAATTAAAAAGTTAAATGCATTTAGCTTAATTCAGTGATTTCTGAATCTACAGTGCTGCATTACTATACAGAAGCAGATGTAATGTAAACTACTCAAGTGTTATTCTAAAGCATGTAGATTACCAAATGAATTAAAGATTTTGATTTTTCTAAACTATTCTCTCTTTTCTTAAGAAGCTGTACAGGCTTTGACAAGGAATAATCTCTCTTTCAGTTAGGTAAATAAACTCAAGAAATCATATTGGCTCAAAGTCCTGAAAGCTACTTAAAAACTTGACCAAATCAATGAAAAAAAAAAAAATCAGTTCATTGAGAATGAAATCTGATTGTATTTTTACATTTTTCTGTATTGAGCTTACATGCCAGAATTGACATATTCCATCTGCATGTCAAACAGCACAAGTTCATCACCCAGATGAGGGACACACAAGAAATGTACACTAAATGAAAAAACCACATCTAGGACGTCTGACCCACCTTCTCATGTTCTTTCTTATGGAAAGGTATCCTGCACAGTATTTTTCAGTAGACACTAAGAAATATTAATTTGTAGGAAGTTATATTTGGAATCTATATTTGCAGCATAGAGAATGAAATTTCTGCTACAGCAATTAAGCATTTTCATCTGAATTAAAAAATAGCACTAAATCACAAGGTAAGGGGGCAGTCATGACAGAATGGCTGTGAAAGCGCTCTGGAATGCTGACATCCTCCGATTTCACGCTAATTTAATTGCAATCGGATCAAATTTACCTTCTTTATCCTTGAGGCTGTTTAGGTAGGAGAGGAGATTTTCATTAGCTTGCACACAGTACACCTCCCTGGTTTGAATGCCACCTCCGCACAGCGCGGTCTGGTTTCCCCGCCTCTTGTCCTGTTGGCTAAGGAGAGGGTCCACACGGCATTCTGTCCACTCAGTGGTCCGCCAGCCATACCTGCATCAAATTCAGTTAACTGGGTTTTTAGAAGACTTGAAGCCATTTTACACAGCATTAAATTACACAAGCTGAAACACCTCAGTCTCCTCATTCATTACATGAAAGGTCTGAGCACCACAATTTCTTGCACACAAAGGTAGATTAAATCTCATACACATTTTATGTAATGGAAACTTTTTTTGTATTATTTTATTTTTTAAATCATTACTCTTTAGGATGAGCTTTTCTGTTCAATTCCTGAAACATACCACACATATAAATGTTTTATTTGAGGGAAGAAAAACTTGATAAACAGAGACATGTAGTCCAAATTCAGATAAGTTAAATCTCGAGATTGTGACTCTCAGCATTTTTTTAGAGCTTGACCATTTATATAAACAAAATCCAAAATATGAAAGAGATGTGAATGCTGGGTAACACAATAGTCAGAAAACGAGGGAAAAATCTCACACCCCCCCCACTCCAAATAACCCAAAAGCCTATTGTAATCCTTGGCAGGAAACAGAAAAATTCTTCTGGATATCAAGGTGAAACTATAATTGTATTTTTTATTATGACTACAAAAAAATTTAAAAAATTTTTCAGTAAGTTCTTTTTTTCACAGTTAAAAGGAAGATCGCTCAGCAGTACTGAAGCATCTTTGCTGGTTACTCAATGATGAGAAGCTGGAAGCTTCCTAATCAGTGAATACACAGCAAAGAAGATTTTTGACTCACAGTTAAAGCCTCAATCTTATGATTTATGATTGATTATGAACTGCAAGAAATGCCACAGAATTCCATACCCAACAAGTACATAAGACTAAATAAAGCAAAGTGCTTCCTAATGCAGCTGGAGATACAGAAAGATGATATTTGAACTCTTAAATAAAAAAATATACAGTCAAAGATCAAGTCATGTTTCTCCAGATTTTAATCTGAGTTTTATAAAGAAAAATGCAGTTGGATCTTTAATATTAATTTTTATTAGATAACGAATACAGCAATCTCTTGAATTGTAAACTGCTTGCTGTCAATTCTATTAAACTTTATTTGCTGTCACTGTCAGCCTCTCCTGCTTCTCATTTGGGGCCCAGTAATGCCTTTGTTGTGCTGAATACTAGTCTCACTAAAACAGTCTGTTAGAGAATCAGATGTTTATCACTCCTTTCCTGTGTTCAACATTCAACATGTTCAATTTGGTCTGCAGAAAAGAAATTCAGAAAAAAAATGATTCTGGTAGAAATGTTATGTAGGGAAAAGATTGCTGACAAATCAATATAATTAATTTATTTTCATTTTGCCAGAATCTGCGTATGCACAAATATTGTCTTTTAAAAACTGAAATGATTGAAATGAAAATATACTTATTATTATTCTTGTATTAAGAGAAGGAACTGGTTACACTAAAATGGGAGCTATTTGCAGACTTTGGGCTTTCAAGAATACTCAATAAACAAGGATAAAGACAAAATGTAAAGTCCTACCTATTATTTCTTTAACAATGGTTTGGTTGACATTCCATCACCAGCCCCGTACGCTTAATTGAAATTGCTCATTTTAGTAACGGAGAACTGAAATGAACCGACTTACGTAATGCAGGGTGCCACGCCATCTCCTTGAGAAACACACTGCTCTGCTTCTTCTAACTGTGGGCATTCGCTTTCACTGCCAACAGGGAGCTGCTTAATGGTCCGTGATCTTGTACGATTCCCCTTAGGGGTTGTCATGTCAAAGCAGGTTTTGGAGCAGGGGGTCCATTCTGACCACTCTGACACCTGGCACTCCTTCGTGATCACACAGGACTGAAATGTGATGGGCAGCTTTTCCTGTTTGCAGAAGCTGTGATAAGAGAGCGTTACAGTTTTTAGCAAACACATCCACAGACATTCATGAACTCCTACAGCAAAAGCAATGTCAATGGTTACATGAAAGTCGGTAAACATTTTTAAAGAGTTAAGTTTTAATCCACATTTATTTGACCCCAAAAATTTGACCAAAAGGGCTTTTGGCGAAAGCGACTTAAACCAGACAAATAAGATTTTCTATAGTAAAAAATTACCAGTATTGCCATATCTGTGATCAAAATATTACCATATCTGTGAATAAAATAAAAATCTAAGTCTTTCTTCATGTACAGAAGTACAACAGAGGAAATACATTTTTCACTTCTCATTTTTTATTTTTAGGTATACTAATATTTTCTGTTGGAACTATGTTCCCAGTAAGGGAGGATCAAAAACTGAGATGACTAAGGTATTTTTGCAGAGAACATAATACTCAGTGTCATCTTCTCCTAATTTCCAGACTACAGATGGTTTAAAAACACAATGGTAAACATATTGAATGCCTGGTCACTAACAACTTACTTTGTAATAATTGGTATATTGCCACAGTGATGCCTCATGGTCCAGACAGGGAGTGATCTCTAACCTAAAGTGAAATATTCTCTGCTACCCATAGTACTAATTTCCTGCTCCTTATGAAGGCCATAATTTAATTTCCATTTTCTATCTGATTGCTTCATTCACATATTACATAGGTTGTCAGCAAGATTGCCTCCCTCTAAATCACTCTTCATTTTAAATTTTATATTCTAAGTAAAAACTAAAATTTCTGTTTTAAAGTTTGATTCACAATAGAAAAATGAGAAATAGAAAAACTACAGTTAAATTGAACATGACTTTATCTCCTTAATTATAATTACAATATAGATCTCTTTTTTATCATGTCTGGGTTGGAATAAAAATCTGGCTTCTGAAACAGTTAATTAGACAGGAAAAATATTTACTGTTACTGCAAGTAGCACAATGAAATGCTCTGTTCAATACTAGTCCTATTAACTATACAACAAAGGCGTGATATTTTTCTCTTTCCAAGTTCCCATCCAATGGGACACCTCTTTGAGCAGAGTAAACCAACTTCTTCACATGCACTGTGACTGGGGCTGAGTTTAATTGTAGAAGTATATTGTCAGGGAACATGCACAAAATTGCCACCACAAAGTAGCTTTGGTGAGGAGGGAAGAGGTCAGCTAATGATGTGTAACAGTCCATGGGCTTTACACATGTTTCAAAACGTATTTGGGAGAAGCATTACATGAGAAAGGCTAATGTTTGTTACTAATTATTTCCATATGTGGGCATAAAGAAGACCCAAACAGAATTGTACCATGCACTAGAAGTCACTCTTTATTTATGATCCTTAACAAAAATAAAACAATAGCGTTAAAGGATATCTCACTTCAAATACTTACTTGTAAAATAAAATAATTTAAAATTAAATATAAAACAAGGATGTTCTTAGGCTCTTGTAACCAGAACATAAATATTACTAGGGAGAAAAGCAAGAGGTAAAGTGAGTTACCTATTTACTTCCTTTCTTGCTTATTAAAACTATGCACCACTTGCAGGACTACATAAACCCCAACAAGAAACCAATACTCTAAGTCACCACTGCACAACCTCTTTCCTATTATGCATGCTGTCATATTATTTTGTAAGAGGGCAGAAGTAATTACAATTAGAAAAAGAAAAGTCACACAAGCAAATTAGCTACTGTTTGCTCTAACACTTGGTTTTCTTTGAGCAAGTGAGAGAAACAGTGAGAGCTAACTGGAAACAGCCACTATCAAGAGTTTTCCTTCATATTGCAGACAGTAAAAGAATATGTGTTGTAATCTAATCAAGTAAGGAAGGGAAAAATCATATATTTCAAACTTTATTTTACCAGAAGAAACAAGCAGACTAATTCTAAATCAAAACCTGGAATGTGCTTGTTAAACAAAACAGTTTTTTCTGTGTTTAGTACCTAATTCTATAGATTTTATTTCCACAAATAACTGAAAGCAAAGCTTATTTTCATGTACAGCTCTCTGCACTTTTTGATGGATTTATGTGTCTTGTTTAGTCATGCAGACTTGGGATGAATCTTCTCACAGAATAAAAGGCAAATGGGCAAGCAACACAACAGAAAATAAAAACAGACAATTAACATTCATTTCATGATACCACCCAAACCACTAGAAGTTCTGCACCAAACATCTCCATGCCCTTGACTAACATTTAGGTAGACATTATATGCAAAGTTAACTATTCAAGAAGAACAGGGAAGAGGCAANCATGCAGACTTGGGATGAATCTTCTCACAGAATAAAAGGCAAATGGGCAAGCAACACAACAGAAAATAAAAACAGACAATTAACATTCATTTCATGATACCACCCAAACATCTCCATGCCCTTAACTAACATTTAGGTAGACGTTATATGCAAAGTTAACTATTCAAGAAGCACAGGGAAGAGGCAAATAAGTCCTCACTATCAACCTATATAGTTGTGTCCAGATAAATGTTTGGAAAGCTCAAAGAAAGGCGTAAGTTACACAAAAATGCTGTCAAAACTCAACAGAGCAGACTGGATACAAGAAGCAGCAGCATAGGGTAACATGCAAAGTCTGCAGCATTCTGCTCTCAATCCAGTGAATATATTCAAAGGACAATCCCCCAAGTTTTTTGGCAGGGAAGAAGGAATTATACAAATTCAACTAAGGCTGTGGTTTATGAAAGTTCCATTTCAGACAACAGTTAGATATAGTGGGGAAATGAAGCTTAAGGTATAAAAGTACTTAAATGATACAATGAAAAGAGAAAGCAATCCCAAACAAAACAAAACATCACAGGGGATGAATGGTCCCTACTGCTATTAAATCAACAATCTGACCTCAAAGACACAGATTAGACAAAAGAAGTAAAGAAAAAGGCAATGCTGGTTCAAAGGACGACCTACAGAACATAATTACTGCTCAACCTCTTCTGAAGACATGTGGTCAAGAATTTGTGTCTACTCACGTTCTGCAGCCTCGTTTGTGCTTCTACAGCAATAAATAAAAACTAAGTATCACTTAAGAATTAAAGATAGGAAGGTTACACCTAGGGATTTCAATGTAATTTATGGCTAATTAAGGCTAAAGACATGGGGAGAACAAAGGTTGACACATAAGCCTGGAGCAAATTACACCACGGTACATGCGTACAAATGAGCAAGTTGAAATGTGCAGTTGAAAGAACTCTCTTCAGTCAAAAATAAGCTTTAAAAGATGTGAAAAAATTTTTTCTCCTAGTCAAGAGAAAAAAAAAATCTTTCTGAGGTAATTTTTACAACTTTAAAAAATCAGGAAAATTTGATTTTATATGCCAATGACCTGTATGAGTGTTTATAATCTCAGTCTTAAAAGTTGTCTTTAAAGTTGTATAGAAAAGTCATGGAAGAGACTATTGGAATTGCCTCCTCTACAAATTCAATGAGACAAGAAATGGGTTTTTCTGATAAATTTTTGCAATAGATAAAGCTAGGCATACTTCATTCATGAAGCCAAATGCATGGCAATGCATGACAGTAGGACCAATCTCTAAACTCATGCCAGATGAATAGAAAAAATAAACATGTTTTAAACAAGGCAGTAGGACTCTTAGCTGCATGAGCATACTCCATATATAATTTGTACAGTTAAGAGATTTTCTGCTTTTCCTGATGCTTCCTCCATATTAGACTGGATGAGTAATTAGAAAGAAGAATTAATGAGAAAAGATGAAGGGTAGCATCAGAATGGCTGGGAGGTTCTAACTATTAACTAACTAATAATCCGTGCAGTCAGAAACCAGGCTTGGCAGTGGCAAATAGAGGGCAAAAATGGAAAGACAACAAGTACTCTGTCATACTATCCCAAGATACGGTCTAGTTTTCCAGGAAACTATGGCTTACAGACTTTTGGAATGCAAGATGAATCTTTGCACTGAAGAGTTTATAGTGTTCACTTCCATGAACTAATATAAATGTGTCCTAAAATCAGGTAAGATTTTGGTACATACATCGTCTTAGAAACAATATATTACATACCTTTTTTACTGTCCAATGACTGAAGATGTTTAATTTTGCATTAAAAGTGCTCGGTTAATTTCGTTTTCTAACTTCAGGCCTTGCACAACTGTATTTGCTTTCTCTGTGGCATTTTTGAGCTTAGACACTTCTATAAGATCTTTCCTTGACTGTCTCTTTATTAGGTCCAAAAGTCCTCTTTCGCTTGGTCTTGTTTGATTTGAATACAGTTATATCCTGCAACTACACATCCTTTCTACTCTTTGTAGAACTTTGAGGTGAAAACTGGTCGGGATCTGAGGACAATATTCATGCTGAGGACATTCCTAAAATATCTTTACATTCCTAAATCTCAACAATCTATAAGTTAATGGAAATAGGAGTCACAAATACAAGGTACTAAAGTGACATCATTTTGAAGTGTGATTTTGTGCTTTTCTTGATACACTGCTTTTCATGCTCAAATGTAATGGAGCAACAATGTGAGGTTTGTAACTTAAACCTAAAATTGAATAGTGAAGAACACGTACTTTAAAATAAATTCAATTAATTCACTCAGTACTGATATTTAACAAGGACTGCTATTTATTGTTTTTGACTATAATGTAAAGTAATGGAGCCCAACTGGCAATGTTAATGCAAGCTGAATAGTCTCTTCAATAACTTTTGTCTGCATTATTTTGCCTCTATTCTTTTACCATTATCACCATTCAACTTTGGTTTTCCCATTATCCACGTTCAGCTTTGATTTTCATTAATGAAATTTTCACAGTTATTATTCCTTACTTCACTATACTCATTCTCCCAGAATTCTGATATATTTGGTTTTTCTCTAGCTGATTTTCCATTTGATTAAATACAGAGATTTCCATTATTCTGAAATGAATAACATGGCTACGGTTCAGGAGATTGATCCCGGTATAAACTCTTGGCACTCAGGAGGAACAAAAGACAGAGCTTCGACTGAAAAGGACTTAAACTAAATTTTTCAATTTTTTAAATTAAAAACTGTGATTTTTAAATCCTGGTTGACTATTTGATCTAGTAGTGGATTATGTCCACAGGGTCTTGGCTCCTGTCACTCCAGACATATTTGTAGGTGTACCTACAGATCTGTACAGTCCTGGCAGGACTGACTGATGTGGAAAGCAGAGACCCCCATATCAGAGAGTTCAGCTCAGCTGGCATTATTAAGAGACACTCAACAGACACCAATATTGTCAGACACCACACACAAAACCCAGGGAATAATGGCATTCTTCCTCCTCTCAACTCTCTCATACTAAATAGTGTCACAGTGATGAGATACCATCAATCCCTTTAAGATCAGGTAGAACTGTGGGGTCAGAACATGTTCCATCTTCCCACCTTTTGGGAAGGAACTTCATCATTCTCTTTGCAGTTCTGCTTGCATTCTCCAAAGCAAAATCCCAACAACATAAATCAATTATGTTTTGAACAAACAAGGCTGACTGAATTAAAAACTTTAGAGAACTGAAGAAAATGCAACCACAAACTAGGCTGCCTGGAAGAAGCACATACTGAATATCAGAAGAGGAGGTTCAGCAGTTCAGCAAAAAAGGCAGCTGCTTCTGAAGGTTTCAGATCAAAGGACAATCAACATTCTAAGGAAATCCAAAATGCTTTAACAGGATTTAAAAAAGTTTCATCTAAATACTAAGGAAGAAGAGGAAGGACTACCTGGAAGATAAAAAAAAAGGCCACAGTGGGCTCCCTCACAGCAATAACTTAACCATTTCCTCGCTGCAAAGTCCTGCACACCCTCCTGCACACAATCAGCTACATCATCACAAACCATGAGATTTTCTCTTGAATTCTTGCTGATCTCATGAACTGCTGACATACAAACCCATTTAACCAAACAAACTGGTCTGCACCAAGACTTGGAACAATAACTAATTACTTGCAGAAAACCAAAACTACATGTTAGTTTAGCACTTGAAAATCAAAATTACACACATACACATATACACAGAAGCAGGCTTGTAAAGGCTGCCACTTTTGACTGAAGGGCAAACTAAAACTAGAGGAATTTTTGGAAAAGAGTCAGAAAGTAAATTTGTGTTTGAAAATAGCTATGGTAAATCACATTAAACACAAGCCAGGGCAGCATCTTTGCAAGACAACCTACAGGCATGCATGAACATTGGCTCAACTCCCAAAGAATCCTTAAGGCAAAAAAAAGAATT
Source organism: Polioptila caerulea (assembly GCA_013397295.1). Classification (NCBI taxonomy): domain Eukaryota; kingdom Metazoa; phylum Chordata; class Aves; order Passeriformes; family Certhiidae; genus Polioptila; species Polioptila caerulea. The sequence continues at coordinate 1,873,803 of VYXF01006616.1, forward strand.
TAAAGCAGAAGCTCAGCACAAGCATTTTTTACTTTCCCCAGTGGAGAGAATATCAGCAGTTGGCTTAGAATTTTATTAAATCTCAGTAAAGTGCTACAAGACTAGAGACTATCAGGAACAGTTTCCAAAGACTACATCTGCTTCTCATAAGTGCAACCTTACAGAGAAGGAAGGAATAAAATCTGTACCACACCACTCATTAGCATCACATCCTAGAAAAGCTCAGGCTTAAAGTGCTGCAAAATCTCATGACCCATGGGCAGACCCACAGCCTAGATACTCACACCCTTAACAGAACTACCTCACATAAATCATCTGGTTAGGTCAGAAGGTCAAATCAACCTTTGAACTACAAGGATCCACGTGTGCAATTTTCTACTTAGCAATTTTAGCTTTGAATGATCACACTCATGGGCAGGAAGCCTGAGGAAACACAGCAGTGTTTATGCTGAATATTAATCCTTTGTGTTATCTGGAATTAAATTGAAATCCTAATATTGCATGAGGAGCATCTTCTCCTTGCTCTTTATTTGACCACCATGGAACCTTAAGAGATACTCAGTATGAGTAGGAGAGATTTTGGAGTTACGGGTACAAGAATCAAGTACAATGTTCTGATGTGTAAAACAAAGCTATTTTATTTATTTTCCATGCAGTGTTCTCCTCAGAGCTCATAGAGCTTGTTGGATGCATTAACCTCTGAAGTAAAATAATCAAATTAGCTTTATGGCATTCTTGGACCATAGGTAGAGATGGATTTTGAGAGAGACTGTGATAAGTATTTGGCCTAAAGAAATAAAGGATGTTTTCTCATAAATAAAATCAAATTCAAAAGAAGTCTATTTAATATGCAGGTACTAGACAGAAGGAATAATAATAGAGTGATTTAAGTCCAGAACTTAGATAACCCCCATGAGCTAGTCTGAAGACATAAAATGACATTTTAAAAGTCTAGTCCTTGAGAGGTTCTGTTTATGGTTGGTATATCAACCTTTTCCTTTCAGGGAGCCAGTGAAAATACAGTGCTTGTACTTTTTCCTAGTAGAAAATTACATAGCCCTCATTTATTTTCCATGCAGCTGCACTGTTTAGTGTTGGTCATCTTGTGCATTGTTCTGAGAAGCTGTTAGTACCTCCCGGTATAATGGGCCATTATAATCACACAAACAATGAGTCCACTTCTAGTAATTTACAATTCCAATACTGTCCACCCAAGTGCTTTTCACAAGTCTGCTTACTTTCCCATGATCCTTTCACAAGTTTAACTAATTCTGCCAAACAATTTTGAAATAAACAAAACTACTCAGGCTTTCCACACTACAGGAGAAGACAGAGGTTACATACAACTACTGTGTTAAGAAAAATACATCATCTAGTATGGGCATAGCAACAAGGGGTGCTACTGTACCCAAACAAGTGTCAACAACAGCTGCTGTGGGGCTGTTGCAGATAACATGAGTGTCTGAGGAGACAAGAAAGCAAAAGCGTTCAGTGAGAGCGCTGTCTTTCACAGTCCAGTGTTACAGTGACATGCATGCACATCTCATGCTACATATGATTTTGAAATTGGCAGAGCAGGTTATTTGGCAAGAATCTACAGAGATGACTTATTAAAGCTTTAGGGAGAAATTTCCCTTTGTCAGTGGGAACCTTCACATTAACAGCATTAATCAGAATCTACTTTGACCTGAAATAACAGCTAGATTCACAGGGTTATCAGAAAAGAAAAAATAAACAAAATGTCAAACTTTGTGAATAAAAATATGCAGTATTAATGTTAAGATATAAAGAAATATAGATTTGACAGCATCACTGGCTCCATCGCATTGGCCAGCATTTGGAAAAATGTGGTCAGTATTAGGAGGTAAGCCACACATTTTATTTCCAGTGGGACTGCTTTAAGTTAGGCACTGATGTTCTGCAACCCTGCTGCTCTCGGGAGTTGTGACTTCTGTGTGTGAGTCCTGTGCAGTTCCACCTTGAGGGACAATATGTCCCAGGAGGATGCTCATTTCATGTGCTCCCATACCATAACTTTATGAAGCTGATTGAGAAAACAAGGGCATACTCTGAGTCTCAGACTACAGTTAGCAGTTTCATAAAAAAACCAAACAAAACCAAAACACAAAATAACACTTCCTAGTTTGTTCCTTACAGGACTCTTTACAGATTATAATACCAATATAGGAAATCCAAAATTTAGAAAAATACTCCTTGATTAACATTTATCTGTTTTGTCACACTGAGATCAATTAACATTAACTGACAATAAGGCAGAAAAGATGCATGAAAGTACAGTCTAGGAGAATCTTCATTAGAGATCTCAGGGCCTAATTCCATTTACCACTCTGCAACATAATCTCTTACTAGAGATTGAGGTTGAAAATTCAACACTGCATTCATTCAAGGAAATCATTTATTCATTCATAGGATTTATTGCCACAAGAGATTATCAGAACATGGAGTATAACCCTCATTACATTACAGGCTATTATATTTTGCTAAGGAAGACAATTGCACACATTTGAATAAAAACTATATACTAGAAAGGCACCCAATCTTGATGCTTTGCACAGAAGTATATGAATATCATACATCTAGATGACAGAACAACTGTTCACTGTATGAAAGGAGTTAAAATATGGTATGGAAAAAGGAAATGTTCATTGCTGTTTCAATTATTCAGCACGGTGTGTACGTTTCCATCTCAAATCCAGATTTGGGCGTAGGATGTCAAATGTGTAGCAATACTGACAAGACACTGTCAAAACAGCAGCCTCAGTAAGATGATGGAGCAGGTACTTGGAATAGAAAGGAACACCCGTTGAATAATATTATGCATATCCACAGAAATTACTGTGGATAAATCCAAATCATATTAAAAAACTACAGGATGCTTCTACTTTCAAATTTGTGGAAATTCTAAAGGCACAGTGGAAAATGACAGGAAAGCAATATGTTTGCATTCTGTTTCTCTAATAATAGTTTACATTTTTACTGTCCCAATACACCTGAAAATTAATCCTGTGGTTTTTAGTTATCAGGAGGCTTTTCATCCAAGATTACTTTCTTCTTCCCTGTTCTCCATTTGTTAACAGAATGTGCTCCAGATAATTCCAAATTAATGAATCAAGATTACTGCATATAGCTCATTATCCAAACTTATGATATTTACAGGTGCTCTGTAAGTGAACCACTTAGGGCTTTTAAATCCTCACAGTATGGTGAGCTTGGAGGCTTCCTCTGAAAACAGCAGCAGAGCTGCCTTTGCAGTAACATAACAAGCAGGGGCAGACATACATGCTCTCATCTGGTCCTCAGTGACAAACAAAAGGTTGCTTATTCTCCTTCATCTCCACAACCCACCCTCTCTGCATTATTATTTCCCTCACCTTTCTGCAGCCCATCTCCCTGAAGTTGCTGCACCTTAACCACTGCCACCATCACACACATCCCCCTTTCTGCCTGTTGCCTCATGGAGGGGCTCAGAGAAATACAAAGAATCTCTTAAGATTTTTTCTAAGCAAGGGATACATTACAGGGTCCAACAAACTGCACTGCTGTATTGTATGTCTGAATCTTTTTTCTGTTTGCTGACAGCATACTCCTCTGGGTGACTTGTCTGCTTTCCAAATCAATGGCATAAATAAAGCAACAGGCTTATGATGGTTTGGCTTGGTTTTTTATTTTCCTCCTTCACAGAGTTTATAATTTATAGTAGTGAAAGTCCATGAAGTGAACGCAGACATTTTTTTTATGATTTGGAATGGGAGTATTGGATTAAGAGGTTTCAGGACCAGGAAAGGAAAACAAAGCTAAAATGCCATTCTAGAGGAGGAGATTCTCTATCCTTGTTTTTCCTGACAATATCTTGAGTATTATTTGCTCATCGGCCTAAATACTCAAATGGCCATTCCCAAATTCCTTAGTTTCTGGCTATGCAGCTTAACACCTTTGGCCAATAGTGAATACTGTGATTCTGCTTTAAGCAGATGCATGTCTTTTTGAAGTAAGATGAAAAATGAAGCATTACATATGCCCAACATCAGCAAGACAATTCAATCATTTTGGTCCTACTATAATCTCTCATGTCTCAACTATAGTATTGAAATAAATAAAAGCCCAAACTCTCCAAAACTTGAAATTTAGTAAAGCACTGAAATAAGATCATTACAAAAGCTTCCAAAAGAGTTAAATTTGTTACAAGATGTGCATATAGTTTTCTAGATATTTAATGAACGCACAGAGTCAGTGAGGAAGATGAAAATAATTAAAAAATAATTACTTTCTCAGATGAACAGAGGTGAAACAAATCAAAGATGAACATATGTTCAAATGCATTGAGGCTAAGACAATAATTGATAAATAATTGGTTGACATGTCTTAAATTTTGGATTCTTTTCTGCTCTTTAATTTTATTCCATGATTGTAATTGCATATGGTTATATTCTAACAAAGAAATAAAAGCTCCGAGTATTTATAAAATTCTGATGTTTTTTCTTGAATTCTCTCTTCAGGTCTTTTAGGTCACCAATAATGTTCATCTTCACATTTAGGTCTCTTCCACAGTGGTGCTGCCAAGAGAGTATTAACCAGTAATGGGGACTGCAACCACAGATGGTGGGGATGGTTTCCTATATGTTGTCCTCCATTCTTCCCCCCATTCAGAGATGTTTTGGCCCCAGACTAAGCAAGACAACAAGCTGTATCCAAATGATGTAGAAAAAGAAAAGAAATAGTGCAAAATTCCTGGAATTTTTTTCTTTTTAAGAGGCAGTTATATCCTTGAAGAGCTGCTTTAACTACAGCCCCCTTTCCAGTTTTTTGAGTTAAGAGACTCTCAGAGTGACAGGATGTCCCCACACTTATGGACCAGCTGTTTCAAGGGAACATGATGTGCTTTGTCACTGGATTTCAAAATCTTTGCTGAAGCACAGAAACATACAGGTCAAGAAGATAAAGAAGATACTCTACTTCTGTTCCATCTTCTTACAGTTATAAATGTCTGTGCTCAAGTCCTTCCAAATTTCCCAATCTAGTGAGGTCCCAAGAAAGCATTTCAGCAAAAAGTTTTTATGAAAAAAAAAAAATCTTTTCTTAAACTTGTACAATTTGTACAAACCAGTCAAGTATTATTGCTAAACTTTCCCACCAAAGTCTGCTCAGGAAGAAAATTATGACGAAATATTTGAGACACAACAGCAACAGAGTCTATATTACAACAGAGAATTATAGGCTTAACATGAGGCATAATCATCACAGCTTATAATTGGAAAACAGATTTGCAACTCAAAATTAACTTCTACATACATTTTGTGTTTCTCTACATTGCTAGTTTGTTGTCTAACAGCTCTCTTTGGTAAAACCCAACTTCACCAAAGAGGAAACATTTCAGAAAATCAAGTATTGTCCTCTACACTAACAGCAGCACTGGCCAGATTATGTTAGATATCCAGATAAATAATTTTATAAGCCACTTTTAATTACTAAAATTGTTTTTTCCTATAATATTTCTATTTTTCAAATATTTTCAGTGCACCAGAATTTCAGACTAAGGGGAGCATAAAGCAAACACAGGCTGTGTAACACATACATTACTGCAGAACAAGCAATACAAAATCCAATATTTCATCCTTCACAGGAGACTATCTATCGTTCACTCAAATTAAACTTTGATTTTCTAGTTTCACTTCTTTTTACCATGCCTGGTGTGCTGATATGTCAAGAGAATTTTGCCTTTTTAAAGTTTTGCTGACAGCGTTACAGAATCATTTTCCCTGTAGCATCCTTCTGAAAGTTTTCTTTTTTAAAATCCTTTTTATAATATATCAATTTTGCTATCTCTGCAAAAAAATATTACTCGCCTGAGGGTTTTTCTTCTTCTTTCAGTCATGCTGCCAGGGGGCTGATTGTTTTTGATTGCTAAAGTCAAAACTCACTGAAAATGGACTATTTAAGCTGAAGAGCATTTCACATGAGAACAGCAGGTTTTCCAGTCACCTTACTTGTCTATATTATTTAGTAACACAGTTACCATGTGATGGAGATTATAAAATCATTTGAGCTGGCTGCATTGACATCCTGGACAGAAAAATAATTCTATTGTTTCAGACTCTGGAATGGCAGCCATGGAATAAAGCATTTGATTGCTCAGTGAAGGGTGCAGCATAAATGATGCAAATGGATATAAGGTCCATTTGGAGACATTGGTCTCTAAAAGCTATGTTATCAGCACCAGAATTTCTCATGTGAGTAATTTCATTGAATTTTCTTGTTTATACTATGTAACTGGAAAAGAAAATTCTACATTAAACTTGATGTCAAAACTCCTAGAAATCCATTGTGCAATTAAGACATAAAATCTTATCCATTAGTCATAAAAATGCCCACTGTATCATCTGTTTAATTTTTACCTCTTTGAAGAATTGATTCTACATTGTATTATCTATTGTTTCACTGCCTCAGGCAAGAGGGTTTCATTCACTTCCCTGCACCAGCCTAAAAGCACACAAGACACTGAGGTATCTGAACCTAAGACAATGCTGGTGATCTAAGTGAATTCAAGAGTGAGTGTAAAGATTATGAGTAAAGTATGCCACTGACTTCCAACTATACTTTTACTTTCTTTTATCATTTATCAGGGCTTTCACATGACTGTGTCATTCCTCCCTTTTCTTTACTCAATAATTTTCTTAACCTTTAAAAAAATTAGGGACTTTCAAAAAGAGTGTCTGGCCGCTATCTGATAGCAATTGATGTATAATAAATTATTCTTTATATTTAAAGGGTAATGATGTTCCTGGGCTAGGCACAGTGTGGGCTGCATGATGTGAGGCTGGAAAAAGAAGAAAGAAAGGCAATTTGTTCTGTACTAACAATGAGATTGTGCTGGAGCCAATACCTGGGACTGCCTGAACTGCTGATTTTGAGATTTCTTGTGAAGACCTTCATCCAAGTGTGGATCAAAATCTTAAAAAAACTGAAGAAAACCAGACCTAGAAGAGACTGCAAAAAGACCATGCAGTCAGCCCCTCCTCCCTATTCAAGAGCTGTTCCAGGTGTGTTATCACTAACACACACATTTTTCTAGCCTTTTCCTACAAACCTTTGAAGATGAAGGTGCCACACATGGCCCAGGCAATTTTATCCAGAGTCTCACTATTCCCAGTATAGAGAAGCCTCACCTCATTCAGCACTGCTGTGATTCGCCCATTATTGCTTTTCCAATACATCCCCAATATATAGAGAGAATAGATTGTTCCATTCTTCCTTGTTCCATTCTTCCTAACAACCCATCGGTTGTTACATACTCATAGGCATTTCCTTCACATCTTCACCCATATATCCCTCCTTCAGCTACAGCCCAAGCATCTCAGTTCTTCCCTTAAGCCAGGGAACTTATCATTTTCCCGTTTCACTGCTGGATCATCCCTTGAAAGGAATTATACTCAAAAAAAAGTTTTCTACACTTGAAAAAAACAATGTTATTTGGTTTCTAATGGAAAAGGTGGAAGCAATTACATGTTCTATGACAGAATGTTTAACTGGCACAACAAAAACTCTTAAGTAAAACACCTTGAAATAAGTTCCTAAACACTAACATAGCAGCAATGACTGTCAGCCTCATTCAGCAAGATATCCTAGTCATTTCACAGTTGAAGTAACATTGATTAATCAGGCATTGAATTAGAGGGCAGGAAATAGAAACACATCAAAGAAAGGAAGACTAGACTGAAAGAAGAAGCTCTTGAAGACAAAAAACATTTGGGGGGATAGGAAAGAAATACATGAGCTAGCAAGAGAATGCCAGATAAAACAAATCAAAGATAATACAGTTTTAAAAATACATCCAGAAGTGTGTGGAAAGAATTATCAAAATAGCAGTGATTGATGGCGCTCTTGAAAAGTAAAATAATAAATCAAGATGTAAAAATAAGTATCAGAAAAAACCCAGGGCAGACAGCATAAAGGTGCAGATGAGAAAGAAATAGAGGAGGTACATGGAATAAACAAAGAGGCTTTACAGTCTCCCTTTCAGAAATTTTGCCAAAGGAATCAAGAAGGACAAACAATATTTCATGCACTCCTATTTAAAAAAAATATGGAATGAGTAGCCTCTGCTTTCTCATGCATCCTTCTCTCTTGTTTTATACTTTTACTGTAAGTCTGACTCAGTCCAGTTTCCTGTTGGTCTTTGCGCCCAGAGCCTTAAAAACGGTAACATTGCCTATTTCAAAAACACATGACTTGTTAGAGAGCAAACACCTGCCTGAACCCACAGAAACAGAACAGACATTTGACCTGTATCTTCAAGTATCTGGGGGAAATCTATTTAAGCAAACAGAGGCTAGGGACTAGCATAGCTTAACAGTGCACATGTATGTGATGCTTAGTATGATCACCAGCACATTTGCATGTGTCACGTCACAGAAAAGACTTGATGATGGATGTTCAATGGGAAATAGTGTGAGCCCCATTTTGAGATTTGGGCTCATGTAAAAGAATCCACTTATCCATATTTTACTTTAATCAGATAAAAATTAAAGTATGCAAACATAAATAGTGATTACCTCAGAGCAGCAGTTTTCCCATTTCTGTGAGTACACGTGACCTGCCTTGTTTGGTACCCAATTTGTATGTCCCAGTATTTGTTCTCCTGTCTGTTCTGTCTGTTACGATTCCTCTTCTTCTTGATTAACTCGCGAGCCTCAGGATCTCGAACTGCCTTTTCTCTGTCTTTTTCCTTGTCTTTGTTCTTCCCTCGTTTCCTTGCCTGCCTTACTTGTCTTGAATGGGGCACCGAGCATGCACTCCACGGTCCCACGTTTAGGCTGTACAGGCTTTCTTCAGCAGAGCACGGGCTGGACTGGCAGATCTGGAACTCGGTGAGGTTAGGGCAAGCTGACCCCCCGAACTGCGGCGGAGCCACCACGTGCCGAGTGCGATGCTGAAGACCATTGCCGCAGGTCTTGGAGCACTCGGACCAGGGGGAGAACTCGGCCACGATGCAGTCCTGCCGGCACGGGATGAGGCACGCCTGCTCCTGCCGGGGCTTCGGCTCAAAGTACTCGCAGATGACATCTTCAGCTGGAACCCCGTTGGATTTCTGTATACAGGTGACGTCCCTTGTCTGGATGCCCTCCTCCCCTCTGAGGCACTCCAGGGGCTTCTCGTGGCTGCGGGAGAGGACGGGCCGGCACTGGTTCCAGCTGCCGAGCTGCCAGTCGTACAGCTCCTTGTGCCAGTCGCAGACACGGAAACAGCTCTGCTGGTTGTCCGGCCGCTCCGGCTGCTTGCAGTTCGTGGGCAGCGTGGTCCAGCCCTCCACGTGGGCACACCACACCGCTCGCGTCTGAATGCCTCCTGGACCACATTCATCTCCCATGCATCTCCCCCACGGACCTGGAAAACAAAAGAAGATGCTAACGTTGCACACTTAAGTTATTTCTCTGATATATTGCAAAAGCAAGCTCACAGTATTTCCTGTATGTCTAAGAATTTCATCCTTGGACGAACTTAAACTTTGAAAATACAAACATGGGATTACTCTTCGTATGCTGTTTTTATGATTACAGATACATTTCACTTTTTATCTCAAATTGAATATTTAATATTGAATAATTCCTGAGCATACACATGAATTAATCACATTAGAGAACTAGGAACTAAGCAATTACATTCACAACTTAGCTTTTGCTGCCAAGGTAGAAGCCAAAGTTCATCCCTTGAAGGCATGAATTGGACCTCTCTCATCCACTTGAATAACCTTCCCTGGACTGTTTAATTTCGTTCTTTACATTTCTACTGCACAACACTTTATACCTTGATGTCAATTAATATTGTATTCTATTCCTTCCATATTGCATACAAAAATGAGAACAACTACACAACACATTTTGAAAGACAGTGGTGATTTGAAGTAGGCCACTTCTAGTCTTTCCTTTATTATAATGAAAATAAAAATTAAAATCCAGTTTAAAAATGTTCATTCCACACAATCTGTGATATTATTATCGAACAGAGTAAGCTCTTGAAGACAAAGACATACCAGCTGGTAACTCTCCAAATAACAGAAGCTATTGAATCACAGAATCATAGAATACTGGGTTGGGAGGGATCTCAAGGATCATTTGGTCAAACTTTATTGGCCAGAGAATAGTCTAGACAAGATGGCTCAGCACCTTGTCCAACTGCGTCTCAACAGCATTCAATGTTGAGGAATCTATCACTTCCCTGGGGAGATTATTCCCACTTCTGATTATTCTCATGGCAAAAGTTTCCTCTTATGTCCATCAGAATATCCTCAGGAGCAACTTACACCGAGGAGTAACTCATTCCTACCATTTTCTTAAATCTCCAGGGTCTGTGGTAAATATTTGACATGAAACACGTTATAATAAATGTCAACAAAAATAAATAAAAATCTATATCCTTGAAAGATTATGTAGTTGCTTTTTCCATTATTAAAAACTGTAATATTCACTCAGTTCAATGCATGAAATCCACAAGTCAGAGGTTAAAAAATCCTGTCTTTTTCAAGTTTTTAAGAACTCCCCTCATACATACTGTGAATTGACTTACCACATAAGAGCAAAAGAACGAGCAATTCAGAAAAAAACCCTGCAACTATTTATCAAAGAAAACCTGTCTATCTTCAGACACTTGATCACACGAAAGATATTTTCTCTGACTGAGGAGTGCTCTGTCCTATGAAGAAATTGGGGCCAGGCCACACAATCCTCATTCACCTGAACGACCCCAATACAAGACTATTTCTGTGAATAAGGCTGTTGAAGAAGCCAGGCTGAGCCTTTGCTATTTTCAAAGCAGGTTAACAGCGTAATTTTGGTACTGCACAGGAATAAGTGAAATGAACTATGGCAGATACAAATTATTTACAACATCTTCTTATTGAGTGACTGGAAGGAATATGTGGCTACATCTTATTATTGATTCCCCTGAGCTTTAAAGCTCTCATTGGCTTTCACACAATTATCATCTGTTCATCCAACATTAACTTCAGCACCAGTTTGGGAATGGGCTGATGATAGGCTATACATTTAGCCTCTGCTCTTCATTGTATCTTTTTTAAGTGAACACTGTGGCTGAACAGTTCACTTGTAGTGCTAACACCCTGAGAATGAACACTAGCTGGCTGAAAATGGCAATACCAGCTGGCAGGTTCAGCTTATGGAAACTCCTCCATATTTTTTTGCAAATTAAGTTTGAATTATAGTTGCCAAGATCTAGCTAGCTATCCACAAAAATGAATGCAAATTAAATATAAACGTATCTCATTTTTAATTTCAGCAAGACTGTGCTGCTTTATCTCTAACTAGCTTTCCACAAATGACATAATCATTGTTGTATTTAATTTGTGTGTATTTACATTGAGTTGAGAGATACCATTTCCTCAAAACACCACTTTGAACACCTGCTGTTTTTTAGAAAATAAAAACTGCAGAAAATCTTCAACTAGAAAAGAGAGACAAAAAATAATCATGATTGAAATAAAGATAAATTGTTCATCTTGAAAACTACAAATTTCTACCTTACCATGTCAGTACACCTTCTATATGGTTTGTGTGTTCAATGAAGAAATCTCTCTTTATAAAGATCAGGTCATTACTGTACCCCAGATGAAAATTTTCCCCACTTTGGATTCTATCACATCTCCATTCATCAATAATCAAAAAAATCACATTGTACCTAAAAAACCATACTTGTAATCAAAGTGTCTTCAATCCAATTCTAAGGCAGGTTTGTACTAGTGAAAATTATTAAAATCTCAGCCTTGATGCAATAAATACTGCCTTTGGAAATATAAATATGAACAAATATTCTGTTATGTGACTGTACTAATTCGGCAAAAATGAGTTCTTTCATTAGATTATAAATATGTTGTTTTAGAATTGAATACAAAACAATGATGAGATGCACAGATAGACTCATGTAGTAAATTGCATTATTTTGCCTGTCTTGTGAAGTAGTAAAACATTTTATTAAGTTATTACAGGTGAGTACCAACAAACCACATTCACATGACCCTTTGAGCAACTACTGCTCAGTGATTCTATATTCTTGTGCACGTCAACACACAGAGCTCTTAGTGACATATCTGACCCCTCCTCTTATCAACATTAGGCTGATTTTTAAAGACAAAATAACCTACTTAGAGAAAAAGACTGCAAGTACACTCAAAGCTCAATTTGCACTCTACTGCACACTCTATACGACTATGACAAGGTCTAAAGGGAACCACAGCTCTGGGGCAAGGGTCTGTTTAGGCTTTGTCCTAAGTCAGCTTTCTCAAAAACCTGAAGCACTTCCACACTTGACCAAACCAAATTTCATTTGCACAGGAAGTTAAAATTTGGGGCAGGGGGCAGGTGTTAAAGAAAAAGCAGGAAACAAAACAAAAGAAAATGACATAATTCTTCCCTGCCCTCTAAGCCTCTTCCCTTCTTCTCTTCCCTGCCCTCTTCCTCTTCCCTTAAAATCATTTCCCAGATTTTAAATGGCAGAAAACTGCACCACATTGTCTGGCCTCCAGAAATGCCTCTGGCCCTGCAGTCCTGGCCACTACTCCCTGACATACCCTCCTCTCACTCAAATGGTTTCTGTTTTCTATGCTCAGGATCACAGGACATTCTTGTTGGAAGGGGCCCACAAGAATCATCAACTCCAAGTCTTCAGTGAATGGTCTATCTGGAGATCAAGCCCAAAACTTTGGTGTTATTAGCACCATGCTCTAACCAACTGCTTGTTTGTGTTGCTTTTAACCTGGAAAGCTTTAAACACATTTTAACCTGGAAAGCTTTAATCACAAACCAAAAAAATATTTTTTATATCTATGTGATAGAATTAAGGATGAATATTGGTTTTCTAATGCATACTCTAATATGCACAGGAACAAAAAAATCGATTGGTACCATTCTCCACAATTAGCTACATTTCCCTTTGGGATTTTGGAATATATAGAAAAATAAAAACAAAAAGGAAAAAGACCTCAACCCTAACACTTCCATACTCAGCATTAATTAGGAAGAAGAGCATCAAGCTAATTTCCAATTAATTAATTTCAAAACACCTATGAATATCCAAGTGATTTTAACAGTTTAATTAGTTAATCTTATTTAGGGTGAAGGCGAATTGATATTTCACTTCTTTCTTCAGTTTTTAAAGAGTAAAAAAGCCTGTCATTTCTAGCTGTATTAATGGAAATTTGCTTTGACCAAGATTATACACAGAAATACTAAGGTTTTTTTCTTTTGAAAAAAATTTCTGCCATTCACATGAACAAATATTCCAGTTATTTTTCAGTTGTGCACTTTGAAATCTTCAGTTAAGTTACCCAAATTTTCCTGTACCCACAAGTCACTGTAGTCAACCTCAAGCACTTGCTGAGGAAAGTTGTTGCTATGTACTTGTATGTGGACGTCAAAAAATGAGAGGGAGAAGTTTCTCTATAATTTTCCTTACAACTACCCATCTCTCTTCTCAATTATCAAGAGCCTACAATAATTCACTTCTAACTTTAGTGGTCCCAAAAACATTGCAGGCTTCAATGTGAGACATGGTTGTCATTTGAAACTTATCACAGGAAAACAGGAAAATTAATGTCTCTGAACTGAGTAAAGGGGCTTTGTGACTTTACAAAAAATTCAAAGAAATGAATCCTAAAGTATTGCTAATCCACTTTAAAGTTTGGAATTATTCCCAGAAGTATGAGAAAGTCACATACAGGTTACCTGCTTCTTATATTGTATCATTATTAGGGGTAGTACATTTACCACTGTATTTGTAAATACAAAATTTTGGGATAAAATTCATTTCCCAGAAACTAATACATATGCAACATACATACATATTCAACTCAGAATGAAAAAGATCAGCAGAACAGAGTGTAGAGTCTCACCCACCATTACTTAAAGGCTGCAGGAGGTGGGGGGTGGCTGCCCTTTCACAAATCTTCAGCTGATGTTAAGCACTAGTAACAACAAGAACGTCTCTAGGAAACCTGTCAAGCCTAATCAAGGCTTCATATAATATTTTAATTTGGCCTTTATGAATATTCTTTAGGTTCTCTCTTTCCCACTGAAGCAGTCTTCACACAGACACTCTGCTGTGCCTGCTGTGTGCTGCTCCAGACACGCCTTGCCAATGGGATGTACGTGCACTCGAACCATTCCACACCAGGGAGAAAAGGCCACTGCTGTGAAAGCAAAATAGCTTTTCTTTGGGTTTGTTCTAAACATACTTAGATGAACAAATCATACTTTGCCTGTAGTGAGCTGAACTTGTTTCATAAAAATTCTATCATTTATCCACTCTTTATTTAATCAGTGTTTTATAAATGGCAGTTTTAGAAATAAATAGGAAGCTTGCTTCTCTTTGTTCTGGGACTTGTCACTGAAGTCTTAGTGAGTTTAAAATGTCATTTGTAATTCTTTGTCTTCTAAAGAGATTACTGTAAAATACAATATTAAGATTCCCCCTAAGCTTCTGAAGGATTAACATTTATTTTTTTAGAGAGCAGGAACATAAGTGAATTAACCATTCCTGCAAGTTTATTCTGAAATTTCATGGGCTGATCAAAATGGATTAAAAAACCAAAAACTAAACCCCCACTAAAGCAATGAGAGTTTTGCAACTGAGAACAAAGTAAGCTATCATTGTATTTAATATAGTATATTAAATATAATAATTTTTAATACTGTTTCAGGTATTAAAATTATCTCTGTTTTAAAAAGAACTTACTTTGAACTTCGATCCAGGACAAATAAGGCTATGTGAAAATCCCTTGAGCTCTTCTCCTCATACAAATACAAAGAAAGACAAAATAATCCCTCCACTATCCTCAAACATAAAACTCCAAACACATCTTAAAGCATTGAGCAAGACATTACTCGCATTTTAAGAAATGAAGGTTGCACTGATTTCAACTGAATTTTGCTGTACTTTCCATGAGAATTGGTTTTGACCCATTTTGTGTTACTGGTTTGGTGCCTGTAAGTAGCATTAACAGTTTAATGCCAGGGAGAGAGACTCAGACTGCATGAGACAATGAGCAGCTTAGTTTTCAGTATTTTGAGAGGATTGTATTTAATGGGACTATTGAGAGACTGATTAGCAAAAATCTACTTCTTCTAAGTTCAGAAACAAGCTAACCTTACCTAATATTGGAGCCCTCAAATTTCTTTGTATCATGAAAAGGTTGTGAAGAGGGCAAAAAAGGTTAACTGGGTGATACAGGGCTGAGTCAGAAGGACACAAGTATTACAAGATAGAGTTCAAGCCTAAGCAGTAAATCTCAAGAGAGGTCAAAAAGACACAGATCAAGAAGTATTTGAAGGACTCAGAAAATGACACTGAATGCAAACTGCAGCTCCTGATAGTGAAGCTGGTCAAAGAGCTGGATGAACAGCAGGTCACTAAGAATACAGCAGCCTCAGAGCTTTGCCAAAATCACTTGCAGATCCGCTTGGCTGAATTAAAATATTGATGATAAGCATGTCTCTAACTTGGTACAGCCTACCTCTATTATCTATATTTGCTTCACACAAAGGAAAAACAATCACTGCTGCAACAAAGTATTTGCATCATAGGCAGTGGCTAATTGTCGAAGTCTAAACAGGGAATAGTCTCACTGATACAGATAAGATGCCTATCACACTGGCAAAAAGTAATACAGCAAAATGCTGTTCTTCTAGATATATTACTTGTAAGTTCTTTTTTTTTTTTTTTTTGTTGATTTAAATACAGAGTCTGATATGCTGCCAACACCACATGCTGGCCGCATTTGGACAGACAGATTCTATAATTTATACTACTGGGAGTGCCAACACAGTAGAAGAGCACTGATAGACAAAACCTTTATTTTTGCATCTTTCCCAGCCGTGGCAGGACTCCCTGGGTGTGTATGACTTGCTGCCTGCTCTGCTTGCCAGCAAATTTTCCCCTCCAGGAGTGCTATGGATCACCTTGACTGCCGTTTCTATTTAATGCTTTTGTCTTTCTTGGCTCCTCTCTCAGAGGTTGAAAAAAACATTCAAGGCAGAGTCTGCATCAAAGAAAATGGATTCAGGATATAGAAGAGAGATAAAACCAGAAGGGATTCTCAACATAATAAAACGTAACACCTGATTCAGAGGAATATAATGAAGTATTAAATATGTCTACAAATTATTTAACTATTAGATCACTTTTTTTTATTTTCTAACATCATAAGGAAGAGTGTCAGCCACAGTGCAATTCAGAGAATTTCAGAATCTGAAGAACAATTTGTTGAAATTTCTCAAATTAACAATTAAATATAAAAAAAAAATTAAAAAGGTAATATAAATTAAACTAATTTATAAATTGCACATTGTTTCCTCAGCTTTCCAGAGTACTACAAACAGTGAAATAAAGGCAAATCAAAGTATATAAAAATCAGCCTCTTAGTTATCTTGCTAGGTGTGCACATAATTATTAAGGCACTTAATAAAATGTGGGACCTTTTATTTTTTTCCTCTATTAATATCCATTGGGAAAATACATTCACACATGTTCCTGATACTATTCATGGTATGGTAATTAACATTAGCCATCTGTTTTCAAATTTCTCTAAAAATCATGAATGTAACACACATGATACAAACCTAGGAGTAACCATATCATTTAAATTCTGACATCAACATCACAAAAGGCAGAACACTTATACAGTGTTTCCTTAACAGCACTCTCATATTAGAACCTCACAATTACTAGAACCAAATTTTCATTTTCCTCCAGCAAATTTTAAAATTTTATACATTAGGAAACTGGTGAGACTAAGATAAAGTTGTGTATTCCTTAATAAAAATGTTGAAAGCAACATGCTTTCCCAGTGTTGATGTGGTTTCTTGTGCTGTAATTCATAGCAGTTTTAACACCACATTTCACTTGGTTGAGAGGTTATTTGGCTTCTCTGTGCTTTTTTCTCTGCTTTAATATTGTCACAACTATAATAGACATTGACTCTTGTTTCCATTTGTTATAAACATAGAGAGGCTAAAATCTATCTATTTCTAAAGTACAAAAAAAAAAAAAAAAAGAAAAAAAAAAAAAAAAAAAAGGAAAACAAACATAAAGAAATGAAATGGTCTTAAAATTTTTTCCTCTTTTTAATATAATGGTAGTTTTTCATCTGCCCTAGACAGCCAGGGCTGAGAATCTAATTCAATACTTATATTAAAACACCCTCAACCACCTTCTTATATTTGTCACTGTTTAATATTTATTTTGTTGCTCTGGCTGTACACATTCAATTTTTAAAATAAACTACATCAAGATCCACACTTTTCATAACACATTTCTGCCCAAAGTAATTTGGCTGTACAGCGGCGTAACACCCTGAAAATTGCTCTCTGCACCGAAGCTATCAAGAGCCTTCAGCTTGCTGTAGTAGTGCAACATATTTTTCTGAAGTATATGCTGGCACATACACAAACATGAAAGGTTGACAGCTCTCAATGCAGAACTATCTGGCTTTGTGTTGTTGTTACCACCTGGAAAGAAATCATCTCCTTTAGGCTTATTATAAACTTAAGCTAATTCCCAAAACATTATTCAGTTTTAAAACAGTTCTTACTCCAAATTTCTTGAGCACGAATTCCTCTCACTGTTCATTTCCCTTTACACAGTATAGCAGCAGCAGACAAAATGAATATTAAATGAATACACAAAAGGAATATTTAATTGAAGCAGCATGGTTTAAAGAAAAAGAGAGCTTCTATGTTCTACAAAGCAATTATGTTCTTTGAGCTTCTAGTCATGTTGGAATAAATACTTCTGATATTGAATTCAGTTTCTTCTATCCAACAGTCTGTTTACATATAAAGTTGGTTCATGAATGTTTCTCAGTTTCATTGGAGGTGGTGTTTAACCATCCTCACATACTCCTCACATTGCTCTCCTTTGGTTGTCTCTCCAGTCACGCTGCTGGCTGAAAAGCCAGATAACGCTCTTCTGACAAAATGATGATTCTCGTACATAGCAAACACTCTTGCAGGCTTTGTAAGCTGGATGAAAGGTTTTATTAACCTTTGCTTGTATCTCTGCCACACGTCTGTTTTGGTTTTCTTCTGATTACCCACAGCTGAAAGCTGCTCTGCCTCTCCCCTGTGAGGCAGCTATACCGGGTCGAGCTAAAGACCTACCTACCCCAGCAACAAAGAACTGGAGCTTGAAGAAGGTACAGAAATATGGTGAGCATATACGATGTCTTCCCTAGTACCTTTCTAGCTTCCCATCAATTTTAGCTCACACACCCCAGCAGATATATTGGTACAAACTTTCCCATATAAGTTACACTTACACATGGACATCAGATAAAGAAAATCCATGTGTTCTTCAAACACCTTCTAAATAAGATCAGTTTTAAAACTCATACTAGAAACTCCTAAATTTACTATTCGTTTTTCCATGCTACCAGAATGTAATGATAAAAATATATAGAAATACCAGAAATGTAATGATAGAAAGCATATGGAAAGAAACCATCTTTTTCTTATGCAGTGCGAAAAGAAAAACAGAACAAAAACCAATCACATGAACAGCGGGACCAATTACAAGTAAATCCATGAAATCAGCAGTTACACCCAATTATTATTCAGACTGTAATCATGAGTAAATATTATCATTTTATAATGAAAGCCCTATAATAACATGTGTAACAAAAAACATCACCATGAATTATTCTTATCTGTGTCCCTGTAGACTTTTACAGCTCCGTCTCTGTCAGAATCTGATTTTAAGAGATAACTTACTGAGAAAATCAATTCAGAATCCAATGCCTAGTAAAGGGGAGGATTTGATTTGTATAGACTAAGATGAAGTTTTCTCCTTGGTTTTAAACAAAGATTCACTGTTTTCTTCCTATAAGCATTTTGTATTCAATTTACCCACAAATCTTAAAGCAAATTTTAACCAAAACTCTGCTGAGATAACATCTCACATAACCTGAAAATCTCACTGCCAATGAGTGTTCTCACTGATCATATGAAGAAATGCAGATTTTTGCACTAATTTAACCAACAGTGGCTAGTACTCCACTTCTCATCAGAGTGAATCCCAACTAGATCTATTGTAAACATACTACCAGTCCTTGTCATGACACTTTGGGCAATAGCATGTGTTGCAGAACCAATTTCTTGGTAATGTTAGGAGAGTTTATTTCTGTGTAGTCTCATGTAATCTAATGATAATTATTCATATTGAAGAGGTAACAGACTTTAAATCAGATTTAATTTCTATAATAAATTTTTGCAATTTAGTTTGTTAAATGTGATTTTGTTTAGTACGCACAGACTGATGCCTTAAAAAAAAAAAGATGGAGTATTTCTGCTTCAATTTTCATCAAGACCAAGTGAACGCTTTTATTTTTCCGCCTCTGTTTCATTTTCTGCCCTTTGATTCCTTTCCCTTGCTCATCATAGCCTCCTGCTGTGGTGCTGATGGCCAGAAGTGCTAGTTGTGAGGCTGCTGCAACCACAGGGTACGTCCGTCAGCACGGGCCATCACACTTGTGCCAGCCCAGTGGTTTGTAATTCCAGGCTCTGCTTACATTAGCCAAGGGCAAACAAGTGAAAAACCTCCTCCACTGAAAAATGAAAAAATTTGCTTATGCAGCTTTTCAGAAACTGGCTACAGCTTTTCAACTAGGCTACTAGAACCAGAAATCAGACATTAAATGTAGTCTCTACGCACACTGACCTGTTTTAAAAGGTCAGGCCTCCTGCCAGATATGATGTCAGACAAGGTAGCCAGAAGCTGGTTATAAGAAAACACTACAGTTCAGTTGCATGGAGTCATAAAAAGATTTAGGTACTCAGCCTCACTACTAGCCTGCAGGATGATCTATGTACACCACTTCTGTCACCTTGCACTTCAGTTTCTTCAGGGTAAGGCAAGGACAACAATATGAATTTTTAAAGCCCATTAGAGGTATTAACGCAAAACAGTGTGCAATAAGTAAATAGCAGTAAGAATCCATGTTCTGTCATTTTGTCTCTGGAAGCACACAGTTTACTCAATATCTTTCCCTGGAGTTTTACTCTAAACCCCAGTTATGTAGAATGGCGTGTTTCAATAAAAAAGCAAAAAGCCCAGATGATAAACTGATACTTTTTCTTACTCTTGACAGAAATCTTATTCATAGAGCACACATGTATACTTCTCATCTGTGTCTTCCCTCTGATTCCTTGGCCACAAGAGAGCTAAAACAGATCTTCAAAGATCAAATAAGAAGGTTTCTCATATCTCTGGATTCTTTACAGCATTCTTTGCCACTAATGGAATGAAATAAAATAGCAGATCTGAACCTAATGAATAGCACTTAAATTATGCAATGGACCTGTCATCCTTTTGGCTTTCTTCTAATTCATTGGAGCAAAGAAAGTTTAATGAAATTGCATATACAGAACATTATGCAAAGGGTCAAATGTATAAAATTATCTTTATTTACCTTTAAATATTTCATTATTTAAATTGCCTCATTGTTGGGCTGAAATAACAATTCAATCATAACTCTTTTGAAGTGCACTACGACTTTATGTCTTGCTGAGATACACTCTCCCAAGCATATCCTCTGTTCATTTATTATTCATTATCATCTGCATTTTGCCAAATTCCTTTGAAACCCATTTCCCATTTTAAATGGCAACTTTCCCCTAAAACTGTAGTGCATTCATCATACAGATATCGTACTTAAAACTCTGTGAATGAAAGGCAACTACATCTTGTGGATATGTTCAAAATACAGGTGCCCCTGTATATCAGACAAGAATAGACCTATATTAGTTTTGAAGAAATCTTACCAGGACCATATGATACCTGTCACTGCAGTGCATGCAAAATAAGCAATGTCTTCATCTGAGTGTCCTGTAATCAATCATTTTCATTCAGACATAACTGGGAGAAATAATTAGTTCAATTAGTCACTTACTTCCATCTGGCAAATTTGTTGCAAAATTGTATTAAATAAGCGGATTTGTCTATTTTTGTGATATTGGAAATACATCTAGAAACCCCTCCTGTGTAAGTACTTTTCTCAATTTTTGTTTTAAAAATAAGTAATATAAAATATTAGTTTAGGCAGTTATTTCAGTACTTTAGACTATATCATAACATTGGCTTTTAACCAAAATCCCCATTAATCACAGCAGAGACTGCTGCTTAAAAATACATGAACTTGAGCTGATATTATCACACTGACCTATCACAAGAACTCAAGATGTCCTATTTAAAATACAATTAATCACTATTACAGAAAAATTAAATGTACACAAGTATTTTAATGACTGCATCAGAAGAATACTCTCAGAAATATCTAGAAGATGTCTTAAAATTCCCCTCATCCATCAAGGAAACAGAAACACAGCATCCAATCTTTGCTTTAGTCTCCTCTCCTAGTACAAAACCCACTTACTTTTCCACTGCCAGTACTACATTTGAATTTTAGAGTTTCTTCAGTGAGGCTATGTTATAAGTAGCAGCAAAATCTTTTAGCAGATGCTAAAATATTTTTTGCTCTTTCTCTTGACAGGTAACTTTTTCTTTTAGCATCACCTTAAACCTTCTGTAGACTTGGAAGACTGTATTTGATTACTATATTGGGAAACTTCCCAGTTAAGAGAGGGTGAGAGGCAAAGAATGTAGAGACTTCACACATGCAACGCTACACTGTTATCAGGGCAAACTGCATGTTTGTCTCCAGAGTGGCAAAACCAAGACACTAACTTTTGTCTTTTCTAATAATCTGCTACTTTGAAAACTGTGCTAAAGCAGTGAGTTTAGCAGTGAGGAATGTCATTGATTACTCCTATTTGTCACTACTATTCTCCTGCTAGATCCATTCATTCAACCTTCAAGAAACCTGCAAACCTTAGATTTTCATCAGACATTGTTAAAGTAAAATTTGACATAATATGTACAATGAGATAGTAATCAGATATTTACCAAGAGAATTCTTTCAGGTTTAATTTTTGAAAGAAAAAAATTTTACTAAAAAATTTCGACAACATGTAGATCTGGCAGAACTCTTGTGGAGATTAAAAAAAAAAACTCTACAGGAAAGAGAAATTCTTCCAGAGAATTTAGCATAAAGTAAAATATATTAGGCAGCTTGCAGCTCTAACTGTTATTAAAATAAGTAGAGAGAGAGAAAGGAAATAATTCTTTGGTTTCCACTCATCCAGAAAGCCAGCCACAATTCTAGAAGTAATTTCATACAGTAAAGATGATAAACCACACCGTATTTCTTCTACCAAGTATACCTCTGTTAAAGGCATGTGAATATAAAGCAAGCAATATTCACATTACTACAGGATTTATAGATGTACCCATTATACTTAACAAAGAATGTTTTAAATCTGATCTTGACTGTTGCCAAATTCTCACGGTCAGCAGAAATTTAGGGACCATTTCATCAACTGCTGAGATAAAACTTGGCAGTACTTAATGTTCCACAAAACAGGAAGACCTGAAGGAAAGGTGCAAAGAGGATGGAACCAGGCTCCTTCCAGTGGTGCTCAGTGACAGAACCAGCAGCAACACATACTCACCCTTCATTAAATATTAGCTACATTAGAAATTAATTCCTAGACGTTTTTTAGAATTATTACATCCAGTTGAGTAGAGAAAGAAATGTGAAAAGCATAAAATGGCAGAAAAAAAATTAAAATTATACATAGAGAAAACTTAATAATGCACTCCTTATCCCAAGTGCTAATCTCATAGTTTAAGCTTCATTGAGCAATGTATACTTATAATCATTCTAAAAACTCTTCCTCCCAGTAGTTCAAAGTATTAGACTAATATAAACTCATTTTCTAGATAGTGAAGGATCAGTCCTTTTTCAAATTTTATTTAAGGGAGATAATTATTGAGAGAATAATTTTCCACAGAATCCAGGTCATCAAAACTGCTTAAATGATGCTATGCTATCAGGCCAATCAAATTTCTAGGTAGGCGAATAGTTTATTTCACATGCTTCAGTTTGCTAATGATTGATTATATCTGAATGTCCTGTGTAACTTAAAACAGAACTTCAAGAAAGAGAGAAAGTCCGACAGTGTCTTTTTATGGTATGATAATATTCAATTAAAGGCCATTCCAGAAGGCAACAGTACCTTAGTGGGAAGCTATTGTTACACATCCCAAGAAGTGTCACTAAGCTAAATAACAAATCCTGTCCTTTTAAAAGACTGAGATAACATTATGCCACTTTAGCATAGCTCCTTTGGCTACATCACTTAGGAAATTAGAAATGTCATTCTCTATTTTAATTCACCTTCAGGAAAGAAGGTTAACTCATTGGCAAGGAAATTTTAACAGGTCAGATCTTTCAAAATCAATAATGAACTGCACTGGAGATATCTTTCCAAAGGGATAACTTCAATTAAAACAGCTCTCACCAGAGATAATGAGTAGAGAAGGAAGGTTAGTGTTGGACAAAGAAACACTGGCTCCCTTGCCAAGTACATGATGCAAAGATACTTATCAGCCTGAATTATGCTGAAATATCTTCAAAAGGCCCTGAAAAACAGAAAGGTCATTTTGTCTCAAGGAGACTCTCTTTAGGGGTAAGAGTGACTGAGAATCTCTCCTAATAATTTTTAAAAACTTATTAACATCAAAATGTTCAATGGGCTCAGAAACAAAGGAAAAAAAACTGTTATGGGAATTTCAGTGCCACAAAAGACATTGACAGTGATCATATGGTCACTGTTTATTTTTCTGGAGGATATACAATAGGTAATTATCCATCCAGGCTACATTAGCAGCATAAAATCTCTCTCACCTTCTTCAGATGCACTGTGGAAGAAGCAATGTGTTCAAGCAGAGACACATCTGAATTTCACCTAAATCCCCATCATAATATAAAATTTGATTCAATTCCAATTTTACTGGGGAATTGGAGAAGCCCTTGCTTCCTTTTAAAATGTATAATTTATGATTGGATAACAACAATTGCATCATAGGAAAGTACAATAAAATAATTATAAATCAAATGCAGAAGCCTAAATTTGTCTACCTTGATCTCATTATTGAATTGTCAATCCCAATGCCATTTTGTTCCTCTTCTACCTTATAATAGTAGTATTTAGAATGCTTCTTTTCCTTGAAGTGAAAAATAGTCACAGTCATCTAGACAATGGTCAGACTTTAGGAAGGGCACATTTATTTGTTCAACAGCAGGTTATTGTAAGCAAAGGAAAGTTCAACTCAGTATGGCACCACTGAAAGGAACAAAAGTCAGCTGGGTAGCAAACAGAGTTAAATATACTCCCAACCACATGCATCTCCTTATTATATGAAAATCACTGGACTATGTTTAATTAGTAAGCTCTATATTTTTCCTTCCAGTTTAGATTTTTAGAGGCAATAAAGATATTCCAGAGTAGGAGGTTATAGCAATAAGAAACCTGACTTCATGCCAGTCAACCAGAATTTCACTAGTTTAGCATAGGACCATGTATATTTATCTTATCAGGCAGGGCATTGTAAAATAGAAAAGGAACTCAAATCAGAAAGGAGACTTCTTTCTTTTAACCATTCAAACAAATCACCAGGAAGGCAGAATTCTCTCCGTAGAAACTTTGAAATTGAAACTAGCTGCTTTTCTGGCAGATTAATTCAATTACATATGTTCATTAAATTTTTCTAAGATCCAAACACACCTGACCTTACTGGGCCAGATTTTGTGTGATTTCAGAGACCTAGAGCGTCCAGGTGCTGCTCCACAGAATTCACAAGCTGGACTGGGCTCAGGGGAGATGGGTACAATGCACACACAAAATAAATAACTCGATGACTGTGTGTTAGTCAGACTAATGTTTTTCTTTGCTTGCTTTGCTGGGCTTTCTCGGGAATGTTTATGTCAAATAGAAAAGGGGAAGCTTTAGAGAAGAGGTAATAAGAAGTGTGAGTGGAACTTAGGTACTGCAACAATAAGAAAGGCAAGAAATGCTGCTGTTAACAGTCAACCAGAAAAGGAAAAGAGTTAAAAACAGCAGATTTCACAAACAAAACTCGTCTAAATTAGTTATTTCTGAAGCTGCTACTGCAGGTAGCTGGCCTTCAACTGTCTCAAAACCTACTTGCTTCAATTAGGCAGGATTATTTAATCATTTTCAAAATAGTGATTGTGCAATCCACACAAATTAGCGCAATGTTCTGTTGCAGAACACCTAGAGACGTTGACACAAGCATTTGCTCAGTTGCCCCTGACACCCTGCTTGCAGACAGCCTGCCCTGAGCAGTGCTGGCAGTGCAGGCACGCTGCCCACACCCTGCCTGGCAGCAGCAGCGCGGGCGGAACGCTGCCCACTCCGCCGATGTGAGACTGGACTTCCTGCACTCCCACGGGTACTGCTGCAGCCAAGGAGCACCCTGAGCCTGACCCACAGGCAAAAGGCAATTGCAGAAGTGGCTGTTGCTGCCAGATGAGCCACAGTCCAAGCATTCCTGGTAGTTTGCCACAGCCATGGCATCACTTATGACCCCGTGTTAGCTATCGGTGATTGAGTGGCCATATGGGTGCCATGCTGCTCACTTTTCCTACTGTCTCCTTAAAGCTGTGGTTTATAAGTTCTTGTCAGACCCCATTACTGTTTGGACCACAGCACCTGACTATAAATTAACATTAAGACACCTGTTGCAAGTCCAGAATTAAATTTAAGTTAGATGTTAACTCAGAGTAAAAAAATCATTAATGGAGCAGGAAGCACTTTTCCAGCATAGATTAATTTGGAGCAGTCTATTAATATTATCCAAATAATCTGATTCTATGTTAACAGAGTAAAACATGGCATAAAAAGCTGTTTGAAACATGCTAGTGAGTGAACTTGCTTTCTTGCCTTTTTTAGGGGAGGTAAAATAAAACATGTGCTGTCTACAAACCATTATTCATTTAGAGCTGCAAGAGCACCATTTTATGATGTAACTAAATATGCTGATTCATAAATTTGAATTAAATTTATTTAGAGCACTAGCTTTTATTGAATTTGCGTTTTGATTTTTAAATAAGGAGATACACATTACAGTGAGACATTTGAGCAGCTCTTTTACTGCTCTGCTCTTTCAATAATTCAAACACTAATAGCTAAAATCCAACAATAGAAGTTCAGACAGTGATTATACTACTCCCTTGGTGGCCTTTAAGACCTTGTTTTGAGTCACTAATCAAGATACTAACAGACCTTTCTCTATTATTAGGAATCATATCAGGTTTCGTATTTGCTCTGTAAGAAATGGAGCACCTATCCAAGAAAATTTAGTATTAATTGAGTATTTCACTTCAAATGCTCTTTACTGCCAATAGGATTTTCACTATCAACATCTACACAGGTCAACTGTATTACACAACCTGCAGACCAGAAATAAGAAAAAGTCTCAAAGGCAATGCAAGAGATTTCCTATAAAATTACCCTGTTTTCTTTAGATAATACAAATTATTTGGGATGGTTTGTACTAAAATTATGTCTTCCAATCGTTCTTCAGCTTCTTTTTGTTTCTCTGAAACTCTCCAAACATAAAGGCTTGAAAACAAAAGAATAATTAAAGCTGTTTCTCTAACAAGGGATTGTTGTGCTTCAACAACCATCAGGCTGATGTCTTGATTTTTGATTTGCAATAAACATTTTCAAAGCATAAAACACTGGCAAAGCATGGAAAAGATGGACTCATTGTCACCACATAAAACTCTAGAAGTTTCAAGAACAAAAATAAGGACATTTCCCTCCCACCCCATTATTCAGATACATGCTCTTTTATCAGATGGCACAAAGCATTCCCAAAAAATGTACTGCACGATTTAAAGGAAATCTACAAAGAATACCCCAGTCCTAACTGAGGCCTTATGTCAACCATTCAATATAAATGGCATGCATACATCCCCTTTTTTGGACATTAAAGGGTTGATTTCTACCATACATGTAATAGTAGCAAGGGAGAAAGACTGTTTTTGTCACTTTGGGGTACCCATCTGTTCAATACATACAGTCTACCTCTATCCCAAGATGCTTACTTATTCCTGGTATTACTCTAGTCTTTAATGAAGTTTCAATACATATGGACCTCCTAGGGTTTTAACTGAAAATATAAACACTACAGGGAATTATTTTAAAAATGGGAATGAATATGTTTTGAGGCTACAGTGTTTGAAAACACTGGGATTGCAGCTTGGCAGTCTTGATAGGGAGTAAAGAAAATGACTTGCCCAGAGACAACGATGTCGTTCTGAAGAAAACAAGATTGTTTTTTCCTTTCTCCCACCAACATCAACTAGAAGCAACAGAAAAGGGTACAGTTGTACACTAAAGCATCTATATTCTGCAACAATACTGTGAACTAAGCATTTATTAGTTCTAACAGCACAGCACAGAACTGGATCCCTGAAAATTTGCCTCAACACACAGAACTCAAAAAATCAGTGACAAAAACAAGAGCTTTCACACTCCAACTCAGTGCATTTTTGGTTCATAGGAAATACATAATGCATTTCTTTCACACTGCATATGTGTCAGAACTACATTCAAAGTCCAGATAATACAACAAAAGTTTGCATGACATATATGTATTGAGAAAAAACATTTCAAAACATGTTTCTTTTTTTTAATGGCATTTTCAATTGGTTAAAAAGATAATTTTCTCAAAGAGAATTCCATTAGCATATATCAGAAGAGGAACAAGACCATAGCTACAATCCATTGGTTGCAACCACCAATGCCTCACAGGGGCACACACACATATACACGTATATATGTGTATATATATATATATACACACATATATAACAATTTTACAGTCTAGTTTGCTTTTGTCTGTATATATCAAGAGGTCCAAGATGCTGGACACAGGAAATGTTTTCTTGAGCTGAAATCACATGCTTGCAGAGTACTAGAAACCAGCTACATAATATCTTTTATTTTCCAGTAGTTCATGGAAGAAGATGGACAAAATAGGTCAATCATGTTCTCAGAAGTTAATCCCAAGCCAATAAGTAAACACAACTGCATTCACAGTGTGACCAAAATGGAATGCCTTGAGACTGGTCGAGATGAAAAATGATCCAACAAGCCTTTCCCTCCTCTATACACACTCCTATACCACCTAAAGCTATCAAAAGACCAGGGGCTTCAGTGTTCGCATAATATTCCTACTGAGGCATTTCAGAAGGGGTTAACATTCATAAAATGCATGGCAAGAGAAGAACTGGAAGCTTTGCAGAGAGAGATTATGCCATTCAGTGAGTTTAGCTTAGAGACATTAAGCTAGAGGCAGCAAACACAAGTCAGTGTGAGTTACTCTCTGGTGGCTGAAAACCTCTTACCTCTACAAGCTCTGGGCCCTTGACAACAAGGAGTCAAGGGCACTGAGCCACACCTCAAAGATGCACACCCTCCCTCAAATCCCCACCTAGAAAACATTCTTCTAAACATCCATCTCAGAGAAGACTTAGGCCATACTGTTCTCATGCAATCATGACAACTTTACTTTCTTTCATTCTTTAACACCCCCAACAAACTCCTTTTCAGTAATCAATGTTTCATTGCAGATGGAATGAAAAAGCTTCCTTCCACTGCCAGTAAAGAGCAAAGGAAGCAACTGAACTGCATGTATGCATCTCAGGCTTTCTCTTCACTCTTCTGATCCCTTAGGGTTCACTTTGACATCACCATTTAAAAATTTGGCTCAGGACAGGCAGATCTCCAACATTCATTGATGAAGGAAGCTGGCGCTTGGGTAGTTCATCACCCAAACTTGCCATATAACATTAGTGATGACAAAAGCTGTTGAACCACTTGCAGAAAATGTCCCAGATGAAGCCCAAATTTGCAATCCAGACAAGTTGAGCCCCAAAAGACACTAGCAGATGGCTGGACAGTAAGAAACAATGGCTAAGCAGCAACTCCTGGTAGCGGCTTCCCTGTATGTCCCATTGATGTCCTCCTTCAGAGACATGAGAAGGACTGCATGCTCCTCTACCCCTGTTATTTTAGAAATGCTCAGATGATCATGCCAAGGTCAGAATTGTTACCTAGGTGAATCCTCCAACACCAGTCCAAAAAGCACAGTAGAAGAGAGCTAGTAAATCCATCTGCTTCACAACCGTGAATTGTATCATGGTCCTGGAAGCTGTGGCCTAAATAAATAAACTAAGGCTGTGGGAAAACAAAACAAAACAAAACAATTCAAAACAAAAACTGTACCAAACCAAACCAAACAGAAACAGGTTTGAAAAAAACGACTCTGGGGACAAGAGACAATCTATATGCTTAAACCTTCCCTGTTAGGGTGTTGTGATGTTCCTGAGATTTGTCCTCTGTGAAAGGCTGGATTACTAGCTAGGTCATCAGCATATAGGCTTTAACATTTGGTCAGCCCCAGAGTGGTCAGGCAGTTAGAATAGATTATCTTTCTAAGTCCTTTACTACAGAATGCTTCTATTCTATTCTAAATGACCATGTTTTACCTGTGATTGATCTCCTTAATGAATAAATACCTATTTCTTTGAAATCTACTAAGCTCTTGACCTCAACAACTCTATCATCCTCTGTCTGCTGTTTCAAAAAAACTAATAATGCCTAAATAAAGGAACTTTAAAAACATTTTTTTTTTACAGGTTTCATTATTGCACAATATTCCTGTGAAAAACTGCATAGATCTGAGGTGTTGGATAGCCACACTGGGATTAGCATTTACACTTCTGCATATAAATAAGGTGGTGAGGATCCATGATGCTAAGATTTGGATGAGCCCTTTTTTTCGTGAATTGACTATTTACAACATTTTCTAATTAATGAGGAGGGTTTTCAAACATAAGTAAAACAGAATTGCAATTAAATTCAAGACAAAACAGGATGTTTCTCACAAAACATCTAAAAACAACATGGAAACTTCTTGTTGCAGGTGGTTATGTGCAAAGAGCAGCAGGACATGGCTATAGAGGAAAAAATTCACAGTAGTTATTACACAAAAAGGGATTACCAATGGTTTAGAAAGACACAATTTGCTGGAGGCAAGGATAGTATTTATAGGTGGTCTCTGTACATAACTGTCCTCATTTCATACTCTTCCCCAGGCATCCAGAAACAGGCAAGGTCACAGAAAGGATGTTCTGTTAAATTCACCTTTGTTTTGATTTGATATGAATGCTCTTTTTTTCAATCAGCATGTATAAACATCCACGCTGATAGATTTCCTCCTTCAATCCCCAAATTATCACGTATGCTTCATCAAATCCAGCCAAGTCCATGCTGTCCTGTGCGTCCCAAATGTCACCACACTTGGGAACAACACATAGAACTCCATAAAAAACATATTCTTACTGAATTGTGAGGTGGAAGAACATGAAAAATACATCTTATGAAGAAAGTATTGCTTTAGTGGGAAAACAGTTGCATATAGAAACTCCAAAGAAAGCCTAGAACAAAAAGAAAAACTTCCTAAAAGTTATTATTTGTTCAAAGGGAAAATAGTACAGAAAGCAGAGCTACTCTAGGCTTTCTTCTCCTTTAGTGCTGGATATTTCAGTAAATCATATGCAAGATAAATAGTTGTAGAAGAATATTCCTCATTATTATGCAGAATTAGATATTTCTATGATGTAGAAACAGACATTTCCAGGGCTAGTGCTTCTTTTTTTTTTTTTTTTAATACATTTACATGTGTGCACATGTACCTATCAAGTAATTATGGGAAAACATATATATGCTATCAAGTTTTGATAAAATTTAGTTTACTTTTAGTGTTGCATAAACAAAACATCAAGTGGTTGTATATGCTCTAATAATTAAAAGAGGGGGAGGCAAAAGAATGAAAATTATGTAGAAAGAAGGCAAAAATTCCCTCAGATCTAAATACTGGAATAATTTTACTCTCATCTACCACTCTAATCAATAAATATGAAAATAAACCTCACATAGCTCGATCTACAATCAGAACTTTAAGGTTTTATAACATGACAACATTTTTGCCTAATTGCTCCCTACTCAGAAAATATAAAGCAGCTCTCAAGAAGCAAATCTTTAAGGAGCCTGAATATTTTTCTGTTTGAAGGAAATAAACCTCTCATCCCATGACAGCAAGACCCCATTACAGAATGTGCTAATTGGCTGCACCCTTTGGGAGCTCAGCGCACTCCACCTTTTATTTCAAGGCTGACACTGCACCTTAGTGTGAGGTTATCACATTAGTCAGTCCCTGTTGTGAAACACCACGTGTGAAACTAGAATAAAAGTGCAAAATGACTGAGATTCACTCTGACTTCAGTGTCAGCACAAGGTTCCTGTCACATGCCACTGAGTGCATGTGATGTGTCTTTGCCCACCTTACTTACACAAATATCATCAAAACTTTTCAGTTTGGATACTGCCGTCACTTTAGGAATGCCTGTTGTTACTTCCTTCATTTTAAAATGTGACTACCACTTAGCACAAAACAAGTTATCATCTGTTTTTATTAGAATTTTCTTTATCAGCTTTAGGAAGGCCAAAACCCCTGCAACAGATCAAAATTTTCACACAGCCTTACCCCTGCACATTTAATTACAGTGAATTATATGGAGATAAATGTGCATTTTAAAGGTATTCCTGTGCTAACAGAGGCTGCACAAGCTGTCATTTTGAAAAAAAAAAAATTAAAAACATGGTTGAAGAAAATCAGGAAGGCCATAACTTTGTTGTCCATCTACAAACTATTGTAGAATGACTAGAGTAAAAAATAATAAACCTTGAGATTCTTCACTGTAACAGCTTAATGAGAAAGGACTATATTATACACACACATCCAAAAACATCTTAAAGAATGAAAAATCACTGTCCCTACTCCCTCAACATATGAAATGCCAGCCAACTCCATGTGTGAAGCCTGAGCATAAGCTGAACAGCAACAGCTCTACATGCACTGAACCATGGCTTACCAACATGTAAAGCTTTTATTCTGCTACTTCATTTCTTAACTTTTTTTTCACATAAACTTTTTTTAACAATCAACATTTTATCACCTTCATGAGTTCAGGGTATTTTATCTACTCTGATATTTTATTATAAGCGTTTTACCTAATACTGCCTTCTTTTTTTCATTATCCTTCTACAAATTCAAATAAATTTATTTTCAGGATTAGAGTTACTTTGGAGATTATTCTAAGTGATTACATCAATGCACATTCCCTTTCTCAGAATAATGATTATTTGCTAGACTTGAATGAAAGCCTGTAACGATATTTGATCTTAAATGATATCATAAAATGTATACTGTTTTTTGCATATAGCTTCTATTTAAAAGCATTAATAAATATATTTGTAAATCCCAGATCAGCCATTCTCTTTTTGTATTTAAGAAGGCTATTTCGTTCATTGAATGCTTCTTTTTTTCTGAGTGAACTTGCAAACAATAAAGTTGAAAAAGTGAGAAGAAAACAGTTACTAAATTGATCTCTAAAAATAATTAATAAATAGACTCAATAAATTAGAAGACATATATGAAGAAGAGTTTACTCTTTGGAATAAACAGGACTTTTGTCTATAAATCTGTATTTTTTCATTTATTAAGGAGCAATGTCCAAGAATCATAAGTGGGGGAAAAGGGGAAAATTAATGTCAGATCTGATGTATTTGGTTTCTGAAAGAAAAAGAAACTCAAGCCCTAGTGAGATTTCTACTATAGAAAAATATTAACCATATTGAGAAGAAACACTTCATGAACATGTTTTGACAGCAAAATAGGGACTAATGAGATTTTAATTAGCAACAGTCAAAGACTGTTGGAGCAACAGATT
The DNA here is from genome assembly GCA_013397295.1 of Polioptila caerulea. Lineage (NCBI taxonomy): Eukaryota > Metazoa > Chordata > Aves > Passeriformes > Certhiidae > Polioptila > Polioptila caerulea. The sequence goes on from VYXF01006616.1 coordinate 1,906,609, forward strand.
TCTGAAGTTATTAGTGTACTATTTAATTAGGGGCTTCTATGAACCATAAAAAGTGTTGATACTTAATCTACACAAGAAGAATTTAAAGGATAAGTCTAAGTGAATCTGCTGATTTGTTTACAGCATTATTTAAGCCTATTTACAAAAGAATTTTGTACAACTGTATTGAGGAAACTATAAAAAAACCCAGGTGTGTTTAACTGACATTTCATGCCCATTATACAGCTTTGAAGACAAAATATAAATCCAAGGTTTTAAAAACTTATCAGTTGAAGTCAAATGTATAATAAGATAGATACATAAAGGAATACCATGATAGAACATGATAACATAACATTCCTTATGATGAAAACATCAGGAATCAAAAATAATCCTTTTCTATGGACTATATCTATTTCTTGACATTAATGAATTATTTAGGAACTTCATGTAATGGTGCAATGCTTATACTGCTACAGTTTTTAGAGGGTTTGTTCAGAAGGCACAGAAAGGAGAAAAAGCCTTTACAGGCTGCTTTGAAGGTGAGGAGGATGAGCTACTACTCCTCACATCTGCAATATGAGCAGTAGGAGAGGATTGTGGTTAAACTGCAGCACCCACCAGCTTATATTATAGGGGGAAAAAAAATCTTGCAAAAAGAGTAAAGAAGTACTGAAATACTTTATCTCATGTTTTCACAGGATTCCTAACTCCAAAATTCCTGAAAAACAAGTGAAGATAAACACCCTCCAGGATGCCCATGGTCAAATTAGAGGACTAACTCACTCTCAACATGATGATTCTGTTTACACCATGTAAAATTTCTGTGTAAAATGTAATTCCTGTCACCATGTGATTCAATGAGTTTAAGTAAAACTCCTCCAGGGAGCAATACTGGGAAAGCAGGTAGCTAAGGCAATACTGATACAAACAGGAGGATCAAGGAAGGGATCAGAAACATGCAGTTGAAATAGCAGTGAATGAGAGAGTTTACCAAGGAACTGAGCTTAAATCATTCCAAGAAATCCATGAGGAAATGCAAAAGGCACTGGGAAATTGCCAGAGTGAGAAGGGCCAGAAGCAAGAGGTGCTGTTCAGCACAGCTGTGATGGATGATGCTGGGCAGATGAAAACACAGAGAGGAACAGAGAAGAGGGAACGTGTCAGAGAACAAATGCACTGCATTGAATCAGCCTCTTCAATACCCTCTAATTCTTAGTGTCATCTTTGTTTAAGCAAAGGGGTCTCTCATTTGATAAGCTGGGCAGTGATATTCTGATGTGCACAGACTCTCTAGGCCTTTGCACAAGGGGAAGGAGACAGGCACACAACAGAGCCCAGAGTAAGTGCAAATATATTAATGGATTTCTTTGTGGTGCTATGGCTTAGCCTATATGGATGATGCAAGCAGAGGCAAATGGAGTTACTTGGAAAAAGTGCTGCTGATGGGCATACTGGGACTCTTGTCACTTGAGTGGGTAGGGTAGCACTCGGCAATGCACTGACAAAAGGTGTAGTGGAGAGCACAATTTGCGTTTCAAAGCAGTTAGAGAAGCTATGTGTCTCTATAGAGAGGCTCTATAGAACCTGACAATCCCCTCAAAATTCACAAAATATAAAACCTAAGGCATTTATACAACATTTGAATGACAATTAGTTGCTTCTGCTTAAGGTAGACACAGATTTGCTTGATGTCCAAAATAATTCTTTTTGCAATCTGTAACAAAGGGGTAAGAGAGATGAAAATGAGCATATTTGTGTCATTATTTTAACTCTCTTTTGCTTCTTCCATTTTGCAATTGATACAGTTATTTCTGCAATGCAAGAAATTCTGCCCACACAAGGGGCCTCATAGCTCAGATGATATTAGGGATCAGCAGATTGCATGCACAACATGAAGCATACCAAAAACAGGCAAACAAGCAAGACTGACCCAGAGGACAGAATATGTCTCTCCTAGATAATATGAAATTACAGTAACATCTTCTATGAGTATGTACAACCAAGTCAGAGAGATAATCAAACTTACTTTTTTTATGGAAGAGTTTGGACAGCACCACAATTTACGGTATCATTTTCTGCCTTTGCTCTTTTTTGGCAATGATCCTCTAAAATAGTAATGTAGCAATTACAGCAAATACAAACCTCTGCTACTTTAGGTAATTACTTCATACAGTCTCTTAAAGAAATGCCTTTCATTTGTTCTGAAAGATTTCTGAAATTTACAACGTTTTCTCAAAAGACTTAGGCCTTTTACCCTAACTGCTTCTACTGGTATGAAAACTGGAAACCTGTTCCAAGTCTTCCTCTCCATTGCTGTTTGTTACCATATATTTTTTACTTATATATATATATATATGTAAGTATTTTTCCATCTTCAATCTATCTGCTAATGCACAATTATTAAACTGTTTCTTTTTGCCCAAGATTTTCTGAACTTTTTCTTTTTAAATGTGTTCAAGGATAACATGAAACATATTTTCTTTAAAGTTTCACTTTCTGATTGTGCAAATCAGCCTCATTTAAGCCTTTTCTGCGAGGTGGGCTGAACACCTCCTTGATGCTCACGAGTAGTTTTGTGCACCAGTCTTAGATAAATATTGAATATTTCTTGGTATTGAATATCTCTTGAATATTGATATCTCTTGGTTTGCTTTATGAAGAAAGAGCCTGATTAATACAACTACATTGCCACACAAAATAGAAACAATTTAACCTCCATTTTAATTTCATATTTTCAGCGGCTACATGGAACCTTCAAGTCAGATTCCTAACATTTTGTTCCTCCCGCCATGATCCTGAATTTTGCAGCAATGAGACAGAATTCCAACTATATATTTAGAAAGTATTCAACCTATAGGAATTGCTTTTATATAAGAAATTTTTACTACACTTTAACTTTTTCTTTCCTTGAATAGCCAAAACTTCAAGCATTACTGTTTTGCAGCTGCAATCGTTAATTCTATTAACTATTTTTCATTTTTTTCCCCAAACATCAGAATATTGATGGTGAAATCAACCTAAATATCAGATGTGATATCTGATTAAATGTTAAAATGTCATAGCTGTGCTATATAAGCTTTTAGGAGCTTCAAAAGTTACTCAATCTGTATTGGAAAAAAAAATGTACATCACTAGACCATCATTTTTAAAATATTACAGTGACCTGCCCATTTAGTTCAAAACCAGACACAACGTCAGTCATATCACAATACCATCATACCCAGGAGTCTAAATAAAGGAAAATAGATCTGCAAAAATGCTTCTTTATACATAACATTCTTTTCTGGCATTCCTGCACTCATTATATATTGTTGCTTGCATTCACGGCTAGCTTTTTTGGGATCCCAATTTAAATCTTTGCGGAAAATATTCTGATTCATGTGACAATCAAAATGCAGATCTTCAATGGTTTGCAAGCACTACCAAAAAGGTGGAAAATGATGTTTGTATCATAGTTAAAAATGCCGAATTTGGAGCAAAGTAGGGTAAACAAGGGAGTGAATCATATATCAGACAATAGTGTTTGTGCAGCTTTCACATAAACAGTAGTGCTGTGATCACTCTCGAGTTCTGCATGCGTCAGCCTTATGTTTAGAAAGCATATATGCATTTTCTCTAAGAAAAGAAAAATCTAAACTCAACACCAGCACTCTTGGTTTTTTTTATATTAAATAATGCTTCAGAGGTCTAGGACAGTACTAAATCTGCACAAGAGGCTATGGTGAATGTATGTCACCCAGAGAGACTTCTATTACCAAAAAATACACTCCAGAAGATGACTGTTACATTTGGATTTGACAATCTGACTCTGTCCCAAAGGCTATGCTCACTGCTCTTACAACACAAGTCCAATCAAATCTGTACCAAGCTAAAAAGTAATCACCTTCTGTGAAGACCATTAGCAGATTAAGCCTCGGATAAAAAGGAAAAAAAAGGTTACATGCATTTATCAAAGAGCAGAAAACCAGTAGCTTGTACATAAGCCATCTTTTCAATTGTATTTAGGTAAGTGATTAGTCTTCCTCTTATCACTATCATTTGACTATTTGACTTCATTGTGGCCATACTGTGACCCAAATACAGTAGATATATCAACAACCAGATCAAATCTGATTCCAGCTGCAGGCTTTTTGTGTCTACTGATATATTAGGGATGGTAGCTCTCTTGGTTTTACTTACAAATTACTTTATTGAAATTAAGTGCATCTATGGGAAAAGTAAAGAAATTCCAAAAACCATTTTGTTCTACCAGCTGTAACAATCAAAATGAAAATGGATTGTGTGAGCAAACATACATAGTAAGGTTTCAAATACAGACTGTTAGCATGCTTTCAAAGGCTGCAGCATTATGAAATTACGTCTTGCAGGACTGGGTTAGGAATAAAAAATTGTTACATTACTAATAACTTGAGTCCAAATTTGGGTATTCTGGATGAGCAAAACTTGCAGGCCAAACAAAGGAGATGAATATTGTGAGGTTTCCCTGAAGATTTCCACAGTCATTTTGTTCAAGAGAAGCAATGAGGATTTTCCAAATGAAGTAGGCAGTGATTCAGTGTCTAAACCTCTTGATCCTGTGAACTCTGAAGCATGAGGCCATCTGCCACAGAAACTTTGTTTCCACCACTTGCTAACCATGCCCTTTGATTTACATCATGCTATCAGAGTTCTTCCTGCCATTACTGTGAAAATGGGAAAGATATCGTTCTTGATTAATCAATTTGAAACCATAAAGTAAGAGAATATTCTTCTCTCTCTGACTGTATTTTTACAGTTGCCTTATATTCCTTTCATGCCTTCTTTCACCCTCTACTGTGTATGGTAAACTTTCATTTATTTTGTTCTTTACAAACCTCTCACTCTTCTCCAAAGAGATTGTTGATCAGAGAAACCTTTTCTCCTACATGCCTTTTATTTTTAGCACCCGGCATAAAGTTGGCTTTGACTTTTTTTTTTTTGTACAGTCAGTATGCTTGCTCCATAGACAACAAAAACATATTTCTGCTTTCTTCTAGGGCACATATTCTTGCTGACTTCCACCTCCCCCAGTCTTGTAAAATAATTTCTTTTTTTTTTTTTATATTTTCACTGGTAAGAGCCTTAGGACCTTGCTCATGCTGTGGCCACTGGCTTCAGCTGTTACAGGACAATAAGAGTCAGTAACTAGAATAGTATTAATGTCTATATTTTTTCTAGTCTCTATCAATCAGTCTAATTTAGTCTAATTGATTTTGGTTTGGAGTTCATTTTATGGTTTTGTAACATTTTTTAGAGTGCTGAGGTTATGAACCCTTAAATGTTTTCTGCCCGTTCATATCTTCAGCTTTCGTTAAGGATCTGGCTATGCCCCAGCCTCTAAATGTACATCGTAGACTTACAGGGCTGGTGAAGTCTATCACATAAACTATGTATTTGTTCTGTACTGCCATCACATCTGGGACATCTAAGTTTCCATTTAGCATGTGGAAAAAATGGACATTATGCCATCAGAGAAAAAGAACTGTACAGACCAGGTTATTCAGGAGCTGTATCCAGTGTCAAGCCCTTCACCCTGCTGAGTAGTTCAGACACAGCTACAATTCTGTATTCAGGAGTATTCTTGTCTTATGATTCAGATCTCCAGTTTACATAACAGCTGAAGCACACACATATGCCCACGTGCAGCTATAATTAATACCTAACACAGGAGATACAGAAATTCAAAGAAACATATCAACACTTAACACTTGCCTTTGTCTCTGATCCATTATTTCTCTAAAGCACTCTTCACAATGAGCTCAGGACCCCTAGCTGCTCTCCTTGCCTGGCTATTGGAGCCACCCATGCCAAAAGGTGAAGCACTCTTCCCTTGGTGTATTAAAGTATCTGTCTGATCCTTCTCAGAGCCTACTGTACTCCTTCACTGACCAGAGTGCTTGCTCCTCTCACAATTCCTTCCTAAAATATCAGACCTTTGATACTTTCATCCTGTTTTCCAGATTACACAGTTGCAGTTCACTGTGGAAAAGTCAGGATAAACAGGTTTTGGAATGCTGTTGTGTCACAAATCACACCTGATAACTACTATGTATAAACTATGATAAACTACTACTACTATAGATAAACTACTAGTATCTGACAGATACATGACAACACTTCTATTAATTTATGCCAGGCTTTCTACACATTAAAAATTTTAGTCCAACAGCAAGATGTAACACATATTACAAATCACTTACTTCAAATCTTTACCAGAAAGAATAATCAGTAAATCCAATGAAAAGAAAAGGTCCAAGCCCTCAGAAAATCAGCTTGGATATAGCACATAATTAAGATTAGAAATTAAATTTAGAAACTAAACAAAACCCACCACAAAATAATAAAAAACCCAGACCCCATGCCCTTGGTTGAATGTTCAAGAAGATAAAAAAATCTCAAATTCCACAGTGGGCTGAGGCAGCAAAGAACTAGCCATTATATCATCCAAGTGACATATAAATATGTGAGGTCTAGACTTGACTTCTGGAACTGTCAATAACAAGAAGGTGACTGTAGCAAAGAAGGCTGAGGACAACCTTTTTCAATGGAATCATCCTAACAGCTTGGAGTTCCAAAAATCACCCAGCAACCCATTATGTCTTCCTATTCTTGGGGTATCTCCATCCTTCAAGGCATGAAACACATCTTTCAGTTCTCTGCTGCACAGACATTCTCATTTACTTTGTGCAGAGCCAAAATTATTGTTTACCGTTGCTCAAATTTGTTCTTATTCTTAACATATGGAAGATGCGTAGATTGAAAGTTCATGGTAATCATGTAGATGCACACATCAGTGTTTAATTGCTACTTCAATACTCATTATCAGTGCAGAGAACTCTCCCCTTAACACTGCTAGTATTCAGATGCATAAGTGTGGCTTATAATTTGGGTTCACATTCCATGTGTATGTGGTTCTTAAGGAAAAGGTTACACAGTCTCATTGTTACTCTCTGCACTTCACTAAAATACTGAGATAAGAATTTGACTTAGTTTAAGATGAATCAGTTGACAGTAAACAAAATTCTTGTCAGAACATCACCGACATGTTTCCTATGTCCTCAAAGGACATCAGTTGTTTCTATGAAACCTTCTAACCTAAATGATCACTTTTAGGTTGGTGAGATGGAAAAAACAATTGTAGCTAAGGAAGAACAAATTATAGCCAGAGAGGCACGTTCACTTATATTTTTATTCATATCCCATATACATGCAGCACTTCTAGACTGCCTGATCAGACAATATTGTTACCGACAAAGTCACCAAATATTTGATGAAAAAGAACTTTTTATATCTGCACATACATGTAGCTCTGAGACCAGGGATGAATATGCGAAACACATGTCTCTATAATTATTTTTTAATTATTACTTTCCTATCACAGCTTCAGTTATAAAATAGATCATTCATTACTTGACTATGATGCCACTTGGATTCATTCCAAGTTTAAGTTGCATGACAGAGGTTAAAATTATAAAAGCTGAAGCTTAAAATATTAGAAGCAACAGAAAGTGTTATTAATGGAAAAATATATAATATATACACTTTATGAACAACAAATATTAGATAACTCTTTCCATCCTATACCCTACCTGGCAGTAAATCTGCCAAACCTCTGATAAAGAGTTGCTCTCAGATATGGAGTTCTTTCTCCTCTCACACTCCTACAAATATTAGATGACCCAAGGTCAATTAGGCTTGTTACTCAGTACTGGGCCAAAGTCCAATTTATAGTACAATATATCATAATTTTTCAGTGTCTAAAAAGTCAGTACTGCTATTTGATTAGCCAAATCCATTCCAATCTGAAAATGCCTCTGGCTTCAATATTCTGACAGTATTGTCATCTCACTGGACTCTAAATACAAGCAACAACCTCTGAAAGAAAAGGCAGTTTGTGTGTGATTTAAGGAAGAACAAAATCAGGCATGTAGCACGTATATATATACAATTAAAATTACCAGACTATCTCTGCATGCATGTAAACAAATACCAAAGCTTTCAGACTGTAGGTATCAAAAATATAAGTCTCTTAGTAAGAATGTATTTCTGATACATTATGCTGCAACACATCATTTATTTCACAGCAAGGAATCTGTTTCAGTGAATTTGATGCATGCAGTTCTATTAAAATTCAGGTTTAGAACCATTCCCAGAGCACAGAAGAAAGGAGGTGTTAAGGCTTTGGGTCTCACTGTAAGGTACAGCAGAGGGCACAAAGGTAGATACCTTCAGAAATGGGTTAACCACCACCACACCCTTGCCTTCCAAGCCATTTGCTTACCTTTTGTGGCCTTCCCTTCTCTGGGATTGAGAAGGAAGGCCAACTTACCTAAAGTGACCTAATTTATATCTAAAGAATAGCCATATAAATCAGCTTTTCCACCAGCAGGATCAAATCAAGTTTGTTTAGTACACTGATAAATAGTAATGTTAATCAGACTGAAATCAAATAGCAGCAGATTTGGCATGTGTTAATCCACTGTTTGTCTGAAACTCAGATGCCTGATTCAAAGTATCTCACATAAAACTCTAATCTAGCACTGTAGTTCAGTTTTCAACTATTTTGGTCTTTAGCCAAAATAATGAGGGATAAAGGCTGAATTTCTTTTCTTAGAGAAAATATAGTGATGAAGCACTCTCTCAGATACATGGCATTTCCCAACAATTGCAAGTAATTCACTAGAAGAACTGGTAAGCATTTGTCAGCCCACAGCAATTCCCAAGAATCTGATCCATGCATATTTGAAAAATTTTTGGAATCCTGCCAGACTGACAATACAGTTAAAGGAGTCCAAGGCTGATATGTTAAATAGTACCATGATTACTTTTTATCTTCTTTATTTGGGATATATGCAGAATCAGCCCAGCTGCAAGCCAAGAGTGACTTTTAAGTCACTGACCAGAAAAAGAACATGCTAGAGTTTGCTCTTTCTTTTCAACTTGAAAGACTTTAAGCTTCTATCCCAAATATTATCAATAGCAACCAGGAAAAGAATTCATCAATTATTTTTTTCAGTTAGCTGAAAATAGCAACAGTCACATACTTATAATTTTTCCTGAAGCATTAGTGGAATATTATTAGATTTTATAACAGTGGCCTAACATTTCAAGTCAACAGCAGCCTTTTATCAAAAAACTCAACACCATTTTAAAAAGTGAATGCTTAACAGAATGCATGTGCTGGCTGCACAGAAAGGATGGAATGGGAAAGATGATTCTCTAATTGAGACAGGACACCTTAAAAATAAAAAATTATAATAAAAAATTATCCTGTTCCTTAAAAACAGCACTAACTGTAGCATATATAGTGAGGTTTATGCCCATTGTCCTCTAAGTGAAAAACTTAAGCTTGAAATCAGCATCAGATTGTGTAGAGCAGTGTAGTCTTTTCATTTTTAACAAGACACATTTATATTGCATTGAATTTTTTAATCAAAACTACAGCAGACTCTTTTACTCTTCTACTATATATAAAAAACAACCATCTTTTTCTTTTATTCCCATTGTGTTGCAAAATACAGCTTTGTTTTGGTGTTGGGAGATTGGAAGGTGAAATGGAGGTCACCCAGTTCCCCGAGGTCAGCCAGCACTAATAACACCAGCCTCTGGAGAATGCCCCACTGTCCCGTTTCTCTCAAGGTCAGGCAACTGCTGTAATCATTCAATGAGAGACTAATAAGACAATTCACGAGTCTTTTTTCTTCAGGGGGAAAGGGCACACATCCATACTGTTCCAATGGTTTTAAAATCTTGTAAAAAAACTTATGTTCACAGAGAGATTTAAAAATACGGAAAGTAAGTGCAGTAAATTCAGTAAGAACAACTTGGAAGCAGTATTATTTGGTTTTCAATAGAGATCAACTAATAATTAATAAGTACTGATAACATATAATGAAACATGCACTTGGGCCTTAATAATGGGAGAGAGTAAAAAAAAAAAAAAAATCAATGAAATATGTTAATTAATCTATTAAAATTATGCATATGTTCCTGCCCTATCCAGAGTCTTGGTTACCTGCATACATGCAGACCCTGGCCCTGCACATCAGTCAGACTCTCCATCCTCATCACTCTTTCATATCCAATTGAGCTAGCCTCTTTCTTCTCAGGGTTTTTCTTAGCCCTGTTTTCATAAATCTCAATGCAACATCCAGACCAAAACTGCAGGCTCCCTTAATCCTCCCAACACATTTTACCTTCTCATCCCATATTTGCCTCCCTATGCACATGATATTCAGATACAGACTTGTTTTTACAAACAGCTATGTACAAGCAACTAAACAAACAAAAAAGGGCTGTGTTCATGAAGGAAATAGGCAAATGGTAGCCTGAACTTTGGATATCAGTAAATCCTGCACTCACTTTTAAGCCACTGAGGGTAATATACTCCACTTCAGTAGAGGTGGGATCAACCAAACCCAACTCTCTGCAAAAATGTATTCTTATTACATCTAAATTATCCAAAAGTTTATAAAACTCAAAAAAATGCCCAAGTTATAATCAGTATCACTCGATCTAGAAGTTTGTGCAACTAAATTTAGAAAAGTTTAAAGAAAACAAACCTATCTTCCTATCTGTTTGATAAAGTTACTAAAGTATTTATTTTGTTAGCAATATTTTACTTTTGTTTTACAGTACAGTATCTGTAGCATGACCACTGCTGAATATGGTGTAGGACAACTATTAAAAACCCCACACTTCGAAATGAGAATATTGCCAAATTACTTTGCTATATTTTAGTTTAATGTACATATCAGAATTGAACGTATCATGCTGTTACACAAAAGCATCCTACAATGCCAAAATCTGGCAATAGCACTCTGAAGCAATGCTACAGGAATCCTGAGCAGGCATAGACTTGTATGAACTGCAAGAAAACCCCCAAGATTCATTACATCCTTTTATGACAGAGGTGTCACAAATCACCAGGAGTTGTAAGCAGCTGTATATCAAAACAAGATGCCAGTATTATAGCAAGATGTCTTTCAAATTTGGAGCAAAATTGTGAAATCTTCTTTCTCTCTTGCAAAGTAGTTTGCTTCTTATTTCACTGATTTACTTGAAGCTTATGAAGATACTTTTGAGCATCTCTGTCAGAAGGCAATGACTTTACATTTCTGTTCTGAAGAAATGTATTGCAGGGTGGAATGAATTATACCAGTTAATATATGATTACTTGCTCTGTGACAGAGACTCTTGCAAAGAGAGATTGTCTTCATCTTTTATTTTTATTTTCCACAGTAGATAGCAATTCATATTTTTATACTTTTGCTCTTTTTAGTGCAATGCTCTTGTTTAAAGAGCAACAAAGAAAGTTCATGTCAATATGTTAAAACATATCCCAGATCTGCAGATAAAGTGCTTTTACTCTTCCACCTCCTATACCTTTTGAAATTTTTTGTAATGATGGACATAACAACAGTAGTTTGGGTGCCTTTCAAACAAAATGGCCAGCACGACAGAGAAAATTAAAGGTCAAGTTTCTGTGTTTCAAACGCAATTTTAAAATGACCAAACAATGTGAAATGTGGATATTATTAACTATATATACATATATTAAAAAAAAAAAAAAGAAAGAAAAAAGGAGGTATTTAAGAATTGTCTCCAAAATATTAATGATTTTTCAAAAGGAATTGTTACTGTTAATACATTATGTCCACATGACCATTAAGCACAAATCCTCTCTAAGACAATACATGCCACAAGGGGACAACATATTATCTACAGCTGGAGTTCCTACCAGATGCTCCCTTAACATGGCCTCTCAAAGGTGAGCATCCACATTGGGATATCTAATTCTGACCCCCCATGACCATTCTCTCCAGGGCAAGGAAATGGGCCAGATATTTAAACTCAGCCCATTAGAACTGACTTTGTTGAAGTTAAGGTTGTACACACCACCAGCATGTGACCTGCATATTTTCTGAGTTTACATCTTAAATTGCTGTTTGTCTGTTTTTGATTGGATAAGGAGAAAAGAGAAATAGTATAGTATGTTGGTATTATGGGATTTGAAACTGGGGTCAGGAAGGTGTTGTATACGAGGAACAATTATTTTGTTGTGGGGAAATAATTGAAAGCTTCTTTTTTTTTTTAACCTTTGGAATGCAAAGTACTGTAACTGTACATTACACACACATATATGCAATAGTAAATATACCAAAACAGCCTTACTCTATAGAAATATCCATTTTTGTAAGTATTAGCTAAAATGTTCAAAAATATATGCTTTCTTCTTAGATAATAAAGTTGGAAAAACATCTCATCGACATACTCTATTATTAAAATCGGGCAATACAGCTACAGAAAATAAAACAATAAAATTAAAATATTTAGGCACTGTGAGGTCATAAGACTAGATAAGAACTTGTTTTTCATCTCACCATCACTAGCAGATTGCCATATTTAAAAAGCTGGGACATCAAGCAAAATGAAAAAACACTGAAGCAAAACAAATGAGTATTTGTCACCATGGGAAAAAGAGCACTTAACATACATTAATTTTATCATTTTCAATAATGCAAAGTCAATGGTTAACTACAAAGCTTGAGCTATAGCTCCTGTAAATGTCTGATTAAAAATCACTCATTGTCAGCTTCACTGATACATTGCTAGTAAATGACAACATTCTAATATTTTTGTAATTATTTCACAGTTAGGTGAACTGGGCAAAACGAGATTTTACATTTCAAGCCCAAATATTCCAAAGAATAATTTCTACCAGATGGCTAAAAGCTGGAGCTATTCCTATTTTACTGCTGGCTTTTGCCCAAGATTAACCATCCAGTTTTGAAAACTTGTTTCTGTTTTCTCTGTACTTGGAACTAAAATAACATTTACACTCACTGTGAACATTTTGCAGTTGCTTCTCAGTCTAAACCATCTCTGCTTATCAAAACCATGTATAATTGTGACTCAGACATCAAGCTGCAACTGTAAACATGCTAATCCAAAATTAAAGGTTCATTACTCACATAATAGAAGACAAGTTGAAGCATTTCATAATGACACAGAATTTCCCTTTTGAGCACTTTCGATCTTCGGTCTATTTTGGCCTGAGGTCAGCTGGCAAACAGATACCATAGATTGATTTCTGTGTATGTGTGTTAATGATTCCCCTTTCCATCCTTTGGCTCCAAATTGTCCTAAATTGGCATTGACTACGATGATATTCAGAAAATAGACTTTATAGAACTGTCCCAGGGCTGGTTATAAATAAAATTTAAGGTTCAAAAGAAAAGAGTTCATAATACTAGAAAGGATTACTGAAATTGATCCTAATACTATTTAAATATGTGTAGTTTAACTGGGTTCATCACCTTTCATTCACAGCATTCCCCTTTTGTAAGCATAGAGAAACTTACTGTTTTAGCAAATCCAGATGTTTCTTTAAATTCTGGAATTTTTTTGCTTTTAAAACTAAGCACAATTCACACTGAAAGACACCAGCCTAGGAAATTGGAGCCTGAAAAGGCTGTCCCCTTTCTCTCCCAGGATCAGGCAGCAGCATGCAGTATCACACAGTCAGGATGTTTATTCATGCAGCACATGAGATGCTTAAATAACTCCTTAACTTCTGAAAGCATTTTTTCTTCTTGCAATGTTACCTCAAAAGTCACCAATACAGAAATGACAGTTCTCTAGCAATTATTGTGACAGAAAGTCTGTAAGGGAGTGCAAACCCAGAATTGGCCAGAACAAAGTTTACTCTTTCCACCAGTCATGAAGAGTTTACTGTACAGAACTACTGAATAATACCAACACAAGCATGTGGTCCATGCCCAGATACCATAAATCTACATGAAACAAATTACAATCCCTGTGTGAAGTCTTCCCTAAAGCAAAGAACTGCTGGGCTTCACCACAAGCAGTACAGGTGCCTGGCTGCTGGTGGGCAGAGTTGTGCCTCCTTTCAATATTGCTTTTGCAGCATTGGAAATATAAAAAATGGACTACGTGACAGTCTGGATGAATAAGCAGCAAAACACGTGCCTACCTCTTACACCAGCAGGCAATTCCTTCATGTTACAGCAACCTGGTCTGTGCTTGGAGATTTTTGAGACACAGGAAGGCAGATTTGACAGGAAACTACCCATCTGAATATAAAACTTCTCAAACAGTCAACTCCTGTAATTTTTTCCAGAAGCCAATTCTACTGTATTGTAAGTAAAATAGCAAACAAATTGAACAGAATACTTAAATAGTTGTGATTTAAATCTTGGGTTCCTCTTCAGACCTAATCGGCTATCTTTTCTCATTTTATACTGGAGGATACAATCTTCAGTCTCCATATAAGTATCATAACATATTTAGGCATTCTAATTTCCAGATTCAATCAGCTCAGGCATATTTACATATTTATTAGGAGAAAGGTTAATACAAATAATTCTGTTCGGATTCAATTGCAAGGTTTTTGGGTAGGACCAATATAAGTCAAGTGCAGCCATTGCTCAATCACTAATAACCTCTTGAAAGCTTGATTTTTACTATTCCAGTTTCACATGCTGAAATAATTACAATGATAAAATGAAATGGAACTCTATAAATGGGCTTATTATTCTGATTTACAAATGAATAGAAAACCTTTGAATTCATTGTTATATAGATTGTAACACTAAAGGACTTTTACTATCATGACTCAAAATCTGAGGAACTTCATTATTTTCTTGAATATAAACCCTGCTCATCCATTTTCATGGACTTGTCAAGAAAATAGAATTATGCAACTGTCACTCAAATTAAATGAACTTAATATATTACTGTCTACAATAAAAGTGAATGTTTACCTAGGAAGCTTTTCATTTTCTAAAGAGACAATATGAGACCTGCATAACATTCAAAATATTACTGAAATGATAAGAGAAGGAATAAAGTACAAAAATATTAATATACCTTTTAAAGGAGATATACAAGAGAAATATTGACCTAATAATCAAGTGAAATATTACCCTAATATTCAAGTTCAGTTATGTGCTGAGTGCTGGACATAGATGCTATTTATTGCAGAATTGACTGAATAAACTTAAAAACATTCACAAATTTCCAAAACAAGATGTGCTTTATACAAAGTACAGGCCCACATGTATAGATGTGTACATCACATCTTTGAAATACACTCATTTAAAAACTTTGTCAGCAGCAAAAGCAAGATCAAAGAACTGGGTGGGTTGGATGTGGGCTGATTAATTGAAGGATTATATGGCAATGACTGACATGGATCAACAAAACTTCATTATCTTACTCTTCACAGACCATAACAGCAAGGTCTGGGAAATGTGACAGTCCAAATTGGAGAGTAACAAGCTAGAAACTACTTAAAGAAACTGGACATATGAAAACCCATAGAATTAGAGATTATTTAGGTGTGGGTGCTGAACACAGACTGCTGGGCCTTCAAGGCCATATCTATGATTAAAAAAAAAACTGGAGGCAGACAATGGGAGAAGAGGTAACAGCTGGGCAGATTCAGGGACCCAGAGGCCTGGCCAGCCCCAGCACAGTCACACATCATGAAGCACATTTTCTGAGAAATTACAATGACAGTAGGGATAATAAGGCAGTATTATGAATGTTCAAAATAGATTTACCAAGGGAAGATCATTCCTGTGCAGAAGCAGAAAACAGTGCAATATAACTTGATTTCAAGAAGACTTATGTTGACTCCAAGAAGTCTTTTTATGTTGACTCCTGCAGTATTCTCATTAAAAAGATGGGAACTGGACAGACTTCTAGATGGTTTGTAAATTGTCTGGACTGCTGGGCTCAAAGTCTGCAAGCAGTAGCTCAAATTGTAGCCAGTGTCCACTATGAAGCACAGTAGCCCAGGAATTGATGCTGAGGCTCATTCTGCTCATACTGCACTGTATTTGCCACAATATTAAGGGAAGAAGACTGCTTGACACACTCAATTGCCGTTTCAACTCACAGGCACCTTTAGAAACTTGAGGACCATGCAGTGTCACCCATCCTTTCTAATTTACCGAAGTGTACTCAGATGAGTAAAAACATTCTGTACTTGCAAGTTCCTTGTTTTTTTTAAGCTGAATTTAATACAAACTAAGTACTGTTTGCGTTCGTGCACGGAGAATGGTTGTGGCTAGTGTATACATCGTTATCTGATACTACAGAAATGACAGATTCCCTACCTCAGACCAGCAGAAAAAAAAAATCTAGTAATTTCTACTAAAGTTTTCAGCCAATAAAGCTTGTTTTGCAGAGCTGTCCTTGATTAACGTATGATTTGAAGTCAGCTAAAAGGATGTGTTTCTAGTGGGTGAATTTCTTTATTAGAAAAACTGGTCCTTTCCCATTCCAAAAAGGCAGCTAAAATCAGATCTGTTATCGAAATAGCCGTCCCTTGTGGTTGTTAACCAGATTTGAATTCCACATTGGAAAGAAAGAATATGATCATGAGTCTATAAACTGTGGTGGTATCCTTTTGCAATCACAGATTAACAGTCACACACTGAAACCAACTCAGACCAACTGAAGAAGGAAGTAACATGTTCCCCAGTAAGCACAAGTAGATGTTTTACATGTTCTACTTAGCAGGCACGCAAAAATTTACCAAAAGTGACAACAAACCTCTCAGAAACTGAAGAAATCTACTGTGATCACAGAATTCCTCATTCCAGTAATGTATATGCTACATTTATACAGGGTGGAACTGAGGTTCCCAAGTAAGCAGTGTCAATACAGCACAGAAATCCATGTTTTCAAGGACTAGTTCTGGTTTGATTCCATGGACCAAATTCCATTAGGAGACAAATCAGCTGCACTACCAAACAGCACGGTTCAGTTTAGTTTCACCCAAAGGAATTTAATATGCACCCAGTGATTTCCAACACGAGGGGAAGCACAGCAAATGGAGATCAATGCCTAACTCCATGGAAAAAAAAAATCACATTCCTGTCCCAAATTAAAACACTAATGCAAATGTACCTCAGGCATCCTGTAGTACCAGGCCTGGTTAACAGGTATTCCTCTTAAGAAACAAAGGTCTCCCAAGCAACATCCTCAAATTAAAAGGTTAGGAAAGGTTTACAAGAAAACATACGTAAAATTCAAATTGCTTATAAATTTCTCAGAAAAGCTGATTTTATCCTATTTAGGTATCTTCTGTCCATTTCACAGTTTTTTCTTGGACTTTTCATTGCAGATGTTGGCGTTTTTAAGAAAAATAAAAAATCAGTGCCAACAAAAACTAGGCTTTTAAGAAAAAAACAAACCTTGCACAAACCAAAAACTAAACATTTTTCTTTTACTTTGTCTAAGAAATAGAAGGGCTGGATCATTAACTAAAAGTTCAATCACAATTAATTCTCATCAAAGAACTACTGCCTCACATTCTCTTTTCCTCCTCTGTCCATCCAGAATTGTAGACAACATGCCTGTAACCAAAATCCACACCACTCCCAAAGCCAGACCAAAAGATCTAGCACCTGAAGGCTCCCTTCAATACAGGCAAATTTCCTACCTAGCAAGAAATGCAAATTTCAGATTTTAAAAATATCTACACTTCTACAGGGTCATTTGCATTCGGAGTGATTGCAAAGAGTGCTGAACATTGTTATTAATAAGGATCCCTGCTGTTGTTTTACTCAGTGATTTATCACCTTCACATCTAAGAAGGAGGAGGTCAGCCTGCAAGAAAGGAAATGGTTCATTCAAGGTGGCATTTCTCCTTCCATTGTCAACTGCTTAAAAAAATTAGAAATTTCTTCTTAAAGACTGCATAAAATGGCAGCACAATCCTGTTCATTCAGGTTCACTATAAAACATGCTGCCCATAACAAATTCTTCAGAGAATACAAGTTTCTAATATGACTGATCATTCTTCCTCAGTCAAATCTCCAACACATAGCAGTAAATAACACTTCATGTCTTTTATCTTATAATTTACACAGCATTATGGAATTTCATAATTCATATTACTGCTAGAGATTATCACATGTTCTGTGACTTAAAACACTAGGGTAGCTGTATTTAGTTACTAGTTCTGGTTTGATAATTGCTGTGAAGGTTGACCAATATTTTTATGGTGCTCAATCAATCATAATGCTATCTGTATAAAGCAATTGAAAAATTAAATGTCATAGCATTAAAATACAATGCTGAATTGACAAGTAGTACACTCTTGCCTATTTTTCTAAAGAAGTGAAAATAATCAATCCTTCAAAGCATAGCACATGTGCCATCCTATTCCTCTTCAAAACATTATTCATAAATTTTACAAATTTTTCACTCAATACCAGTAAAATTTGCAAAACTCTCCCTGATAAGTTTTTTTTGTTCTCTGCAAATGGTGGCCAACAAAAAGGAAGCTACTCATACTCATCTAGCTGTAATTTGCTCCATTTTTTCCAGCCATAGCCTTTATTTTCCTGTTAGGATTATGGGGCATTACCACAGAAGGTGGATGACAAAGCGAAAAACAAGATATTGAGAAGTCATATCTTCTAGAAGCAAGCAAGGATTTCTATTCCCTGTTCATGTCACTCCACTCTCCTAGCCAGCAACATCATCCAGAGCATGTACTGGTCTCCCTCCCAACTCTAGTTTTATTTTCCATTCTGTTGTGCTTTGTTGAAGCCAGCTGTCTGCAGTAACAGAAGATAATTTTGGGCTGTTACACAGCATTACCCACAAGACTCTTAGTTCTGACAAAATGGCTTTGCTCATTTTTATGTCTACACTGAGAATATCAAACCAAATGAATTGTTTTGTCCTGAAATGTCTCAGAATTGTGTCTTTGATTTCTGTAGAGTTATTTCATCCGCTACCACTAGAAATATGAATCAAATTATGCCATGCAAGTAAAGCTTATTTAGGACTTCTTTCTACCAGAGTTATTGCACAGAATCAAGCAAAGAAGGATAACAAGGCCAATAAAACCTACTGTAAGGACTGAAAAAAAATCCTTGGTTTTAAAAAAGACATAATTATGAAAAAACACATTTCACAGAGGAAATCGTTTGCTTCATGGAGAAAATTTAAAAATTTGTCCATGGGAAATAGCAAAAATAATTAATTTCATATGCTTGCCGAGAATCTAGCTTAGACATTAGGAAGTTAAAACATCATAAAATTAAAAAGTCATGTAAAAGAAAGACAGTTGACATAGTATCAGATTGCCCATGAATATCACGAAAGCTCTACTAACATAGACCAAGTAAAACCATGAAACCTCTGCTAACATAGACCAAGTAAAACCATGAAACCTCTGCTAACATAGACCAAGTAATCTTTCCAAGGATGGACTAAATATTCCTTCTAATGCAATTTTCTACAGCGCTTTGCTCCCTAGAACTGCATACTCAGATATTAAAAAGGAATACATTACAAATTACAGAATTGCCATCATGATGTATTTTTAATGAGCTTGAAGTTAAAATACTGAGCTTTGTGAAGCAAAGAAGTCACACCAGCTGAGCTTTTCCTGTAGTCTGATAAAGACAGCCCCTGTTAAGAAGTATTGTAGAGAAGGTTTGACAATAATAGGGATTCCTATCTGTTCAGCACAATACAAGAGTGATGGCTGGTACAAGCCAAACTGCAGACAATCAGGATAAAAAATGTGTTGTCACAGAACAGAAGGATATTGAAGGAACAACAAAGTGGAAGACAGAATTGACACCTGCATACATCTCATTAGAACAAAAAATTTGATTAAATACTTCACTAAATGTAACAGATCTTTCAAAGCACAAAGCTTGCAATTTAATTAGTCCTATCTCAAACAAACAAATGAGGAAGATTTATAGCCATACAAAAGAATTATAACACTGACAGCTGATGGCTTACAAGGAAAATCAAATGCACTGGGTCAGGTAAACCAAAATGAACAAGTGTTGCCACGTGTGGCCATGTATGTATATATGTGCTATACATAAGTTGTCTAACATATTAGGCATTTTTCATATTACAAATTTTATATAATATCATAATAGTATGTTGTCTATAGAATATATTTATTGTATTGGCAATATATAAAAATTGTAATGTGTTATATAGTATGTTATATTGATGGAATATAACTAAATCTTAATATGTTATTTCTATGCATACATATATATGCACACATTTTTGTAATATGCATCAGAAAATTCTCACATCCAGAGGAAAATATTTCACTAGACACATGAAACCTGCTTAGATCAGCCACAGCTTCTAGTGAGAATAAATCCTTTTTTTCAACCCACAAGACTACAGTAGATAAAGCAGGTAGGTAAGGCAGGGACCTGAACATAGATTTGTCATATCTCCAATGCACTCTACACATCTGAGGTCACATCATACTTCAAATATTTATACTCCTTATTTGCATTTATTATGTCTGCTTTCAATGGTGAAGTTACTTTTTTATTTTACTAACATATTGCTAAGACTGATCTAAAAGTAGTTCTGTTGTGCTATCTATAAATGGGGAATGTGCTCACCTTCTTCTAGTTTGCAGTTGGGGAGATTTGTCATAGTGCTAAAATAGTACTCAGGATTCTTGAATATGATGAGAGACCAGTAAATTTGGAATAAAGCTGGTTACAGCAAATTAGAAATAAAATCTAACAGCAAAACCTTAGCCTCTGCACTGGAGTACAAATGACACCTCACAGTTATACTTCTTTTATACATAAATGCAAACACACCAATATGTAAAGTTACACAGCACCTATCTACAGAGGATACATAAACTATGTTTATCTTCTTTAAAATCAGTTTAAAATCAGCAGTTAATTGACTGTGGACTTAAAGAGCACTTTGTGGTTGACAATAACAATGTTTTTCTAATCACAATGTCTCAGCTATAGTAAACAGATTTTTAAGCGTTCGTGAACTACTTTGAAAAAGCACCTTTCTAAATTACAAAATAAGAGGTAGTGCAGATACAATTACTTTGTTATACTCTGAATTTCAACATTGGGGGAAAAAAAAAACCAACAGAAACTCCTTGAAAACAGGGCAAGGGTTACATTTCAATTAAGTATATTCATTTTTTTTCCAAGGCAGTCCATTGGAGCTGCACAAAATCCCATTCAACAAGCATTCAGTTTTCATTGAAAAGCATCAGAAACCAAAGCGCAAATTAACAAACAGCAAATACACTTTTTTGAATTTTCCTACAGACATATTTTTTGCAAGAAACACAGATACACAGCATGTCGCAAAAAAAGGTGTGCAGGCATTAAAAAAGGTTCTCACAGAGGAGATGCTCCAGACACTTAACCATCTTTGTGACCAGAACTGGACACAGCACTCCAGGAGAGACCTCAGTGGTGCTGACTAAAGGGGAAGGATATGCTGGCAGAACTCTTTGATATGCTGGCAGGACTCTTCCTAACTCATCTCAGGGCACTACTGACCTCCTTTGTCACGGGGCACACTGCCGGCTCGTGTTCCACGCCACACCACCAGGAACCCCAGCTCCTTTTCTGATGAGCTGCTTTGCAGCTAGGTAGCCTCAGCAAATATTGGTGCCTGGGGCTCTTCCTGCCCTGCTGCAGACTTTCCACTTGTCCTTGCTGAACTTCAGGAGGTTCCTGGCAGGACATCTCTCCAGCCTGTCAAGATCCTCTGGATGACAGTGTGACCCTCTGGCATCCCAGTCACTCTTCCATGTTATGTGTAATCAACAAAGGTGGTGAGGGTGCCCTCTGACCCATCACTCAGACCATTAGTGAGCAAGACTGGACCCAGTGTCATCCCTGTGGTACACTGCTCATTACTGGCCACCAATTACAGGCCACAAGTTACCAGGACAGCAGTTTCTTTTGCACTTTCTTTGAAGGTGTACCACAGAATGCCATAGATGTCATGACATGGCAACAGTGCTACTCTTATATTTCATTACAACATGAAGAAAATTAACTTATCCATGCTAAAGTAGAATAAGCCACATCTTATGGGTATAATTGCTATCCAAGAGTCACCCAATTCAAGTCAGTATCTTCATGTCAGTATCAGCTTAAAAGAATTTGCCTCTACACAGTATCCACATCAAAAATCCAAACACATTGGGACTGAGAATTTATCCCTTCTTCTGTACCTATCAGAGCAAAACAACTCCAGCAGCCTGAGGGGTCAATAGACTGAATAGTAAATTTTTCATTAGATTTTTTTAACCCTCCTCATTCTCTCTTTGCTCTTCTTTTTGTAACTCCAAATTTCTGTTTTCCTTTATATCTAGCATTTATCTTTCAGAATTAAATGCTTTCTTTCGTCCCACATCTGATTGTCTCTCATTGTGCTCCCACATTTCCCGTCATTTCCCCCAGATCTGCATATATTAAACATCTTACTTGCTTCATGTTACATTCAAATATTTGGATATCTGATTTAGGTCACCCTGTGAATAAAAGTCTGTAATTAAATGGATAACAAATCTTGAAGTTAAAACCATTGCATTAAATAATGCATTCAGTATAAAGGAGTATTTTACATGTTACCCAGGATTTAAAGTAAAATGTCTTCTCATGTCTCTTTCTCTCTTCCACGTTTCATTAGCATGACCAGTTTTTGACAGCATTCTTCTCACATTCTGTACATTGCTGTGTATTTGTAGAAACGTAGGATGCCAAAACCTGCTGTCTATAGTCAAGGAATAGCATCTTAAAATGACAAAGGAAGACAAAACTTGTTCAAGTGTCCCAAATGTCTAAAAAGGCAGATCACTTGCTGCTACTGTCATCGGTCCCCTTCACTGCCTATGGTCCCCTAAGCTGAGTTTAGATTTTGGGAAGATGGGGCAGAGGAAGATGTCATGACACTGCTGCCAGAAGTCTTGTAGCAATTACTTGCCATGACTCAGCAAAACCTGTGATTTCTGTAAGCCAGAATTGGAGTTGAGGGCAACAATTCAAGCAGGGAGGAAGTTTTTCTTCCAGAGCAGCAGCAATTCACTGGTCATGCCAAAGCATGCAGTATTCCCTGACAGTGCTCTCCCACTCTGATCACAGATTGCTGAGAGCCCACTATAACTATTTAAAAACTTGGCTTGCACCAGATTCTTGGCAGAGCCTGAAAATCTAGCAGACACTTATATAAAGGCTCAGGGAGGGAGGAAGAGGGCTGCTCTGCCCAATGTAGCCAGCACAGACCTCACAGCCACTGAGAGAATTTCTTTTGAAGAATTTCTTATCCAAATGACACTGATGAACTGGAGTTCACGGTGCCACGCTCACTCAAGAGCTGGCACTACTCACCAGTGTGGCACACAGCAAGGACAGCCAGACTCCTCTCTGGATTGCTGTTTTGCAGCACTGCAGATTGAGGGTCAGGAATTAAAACACTGGGCTAATATTGAATCAGGCTATACAATGAGAAATACTTTTAAAATATTATATATAAACTGTGAATTTAGGGTAAATCTTTTATTCCAGCTGTAGGACGGAATTTGGAGACTGATATAGAAGTTCGATTGGTTTTGAGTGAAAAATGCAGAAGAACTGGCATAAAACTGAAAGAGAATTTTGAAGTGTGGCCAGTACATGAAAGAGCCATTTACCTGATTACTCTCAGTGGGGACAGTAGCTTGTAGGTTTTCCTCATGGATATTCCCATTTACACAGTTTTTAGGAAATATTTTAGTCTTTGAATTTCTTCCAGATTTAAATTTTGCATTTGATTATTTAAGGCAATTGGGTCCAAAATTACAGAGATGGATGACAACAGAAGAAGCACATGCTACAAGAAGCACTGGTTTGAGGAAGGAAAGAGAAATGCAAAGTAAATAAGAGAGGCAAGGCAAACCCATTTGGTTGTTCCATTCAAGGGCTTCTCCTTCTAACACTTTCTCCTGAAAATAGAAATGTGCCCAAATAATGGTTTGAGGTCCAGCATGCAAACACATGGCCCAGAATTGAGCTGTGCTTTTATTTTTGTCTAAGGATTCACTCACTACATATTTTAAATTCTTTGGCCTATTTAATTCCGACACAACAAAAAAATCCTAAAGCTTACTAAATATTGTTACTTGAGGAGCAGTGTAAGGGACAGAAAAGTTTAAAATAACATCAGGGCAACATTTGCAACCAATATTTAAAATAAGCTTTAGTAATATATAATAAGTTCTATGTATTATTACTATACTAATGTACTAATTAATTTTACAGCATATGCTATTTCCTCTAGTACCACTCATTATTGGAGTAATCTATTACCAAACTCCTGGTAAAGCCTGCTGTAAGAAAAAGAGCAGTTCCAAAGATTTGTTTTTACAAGGGCTGGATGCAGACTGGTATGTTAGGAGTCCTAGAGTTCTATTCTGTACCACTAACACAGTATTCTGTATACTAATACTAATAATACTAATACAGACATTTCTTATTTACTACATTATTTCAGTCATACAATAAGCAATTAGATGAATGTGAGGAAGACAACTAAGAAGGTACACTTACTAAAAATAATTCCAGAAGCCCTTTGACACATGGCATGAAACTTTGCCCTTCAAGAGTCCTTGGCTTCATTCCTAGCACTAACAGGTGAAAAAACCCAACATGTAACAAAAGAATGATACTCATTTCCCATACAATACTAAGCTGCTCCCTAACAAAAGAATGAAGCTTTAAAGAGTGGAAGGAAACACCAGCAGCACAGGACCTTGAAGGTGAAAGCTGCAGAGTGCACCTTCAGCACTGTGATAAGGGTGACAAAGAAAAGCAAGGTCAAGAAGCAGGGCAGCACAAACCTGTGCCAGAGAGCAGATCATGCCAGCTCAAAGAGAACAGGACCAAATAAGTATAAGACATTAGGACTAGAAGGCAAAGTCTCCTAAATAGTGCATTCATATACTCCAGACCAGTCAAGAAAAACATCTGTACAGCAATTAAGGAAATACAATCTCAAATAAAATCATTCTCATTCAGATGTTGCTAATGTTACACTAAATGTTGCTAATACTGCTGCAAGACAGTGGCAAATTTGTGATAAATGGGGAAGAAAAAAATCCCTTGTGTTAGAATTATACATTGGGACTAGAAAACCATCAGAAAAATATAAAATTTAAGCGATTTAGATAACTGGGTAAAATAATAATGTGTGAATATCTAAAGATATTTGTTTCTTTCTTCTTTTTTAAAAAGCCATAAACATGTTTTGAGAGGAAAACATAAGAATATAGCACTGTCATTGTAACATTTGGCTTCAGATTGCAAAAGCAATTCAAGGAGCACCAAAACAATCATTATTTTTCCATTATTTTTAATGTGACTTTTTAAGCCTTATAAAAAAATACCACTTATGAATACAAACTGAAAACATGAAGTACAGCAAAGACTGCTGGGTGATGCAGAGAAAAGGACAAAGAAAAGGTTTTTTCTGGAGAAAAACGCATATGAAATTGAACAGGTCACAGCATACTTTTCTGTTTAAACATTTTCTTATGTGGGTTCATCATCCATGAAGTTTAACTCATTAAAAACCAACCTCAAATGTTTGTGGATCCATGGTTAAGTACAACAGGGCTTATGATTTTTCAAAACATGTTCTACTTTACCTTCTATGAACTCCTAATATGCCAAACATTGTTTCAAATTGCCACATTGCTCTGCTATTAACAGATAAAAAAGAAACCTTTATTTACACTTCTCTGGAAAATAGTACCAGTTGATTTACCTTACTCACCTACTTTTTAATAAAATGAAAAACAAACTAAAAGAAATCTGAACTGTATGTAATTGTATTCAAAGTGAAATAAAACAAAGAATATAGTGATAAATCAAAATATATATAAATATTATTCTTCTGAAGTGAGTAATAGTAAATGTAAAAAAAAAATTCTCAATTTTCAGACTAAAACAGGGCTGTTACACTGATATACAGGCATTGGGACATGTCCACTGGCAGCAGTAAAATTTTGGAAGCTGGAATATCTTGACATTTCTAGTCTACAGAAATAAACAGAAATAAGATAGGCAGGCAAGTTCATAGGAAGCATATTTTCATAAGAACTTTCATAGCATTATTTTAAACATTAGGAAAAATACTGATAATTTTTTTCTAATGAATAGGTAGAATCAAAGTTTTTAAAAATAGTGTATTTTCAACAGGGAAGTATTTCCTTGAATTATCCATTTGCACCTACCATATGTTTTTGCTTTCCACCAAACTATCATCAACAATATTTTGTGGCATGCAATATGGCTCACATTTTCTTTCCCTCCTGGAAACAAAACCATACCTTTATGTTTTAGTTTATTACAGAAGATGCCTGAATATTCTCCTGTGAGTACACATGCAACTCTCAGAAAGAAAACAACCTTGATGGAAACGATGCATTATGTATGACAATGGTTCTGCTTTGGAGCTGAGCTGGATATTTTTCCCACAGTTCTGGGGGAATTCCTGGCAGAAGTAGTTCTTTGCAGATGGAGCAATACAACAGCTGTGCTTTACAAAATGAGAAAGCTTTTGATCCTCTTCTAAGAAACCAACTGTCCCCAGTTTCACTTTCCTTCTGTCCTATTACTCTTAGGTAAACTGCATAAACAGACATTTTAAAGACACATCAGTAGGAATGTTTCTCAGCCTTGCCAACTTTCTTCACAAAACACACTTCAGCATTAAAGACTCCCTGTACAGGTTTGGCACAGGGAGGTATACACGTATGTAAAATAATGGATTACTTCCATTCAAATTAAACAGGAACAAAAACTTATGAGCAAATTCAGGCAGGTTAGCTAACTGACTAGCAAATTCTAGTATTTTGTCTGTTCACTCCCACTTTCTGTGATGGGATCCTTATTAGAGTGATATTTCCAAAGAAAAAACATCCCAATTCACACATCTCCTATGGTGGTGATTCACCATGCAAGCTGCTGCCTCATGCTTGAACATTATTATTGACAGTGGCTCATATTCCAGAGTGTCAGCAAAAATGCTAAAAAAAACCAACAAAAAAAGCTACTGCTAACGTTGAGCATGTAATGCTATCAGTGACAGAGGAGCAACTCCACATCAGGAGCTTGGCAGCACCACTGGCTCTGACCCTGCACCCTCCAGGCTCAGGCGATCGCAGTTTTTATGATCGGATTGGTCTCTGACCCAGATACTGTACTGATTATTGAGGCTTTCACTTGGCAGGAGTAACTCTGACCTACTGTGCTAATAATTTTGCTGATGGGAACTAATTAACTCCCAGACAGTCTACACACTCTCTTTAACCTAGCTGTTAACAAGCTTGTAATGAAACTTCAATCAAGTCACACTGTGCCCTGGGTAAATAAGCATGTTCACATACATGCACGTGTCTACACACTGGAATGATGACTACAGTCCTAGGGAATGAGTGAAGGTAAAATAAAAACGTGGTGAAACAGATTAAAGTGCCCTGTGTTTATATACATCTCTTCATTGACCAAGAGAAGGATGAAAAATGAAAGTGTCTCTGTTTCTACCTCTAGGGTACTTCACACAGGTCAATTTAGGACAATCCCAAGGAGATCTGAATCTCACAGCTGTGTGAGTACAGCCCTTCTCTGCATTAATGCACCAGTGCTATGGAAAGGCACACTGAAATTTACCTAATTAAATACACAAAAATAAGTCTATTATACAATCTCAATGATTTGAAGTAATTTGATATCCATAGTTACTGTTCAAACAGACTAACTTCTAAAGACACTAGACTGAAGAGTGGCATATACATTCGTGTTAGAATAGACTTGGTCACTGAGATGATTCTGACACAATGTTTGCATCTATTTAAATGTTGGCGACACTCTGCTAACCCCCAGGATTCATATGGTTAAGACTTATAACAGAAATAAATCTAATGAATAAAAAAATTAACCTCCAAATGCTTCAGGAGAAAACTAAAAAAGAGGAGGTGAGGGGGTATTACCATACGTGGCAAAAAGTCCGAACATACTAAATAATATTCTAAGTAGGCAGGAAATTCCTGTGCACTCTGCATGCACACATCACAAATAATGGACTAATATGACCAGGTCAACAGAGAAAGCAGAAGGTTAACAACAACATTGTGCTAATCTTCTCCTGCTAAAAAGCTCCAAAAATTCAGAATAATCAAACAGAAAATAATCTTTGTGGATTAGAACAATATATGTTGAAGAAAAGCATGCAGATTGATTGTTCTTCAGTTCTCTTTGACAATTTTGAGCTTCAGCATAGAAGTGGTAGTTAATGTCATTTGAATGAGGCAAGTTCTGAAACAGCAGAAACTGCAGAAAATAGCCTGTATAAATTAACCTATATCACATATATCACATTTCAACAGATCGATAGCTACCAATTTTCACTTAAGGTAAGCATTTGTGTCTGGTTCTATGAAATATTAACTGCATGTTAACTACATGTTAAACTTTATGATGTAACTAAAAAATTAGATGTCTTCTGTGAAAATCGAAGACAAGTCTAAGTCTAAAACTTGTACTTCGTCTAACACCTATAAACTGGGTGACACTCTTCAAAATCTTCTATGTCACTGGTTTGCCTCCACCAGACTCACCTACACTGGATGCAGACACTTGGCTACATCATGTACTTTTACCTCTGAAAAAGAGCACTAAAATTAAACAACCTTAAATCAGGCTCTTTGACCTTTTCTGATTACTAGTGTCCACTCAACCTTTTCAGGATGAATGGTAGATATCTTTGTCCCAGACAGTTTATGCAGCAATCACAGTACTTCTTCTAAGTTAGATAAATTAAGCGGTCACTTAACAGGGAGAAAGGCCAACATCAATTGCAGCAAAGGTCACTCAGTTCAGTTATCATGTACTGTATTAAATTGTCATCAGATGTGAGCAGCAATTTCATCAATAACCCATCCAGCTAGAATGACTGTGAATGTTTGAAACCATCCACCCACTCTGTGGGAGACAGAGAGCAGTCAGAAAACTCACATGTATCTGTAAGGCCACAAAATAAACACCTGAAGGGAACAAAGGTTCTCATCCACCAGTTTGGGGCAAAAGAAGATGGAACAGACACTAATAAGCTAATGATCTACAGCATAGTCTTTCCCACAGGACTACAAATAACATCCTATCTGCTACTACTTGAGAGTACAAACTCCTTCCTTGAATCTTTGCTTCTCAAGATTTTTTGGGTGTTCGAACAGTCACTCTGTTGAGCAAATACTCTACTCATTCTCAAGTCCCTGCTCAGTTCTGCTGATTCTGCTTTCACCAGCAAAATGCAATAGAAGAAATACTTACTGGAAACTTTAAATAAAAAACTATGAATGCTCTGAAACAGAAAACTGTTTTCTTATTTTGATCCAGTCACTAACGAACTTCTAAATGTCTATAAAAGCCTCTTAGCTTTTACTGTAACCAAGTCTTTCCATTGTTGAAAAAAGCATTATTTCATTATTTTAATGAAATTAAAATACTTCTGTAGCTCTAAAATCCCAATAAAAGTGAAGCATTCAAGCATGAAAATTTTATGCAATGTAGCTTTTATGCCTTATATGCGTTCATATTATAAGGAAATGTGATACATGTAGCCTGACTCCATACAGAGGTTTGTTTTTTCATTTACTTTTTAAAAATAGAAACAATTTACTACTTCTACTTGTGCAACCTTGCAAAAAGACCAGCAAAGTTTATGCATTACAAAAATGCCAGACAATGTCATGTTTTTATTTTGCACATAAATTTTCAAATTGCTAACTGAAAATACTCTAACTTTTAAACAATATTCATACTTGGATGTCTTTCATATTTTCAAGTAATTCTCAATCTAATTTTCAGACAATCCATCCTCAAAACAAATATGAAAGTGAATGCCTGAGCACTTGTAGATGAAATCTATACAGACTACTCAGGAATCAGCAAAGTAACAGCTGGTGCTACAGCTGTTACATTCAATCAGGGAAGACAAGCAATACCATATGGCATGTTTTTCTAATGCAGTTCTAAACACTGAATATCCAAGATACTATACTTAGGGGGAAGAAAGAGGGAGTTGAAATGCCACCATTACTAATAATTAGTCCAATCTATCACAAATAATTACCAAAATTATTTATCATGAATAATTCCTTACTGAGGGAAGGCTGCCCAAAACAACAAAAGGAAAGTCTCATGTAAGCTTTCTATTTTTCATTCAAGAATCACTTACTTTTCATTATGTAAAACAGTGTTATTTCTAAACACCAGGAATAAATCTAGAAGGTATCATCTCAGGTTGTACTTTCAAGCAGGGATAGAATCAAGAGCTTTGAAGAAAGATAGATTAGTTCAGGACTCAAAATCTATGACGATGAAATTAAGGCTCATACTTGAAGGCATCAAAGTATCAAAAAGGAAACACACAAAGATACAGGTTTAATCAGGAAAATATTTGTTTTCTTTCTGTTACCTAGAAACTTTGTGTCTAACAAAGAAAAGAATCCAAACTTTTTAAAAACTGTCAGGAAGAAAATTTTCTCTACACTTTCAAAGAAGCAGCTAGTTCTGGTTGACAGAGAAATGTATTTATAGAGATCATGATTTTATCTCTGTATTCTGAAATGCAGTTATAACAATCTGTCACCGAATCCACTGAACTAATGGCAGAATATTCTGACACAAAGAGAACACGTTGTATGAAAACAACATGCTGAGAAAGTAGTATTAATAGTGCTGTGAGCTTTACTTATAACCAACCATTGTATTGACAGCTTTAACATATGTGCTTCTCCAAAAAAAAGCAAAACTCCACAAATCTCTTCTGCAGTTAAGAACTTGGCATATATAAACAAATATCTTTTTAAATATACTTTTTTCGACAATGCAAACTCGTCAAAAGTATACTTTTAGACACTTTCAAATGTTCAGAAGAAGTTTAATACAAGCAACAAGTAATATTACATACTATGTCATTAAGTTGAAAAACCACATGAAAGAATTTCTTTATTTAATACATTTATTGCAAAATACAGATATCTGTTTCCTTATTTGTGCTCAAGTGCTCATCTCTTCTACAAGGTTAGTTAGTTGACCTCTCTTTGAAGATTGTAAAGGCATTTTGTAAAAAGTGGAATAAAATAGTCTTTTTCATAAATGAGGATTTTAAAGACATCAAAAGTCAAGTGCAACAATCCAAAACTTCAGCAGCACTAGCTGCATTTCACAGCAACATTTACTGTTCCAAAGAGCACTCTTTATGGCAACTCCACTGAACAGGGTGAATCCATCTACCTCACTATTCGTCCAGAGCTAAGAACGAAGCAGATAAACGCCAAACTTTCAGTCTGAGTTTACTGATTAAAAATCAAGTCTGAGACCATCTGCTGAGTTACAATAATCCGTCAGGATGTCAGAAATCCTGACACTGAGAAACAGACAGCAAAGATCCTTCCACAATGAAAACTACTTTAAGTAATTCTCTGGTATCACTACAATGATAGAGTCATTTCCAAGAGGCTACTTAGACTCACCACAAAGTATTTAGGAATATTCTAAAAACACAGAAGCACCAGATTATACTCGTGAAATATGTTCTTATAAGCAAGAGTAATAATAAAATAGTCTAATAATATGCAAAGAAACTCTTAATTACACTAGGCAGAGCATAAATATTGTATTTCAAAATGACTCATCCAACTTCCTGCTTGTAAACAAACTACAAAATTATCTTGTTAGCAAGTGTGAATAGTTGGATGGCATTGAAACTGCAGACAGTCTCAGAGCTAGAAGAATGCTTATACATTTGTTGCATCCCTGCAGTTGAAGCATTGTTTACCTTCCCAAATTGTACTGGAAAGCTACATAACAATACTAAATTGGAAAAGTAAAATCATCTTCATGTTTGACAAAAACAAAGGCTAACCAAAATTATCAAAAAATAATGACTTAATTACTAATTCATCAAAAGGCATTGCACAAGCATGACCTTTACAATCAAAATGGGTGTTGCTTCTGTGCTGCTGGGATCAATTTCTGTATCTTTACCAGCACTGCAGATTGATGTATTATTATCAAGGCAGACAAAAGCAAGAGCTTAGAATCATATTGAAATGCCTGACTCATAACTGGCTACCGTGAAGTAAACTTCAATTTGAAAGCTTTTCCATTATGAAGGTTTTTAAACAATTTGTTCTCATTTTGAAAGTCTTCTTGAAATCAGTTATTTTTAAACACACATACCATTCTCTGCTTTGAAAATGAAACAGCTGTGAAAAGCTTATTTGGACACAAAATCATTGCCAACAACCAAGCCAAGGGTATTCATCTACCAGATTTCAAAATGATGGGTATTATACTTGAAAAACTTAATTCACAAATACTTCTTTGTTATTGTAAGGAGTAAATTCCTTTTTACCTACACTGCATTGAAATTTGATTTTTTTTCCTAGAAAACCAAAACACCTCAGAGGTAGTAAGAACCACATGAGCAAGTAGCATTTTTCATTACTTCAATTCCATAGATTATTTTTCTTGGTAGAAGCAAAAAGGAGACAGAAATGGGCTATGCACATAAATCAGGAGAATTAAATAAGATCTTGTACCATTAACTACAAACGTACAGTAACTATAAGAATTATCAAAAATCCACATTAAACTTCCCCCTCACCTAAAAAATACGTCCTTCATTACAACTGAAAAATTAAAGGATGCTAGAATACCTTATGTTAATCTAAAACTCATACATTTGTTTTCTTACCAGGTTTGCTTGATAGAGCCAAATGGCCTTATGCTCAGAATAGATTCTAACAGGCACTGATACTACTGAAGGACAAGGGAGTAACCTTTTCTAAAAATTATTCCAAAGTGTCACAACTCAATTTCATCGTCTGCTGCCAACTCCTACTCACTCAAGGATTAGGTATTATTCCTTAACTAAGGCATATAGGCTAATTACCTAATAGCCAAAGGAAATAATATCAAGATATCAAGACACAACTCATAGCTTTTTTTTTTTTTGCTTTTTTAAAGTAGATGTTAACATGCTTGTTTAAACACAAGACAATTGGCACTGGACTTTTTTTTGAGTGGATATTGTGTCAGTAACAGCAACTAAGACGTACTCCTTTAAATAAAATTGAAAAAAAAAAAAAAAAAAGAAAGTGAAGTGCACGAGCTTCTGAAAAGTTAGGTGTAATTCCAACAAGACAGAAGAAAGTTTAAGCATGTGATGGGGAAAGCCCCATCACTGTTATCTATATTAGAATTCAATGGATGTAACAAAGGAAGGCTCAGTGTATTGAGCTGCACAAAGACAGTGAAACTACAAAATACATATTAAAGAACCTGAACTTTTATTAAAAAAATATAAATTAAAATGCAAAAAAATCCATCTAGGAACGCCTCATGGAGACTATTTCCTCCTTTACTATCCAATAAAAATGATGAGTACTTGCACTGTTGCCTTGAGACATGACATTAAATTCACAGGAGCTAAATGTGTATTACTTCTGACCAAGAAATTTTATCTTCCCAATGGAAAAATCAAATAGATGTACACTGTTAATACAAGAGTTAGTTAGCTGAACTAAACTTCCCCCTAGAAAGATTCAAATTTACCTCTCTCTTGACAGTGATGAAAAGAAAAAATCATACAGTTGTTGAATGAAAAGAAATTAGGTAAAAAGCAAAAATTCCTGTTAAGAGATGGTATGGATATGTGTCATATTTTGTTTATTAAGCTTACACTGAAAGTTTCTCACTTTCTTAGGAAGTGAGGAAAAAATTGTGATCTCTCAATGTCATATACTGGATGATATCATGAGCATCACATGTGACAAGGTGGCTCATAGCCTGGGAAGTAGAGCACAACAAACCACTGACAGCTTTATCAATTTCCTTATCTGGCATTCCAGGTTATCTTTGAGGCCGCAGGCTCTGAAGAACAGCAGCTTTCTGAAGCACCAAATGTCTCTACAGAGAATAACTGAATATTAAAATTCAGTTTTGCATTGCCATCATGATGTGCCTGATATTCAGGGCTTGTAACTTATACAGATCTAGAATATCATTAACAAAAGCACCCAGCTGGTTCAAGCTTTGTCTTCTAAGTTCAATTCATCTTTGATAAAAATTTTCAGATGCTGACAGCATGAGATAAATAGGACCATCTTCATGGTTCATCTTTCTCTTTGGAAGTGCATTAACACAACGTGACAAAAAGGATGAACCACTCGTTCTTGATGGAGGTAGATGCCTATGGCAGTAAAAACATGTTTCTCCTCCAGAATACTGAGCAGTTATTGAACAGGCAGCTGAAACACACCCAGGTCACAGCAACAAGCCTCTCATACAGTATCCATTAGCACACTGAAACAAAAGACGAGCAGGATATGGAAGTGCCAATACAAGCCATGTGAGAAAGTGGGATGAGGACCTAAAAACTACCATATGTACCAAAAATAAAAGGAAAAACAATAATCATAGATGATAGACTTGAAAAAAATTAGTAAAATCTCAGTGTTATACAAAAATCTACTCTGTTTTAAACAACTAGTCTAAATGTTTCATTTCTCATCTATCTGTACTTCACATAGAGTTCAATACATTTAAGAAAATAATGCACATTATATCTGATGGTAACTCAGATATCAGAAGAAAATGTCCACAGTGTAGTTTTTTTGTCTTTTCTGTTTGTGTGTGTTGTTTTGTTCTTAGTTGTCATGTTGCTTTTTTTATATAAATAGGTTCTTCATTAAAAACTTCCATGTCCTTCATAACTTTATTTAATAGGTGATTAGGAGTCAACTCAGCGAGCAGAAAGTGTATGTATTTGGGCAATGATCACATTTCAGAAGGAAGTAATCCTCAGCCTGAGGTTGAGTCACATTAAACCAATTAGAGCAACCATTATGTAAATGGCAGATCCTGTGCCACTTGGCGTAACACCAGTCGGTGGATTTATCAGGAAAGATTAGACTTCACGAAGCACAGTTCAGCTAAGTCATAGCTGAGGGGCATGACAACTGACAAACACTCTACTTGAGTAATCTGGCCATGAAGGTAAAAAGGATTAAAAAAAAAAAAAAAAAAAAAAAAAAAGCAAAGTAGCTATAGAGTGACATACAGACAATAGTGTAGTCCTTCTGTCAGAGTGATAGAAACTCTGCTGCTTAAAATATTTAGAATAAATGTAAAGCAGAAATTGGGAAAGACATGGCAGTTTGGGAAGAAAAAAAGAGAGAAGGGGTTAATTATTCAGCCTCATTAAATTTTTCATCAGAAGCAGCAAACTATCATAGCTTGAGCATTTTCTTTTTCATTAGAGTGCTTTTTAATATTGACATCCAACCAATTATGTTCAAACTAATTCCCAGAATGCTGTGAGACTGTAGCTACTTTCAGAAGTTTTTCCACATTAATGAACTGTATTATTTTTTCATTAGAAGCTCCAGTGTGCTCTGAGACATACAAAGTGGGGAACAGAAAACCATCCTGAACAGAACACATTCTCTAAAAAGTCTTTGGCTTTCTTAATGAATTTCTATCTTCAGGGAGCTGCCTTCATCTTTATTTCAAAAATTCAAAACCAAAAGCAGCACTTCTACTTCAAGTGGACTCCTCCTTTATAACTGATTGCAGCAAAATATGTGAACTCTGGGCCTCAGCTCCAGACACAGGTGAAGTGATAGAACACAAAAAATTTATGGTTTGGTTTTTTTTATTTGGCATGGTATCTTTTATGGTTTACACTCCAATTTGTATATTTGGGGGTGTTTCATTGGTTTTTTTCAGATATGCCTGACTTGATTAAACTACTTTAATAAACTTCTGAAGATTTAATAAGCCTTAGCTAATGATAGCTTGTTTCCTTTTTACATACTTTCAATGAAAAAAAAACCCAGTTAACAAAAAGGCATTGTATTATCTGATTCATTATACAGAAACACATCTTTTTATGGCTTTTTTTTCATTATACAGGGCATCTTTTTTTATGGTTTCTTAGTGTATTTTG
Source organism: Polioptila caerulea (assembly GCA_013397295.1). Taxonomy (NCBI): domain Eukaryota; kingdom Metazoa; phylum Chordata; class Aves; order Passeriformes; family Certhiidae; genus Polioptila; species Polioptila caerulea. Next base: position 1,942,474 of record VYXF01006616.1, read on the forward strand.
TCTCTTCTTTCCAAAATAACTCTCTCTGGTAACATTTACATAAAAATGTGATGAATTTCTGTCCCAAAAGGAAGAGAGATGGCAACATGGAATTGCATTAGCAACTAATGTAGGCATGACAAGACTGGAAACTAATTCTTTACTCTTCCTTTTAACATTTTCTCTTTAATTAAATTGTACCTTTTCTCCACCTCAACTTCTCCTTAAACTCATATTTTGTTAATAAACACTTGCCTCTAGTTGTACTACTTATCACTCTCACGGGATTATATACAGACTGTATTCCATACATATAAAAATAATTATAATTTTTAAAAAATACTTTCTGGATAGCAGTGTGTTTCTGTCTGAGAAACAACATACCTAGAAAGACATAGGCTTATCCACTGAAGAGTGCCTTTAATTTACTAAACCTGCAAGTTCACAAGGCATATACACAACCTTTGTAAAAGATACATGTTACTTTATAAGCAAATGATCTACTATCTTTCCTAAAGTGGTCTACACCAAATAATAGCATCTGTATGCTTACAGTAACAATGTGTCATTTTCTTCTGAGATACAGGTTCACTGGTTTGTCTCTTTCTAGTCTCAAAATAATACTCTTATCAACATGAGAAAAACCTATTTCTTAAATGAGAGTGATGAAGGCATTATGTAAGCAACAGACTGTTAGGGACTTTTTTCTGCATGCATGGCAGTAATTTTTAGTTCACTGAATTGTCACTTCATTTCTAATCATCAATTTCCTTTTATATGTGAGGCTTCAGCAAAACATACCTATTTTAAATACCTGCTTCTCCATCCAAAAAGTAAAATCTTTACTATCCAATTTTGTCTTGTGTGGACCCCAGTCCTTAGTTTCCTTTTAAGAGATAACTAAGCAGTCTACCGTCCAGAAGAAACCATGAAGCATGCAATCTAGAAAATTTGGTGATTTCAAGCGAAGGCATTCACTACATCACATCCTCAGAGCAATAAAATGAACTTCTTGCAGAGTTAAGATAAGAAAAAGACAAAAGAGATACTATCTCAAAACACAAGTTGTTGTATAACTATACATATAGAATATATAAACTCAAAATTTTAGAGTTACTTCCACCACATGTAATTGGACACCTACCTGGTAGAATAGCTCAAATCAGTGCTGTGACAAAAGAACCAAGACTCAGTAACAAACAGTATATACACTCATCATCTGGATTTCCTCCATAAAGCTTTTAAAGTATATTTAACACAGACAGGGAGAAAATAAAGCACTTATCCCTAGTAAACATATAAATCACCTATAGAAATCTGTCATGAAATGCACTTTTTTGAGTTTCAGAGAACTCAGCACAAACAGTAACATTCTCCTGCAGCTCCCTACAAAGATGTGAAGTACAGCATAGAAAATAACCTGCATTTCCTGGCTTTATGGTTCAGGTACCCAAACTATGCCCAAGGTGTTGACATTCATATATCAAGTTGAAGTATGGAGAGCCATGAGTCATTCATCCATGTCAAGTTAAAGACTACAAATCTTCCTTGCATGCTCTGTCACTTTATCACTCTTCCTCCTCTTCCTTTCATTATCTCCTGCATGGCACCAAGCACATCTCACAGGAACAAGTCAGTCTTCCCAATGCTGCCATCGAAAAAGCAATGTTGACTGTGAACTTCATTTAGGATTACAAAAACAAATAAGCAAGCAAAAAAAAAAAAAAAAAAAAGAAGCTTCAATGACAGCTTTCAAAGTATGCCTCTTAAAAATAGCAAGCTCAGCAGCCATGAAGATGGAATTTCTAAAAAGGAATTAGTGGTATTATTAGATATGATCACTAATTCAAGCTGTGCCACTGTTCAGGAAGAAGATGACTTAGATTTTATTTTTTTTTTAAAGTAGTTTCATTGGACCCATACAGCATTGTTCAACAGTGCCTTCAGAAGGTCACAAACATATCACACATGAAAGTATGCACATAGAGCTACATATAGCATGAAAATAGCTTCCAGACTGATGCATTAGAAAAGTCATATTGGTTTAAAAAGTCCATATCTGTACATACAGAAATTTGCCCCTTGTCTCAGCTCCTTGAGTCTTTCAACCTCATAAGCTAATTTAAGTATTTGATTTCAACAGAAAAAAAACTCCTGCTGGTTGATTACCGCATGCTTTTCGTGTTTGAATTATCCACTCATGTTAACTTCTTTCTTCTTTTCTCTCAAGTGTCCTGTCTTCTCCACTACATCCATTTTTGCTTGCATATACCACGTACTAAGAGTGTGCTAAAGCACTGGTACCTTGTGTACCGTCTAAGAACTCTACCAAAAATCTCAAGACTCAAAGTTTCTCCTGTTTTGTTATTGCACAGACCTATAGAAAACTATATTCATGTAAATGGCACTTTACAGCAAGCAGATTCCCAGTGTCACCACTGCAAACCATGTAAAGAGCTGTAGGAAACTGGATTCAAGAACCAGCCTCTGTACTAGTTTAAAATGCAACTTTTGCAAATAAGGTTTATGTTCCCTGTTGCAAGATGTAGCAGTCTTATGACTACCTTAATGGTTTTTTCCCTTCTTGCTCTACCCTCTTCCTCTAATCCAAGAATTATTTTGACCAACAACAAAAAGAAAAATGAATTAAGCAAAAAATTCCTCACAATGTATACTTGATTAAACCACCAGTAGAACACTGCAAAACAAGCAAAATTTTACACAACACAAGTGATCTTTTAATAAAATAATCAAGCACATTCATATAAAATTCAAAACAAGAGTTTTGCTACTTGCAAGAGGAAGGGACGACTGCTACATCTGTGAATGCAGAAACACTAAGTAACTTTTACAAACATTCCTCTTCTCCCAATAATGCATTTTGGAACTATCACACAGAGAATCCACTTTCCAAGGTTTTTTATAATGCTATTTTCCCATGAAAACAATTCTCTCCTCCAGTATCCTCTCGTATGGAATCTTGATATCAGCTATTTGAACTGTTTCTGGCATTGGACGTTATTTGTGCTCCTTTAGAATGTTAATGAATTATCTTTGTATCTTTGTAAACAGCATCTTTAACAAGTCTTAATTATGTTGTTTTGTATAAAGCTGTGGAACATAGGAACACCAGCAAATGAGATAATTCAATTGTGCTAGGCTTTGTACAAACACAAGTCATTATAAAACAATCTCTCTCTGTTGTATTCTCTATTTCTCTAATGGCTCGGTGGTAAAATGCTATTCCCCAGCAGACATAAGGAGTGTTATACTGTTGTTCACTAATAAAAACTTTTCATTTTGCATAATACAGGAGATAGAAAGCAATAATGTCTCTCATTAAGAAACTTCTCATTGGATTAGAAGATATCATCAATCTTAAAAATGTTTGTCTCATTGCATCAGAAACCCTTTCCAATTAATACCCTCAAACTCACTTTGTATAATACCGACTGTGAGGAATGGCCACAATCTCTTTGCCCTTCAAAATACCTATGGAAGTCTCTTACTGGTATTTGAACATTTGAAAGCTTGCTTTCTAGCAACATCATTAACAAGGGATCACATAAGAGTCCTCCACTTAAGCCACTCAATAAGGCCTGCATCTAAAGGCACCCCTCCCCTGAATCCATGCAAACACACCAGATTTTCCTTCTCTATTCCACAGACACGAAATCACCAAAACAATCTTGGCAACGCTCACAAAGTACAGAAAGCAATTTAAAAAACCTCCAGCTATTGTGGTTTACTGATGACTTTGAGCAATGTCAGCAGTACCAAAAATCACAGTGCTAATTAATGCTGAGAACGTGCTGATTGCTACAATAAATGGCTGTTGGATTTTGTTTGAAATCCCAGACACTGATAAGTTTAACACTATACAGCATTCATATGAAAATGGTAAGCAATGTGATTTCCTCGGGGAGAATAATTTGTGCTAGCAGTAACAAAAGTGCTTACATTAACTTTCATTTGATTAAGTTTTAATATCTACATAATACAGCTATTTTATGTAGGAGAATTTTATTTGCGATTACTTAGGAAAATTTTTACCCAACAATATGATTTTTTAGGATTTCTCTATATGGTTCTCTTTTCTTATTATTTCATTACTTTAATAACTTCATATATTTTTTCTGTCTTACTAGACAGAAACAGACATAAGAAGAAAGAAGAATCCATAAATAGAACCCAAGTCAATGTTACAGAGCCTCCCACTGTAGGCTCTGTCAGCCCATTGCCTTCTCTGAGGTGCTACACAAACCCACCAGAACTTAAACTTCTGTTACTGAGAATTTTAACATATCCCTACCCACCTAAGGAACTCACCACTCTTTTCAGTTTCACTAGTCTATGAAAGAAATAGAGATTTTGACTGGAAATGCATCCAGAAAAAGGGTCTTTCTGCCCTGTTACAAAGAGAGGACTTGTTTTTGAACAAACAGAAGAACAGAAGGAAAAGAAAAAAAGACGTGAATCCAGGACATAAACTTCAATAAACAGGATAAATATATGTATTCTCCTCTACTCCAGAAATTACTTACCCACAATACAAAGTTTAATGCACAATTTAATTTATACCATAGAAAATTTTAACTCAAAACATTGATTCCTACTTGTCTTTGATAATATTTTACTTTATATTATGGGAA
>VYXF01006616.1:1947139-1970088 GCA_013397295.1 Polioptila caerulea
GGACTTTAAAGTTAACCTCTAGTCTACAAGGTATTAAAAAACCTGAATTAATTCAACACTGGATTCCAGCCTGCAGAATAAAACCCATGGCTTTTGAGGCCTTCTCCCACTCCAGCATCCCTATGAGCTGAGGGACTGAGCTGATCCAGTTAGCATAAGCACTTCAGGGCACTTGCTAAAAACAATCCAGACATCCTCTGCTACCAGTACAACATTACTATCTACCACTTTCAACTCTTCTGACAGCTTCAAAATGTCATCCTCTAAGTGAAGCCAACCATTACCCTAGCATATAGTACTTGTTTATCTTAACTAGAGGTTTATAATATCAGTCACACTTTTTTCTACTTTCCTACTTCAAATATGGCAAAGTTGCTGCATAAGAAAAAGAATTTCACAGTACAATATTTTTATCTAAACATTTAAATATTTACTTTCATTTTGTTAAATAAAGACAGAATACTCAAAAACATTTATAAATAATTCCCTTAAAGCAACCATTTTCTGCATCTCTGCCAAATATTCTGTTGCCAGGCTGCACTACAAGTCTCTTGCATTAATCAAAGACTTAATATATGCTTTGCAAAATTTCTTTTGAATAAAATATCTGAAAGGATATTTTATAAATGAGGGCAAAGAGCAACAGTGATGAACATGCCTAATGAAAATGAATATGCCCTTGTTCAAGACCCAGATAGACAAGCCCCATTTGATTACATAAAAGTCAGATTTAACTGGGAGATGACAGCAAAGAGTGTGGTTGCTTAGATGCACACAACAGAACATAATAAAAGTGATAAGTTTGAATTAATATGAATTTATGCAGTGCATGTGTAGCCAACACTTAATCACATTCTATCCTGGAGGATCATTTATATTTAGCAGTAATGTTTCTTTAGCACATTTTGCTGGAATAATTTTTATTCTTTTAAAAGCTGATGAAATACATATTGTATTAATATTCCTTTTATCTTATTCTGTTAACTGAAGACCAGAGAACCAAAAAGATGAATCCCCAAAAACACCTTTTACAATCAATGACAGTTTAAAAATCTTGACAGACCTCTCTTCTCAAGGATGTGCAGGCACCAGCTGAAGTTCACCATGCCATAACTAGGGCTTTATTTTCCCTTGAAGAGGTCCTCACTGCCCTCTTTCATCATCATATGTGAATTCCCTTCCTGACAGTTAGGCCTCAAGATAAAACATCTTTTTCTCATTTAGCATTTTCCCCAGCATCTAATCCTTCTCTTCAGATCATTTCTTCATAATCTTTTTAAAATCAGGAGTTTCCTACTTACTGACACAGGCTTATCTGTCTCCAGTCTCAAGGTGCAATTACTGCAAGAAATCTTTACTCAGGTTTTAAATAAAGAAAAAGAAATAAAGGAAATACAGGAACAAACGGGAGAGTTCCACCTATATAATGAGACAGCTCCAACAAACAAGATGACACAGCCCTTGGAAGGTAAGTGCTTTAATCAGAGGTTTGGTTAGGTAATTTTTCTCTCTCTCTTGCCTTCTGATAATTCCTGTCAGTGTGTATTTAGGTACAGTTTGAAATGCCTGCTGGACTGCCAGTCCTAGGAAGGACTTCTGTCCTCCTCAGGCATTAACATGAGATAGGAACACTCTGTGCAGTGAAAATAGGACAGTCCTAGGGTCATACATAGGGAAAATAAAATAAAGACTTTTTATTCAGTGATTTTATGGGGTTTAGGCACCAAAAGTGTTAGAAGAGGAATTTCAGAACTGTTGAAAATTCCACTTGTGAGACAAAACTACTTTTAAAATAGATTTGTCCCTTAGAATGTAAAAACTGACAGGGATGCAATGGTACAGACACTGTGTTTGTTCCTCTCTGTGGGTAAGTAAGAAACCAAGAAGTTGAAAACCAGGGGAGTATTGAGACCCAAGTTCATATCAAGCACTGAAGCGTGATTTGCTTACAAGATCCCAAAGAACAACCTTGAAACAGAAAACATTTGTTTATAGGCTCTGTAACGAGGAGGCCCTTGCGTAGCCCTCTTGCCAAGACAATGGAATAAGGATAAATCACAGACAGATGCTGCTGCCTGAAAAAGATCAGAAAGTGATTAAGAAGACCTCTTGGCTGCAGAGTTTGCCACATCCCTCTGGCCCCAGCAGAAACCACCTGGCCCACTAGTTTCACTCCAGGCCTCCACTACCCCAAAAGTAGCCATGATCCTCTGTATGTTGCCTACACACAACATTATTGCCTTTCCTCTGATTCTTGACTGCATCAAAGGCTGAGCAAATTATCATCTAAGGACAAATTCTCATCTAGGAGACACAACATAAGCAGGAAATTATGGATACTTAATTGTTCTCTTCAGGAAGCAATGACTTTTTTCTCTTTCCACTTTAATTTTAAAACAGCACTGTTATTCACAGAAAGTCTTTTAAGTTCCACCCTCGTTAAAAAGAAGGGAAAATGTCCAACTGCAATCATTACCAAGTCTTGGTATCAATAATTGCAGATAATTCAAATAATTCTGTAGAGCTTCACCTAGCTGTACTATCTGATATATGATCAAGTCTTTAAAACAGATAATAATGGAAAAGGCACTGCCTCCTGGAATTTTTTTTTTTTTTCTGTTGCAGAGATATTAATCCAATGCTGCATCTTCCACTTCAAAGGTGTAAGGTGCACTACTTCAAGCTGTTGGAAGATGCAACTTTAATGTAATTGAACCTTGTTGATCTTGTGCATTCTTCAGTAATTAATCAGCATGTAATATATAGATCATATTTATATATATCTATAGATATCTTCGTAACTGTAGGCAGGCATTACAGCCAACACTGACAGCAGATCACAGATCAGCATGTGAATTCATTCAACAAAAACATATGAAGAAGAGGGTAGAAAGAAGTAAAAGAGACTTCTGATGGGGCAGGAAACACCTATGCTTAGTCAGTTGTGTAAAGGAACGGTAAATACACATCCTGCATGATGAAACGACAGACTAAGAAAAACACGCATCTTCATGTAAAGTGAAAATGTGAAAATTTTATGGGTGTCTTCATTTAGGAATCAGATCATCACATTGTTCCCTGCAAAACTTACAGATACATCAACATCTGAGCCCATGGTGGGCAGTATCACAATATTTTAAGGTGTCTTTGAATATGAAAATTACAGAATGGGTCAGGTTGGAAGGGACCACAGAGGGTCATCTGGTCCAACCTCCCCAACTAAACAGGGTCACCCCAGAGCACATGGGACGGGATTGCATCCAGACAGTTCCTGAATATCTCCAGTGAGGGAGACTCCACAGTCCCTCTGGACAATCTATTCCAGTGTATGGTCACCGGCACAGTAAAGAAATCCCTTCTCATGTTCCACAGGGATGGAACTCGCTGTGCATCAGTTTCTGCCCATTGCCTCTTGTTTTATTGCTTGGGAACACTGAGAAGAGCCTGGCTCCATTCTTAAAAACTCCCCTTCAGATTAAATTCAATAATATCCAGCAAAATTCTAAAGCAAATCATAAAAGTTAAGGTAGAATAAAAGTGGCATTTAAGAAACTCACAGAAATTCAATGTAGCAGTGTAGAATCTGAAGCAAGCAACTGCTCATTGCAAATGAAATCAGTTGAATTAGAGAAAGGAAATTACTCATGAACAAAACATGTCATTAAACATCTTTTCAACATAAATAGTTCAGTGCTTGGTAGTGTGTGCCTGCCTCACACCAATATGATCACCAGTCCTCAGTACCACAAATTCTTTTCCATGAGTTGCTAAAAGCTGCTGCTGTCCAGCTCAGATCATCAACAAGATACACACCATAACTCAGCTCTGGGAACCTTGCTGTTTCATCACTTTGCTTCACTTTAAAAAACCAAGATGGTTTTCCAAGTGACCACATCAAATGAACCAGTGGATTTGTAACTGAATAAAATGCACACACCAGGTCTGCACCAGATGGTATGAGAAAGTTTGGTGAGAAATCCAGTTTAATCACTTGTAGCTATAATCAACCATCGTGTTTGCTCTGTGGGGGACCAATTTGGCAAGCTCAGGGTCCCCAGCAAACCAACAAGGACAAAAGTAAAAGACAGAGGCGCTCTTTCTTCTCAGGACCACAGATTTAATGGTGGAACAATTCCGGGGGAGTGGGGGAGAGGGAAAGAGGGCAAGAAGGAGAAAAGGAAGAGAAGAAAAGAGAGAAGAAAAGAGACCGAACACCTCGAGGAGGGAATTTTTAAACTTGGAGGGAGGGGGGGTAGAGGAAGGGAACCAAAGCCAATGGGAAACAATTGTTGGGAGGGGTGAAGGGAGGAAGTAACCTGGGGAAACTAACTTCCAGGATCCGGAGGGCGCACAGAACAAAACGTGATACGTAATAAATTCCTCAGTGCAAAATAATAACTCAGTGATACATCAGTGCAATACAACAATCAACTATGCTCATTTAAATGCCATTCAAAACTCTGAAGGTCCATTAAACACACCAGAACACCAAATACTCATTCTCTCAAGAGATCAAAAAAAGTAACAAAAGTAAAAAACTTCAAAGCAGTTCAGTTGGAGAAGTAAAAATTACTCAGTGATGGCACCCATATCACAGGATGGGTGGAGATTAGAAGGGACCTCTGGAGAGAACTTTTAGCTCAACTTCCCTGCTCAAAGCAGATTATCCACAACATTGGATATGTTGAATCAAAGACAAACTAAACCCCCAAATGGTCAAACTGAGTATTGCAATAACCTCAGATTTTTATGGTAGTAGACAGAAGGATGGTAGTAAACAGAGAGCTTTTCATGGATTGAAAGCAAACACTTGAAATTTGAATTAGAAAACTCCTCCCCTCCTTCCAATAAAGCAAAACAAAAGCAAAAAAAAAATAAATCTCCATAAACAAAACAAACAAAGGAAATTATTATTCTATAAAACAAAGCATGTCTCAACTCAAATCTCATAGTCATTGCAGATTACTGTCAAGGGCATCCTTAAGAAAACATAATGCAATAAAGCAATATAGAAGACAGAGTAGCATGCACCAAGACATGATTTCAAAAATCTTTAGAAATAAAAACAAGACAGATGCAAGTCATGAACAGCACTTACAAAAGTTGATGACAGACTAAATTCAATACAAAAATAGTATGGTTCTCAAAAAATGGACATAGAGGTCACAAAAGGCATATAATCAAGCTGATTGCTTGACAAAGTCTCAGCCACACATTCCCCTGACTTTTCTCATCCACAGAAGGAGAAGGAAAATATTATCTGAAGTGCATGAGCTCACTACCGTTAAGTTTTGGGTTTCTCTCTGATACTTTAGCAGAACTCTGTACATCCCATACTACATGTCACTTCAGACCACTGACCAGCAGTTCTTCCAGTTCACTCTCTAGATCCTCTCACAACTGGAGGGGGAAAAACAAAGGAATTCAATACACAGCTAAGAAAAAGAGTGCAAAAATTTAATTTGGAGCCAAACACAGATGCAGTGTCTTATTCACTGCATCTTGTCATTCATCATCTGAAAAGAGCCACTCTTGTTTTTCATTACTTGTTTTCATCACGTTTCCATCTCATCACTGATGTTATGGCTGCAATACTTCTTACTGTAGGCAAAACAGAGGAGAGAGACCACAGAAGGAAAGATGAAGGCAAGAACTAGCTCTTCATCAGGCAAAGTAATTGGATCATATCTGCTCTACACAAAAGTTTCTTAAGAGCAGTCTTTGCCAGGAAGGGAGAAAGGGGGAGAAGACAAAAGCCAACAGTTTCCTCCTTGCTAGTTTAGCTGACATGACTTCAGAGCACGTGTACTATGTGCAAAGTAAATTAGGTCCATAGCAAACTGACTGCACATGTTCTTAAGTAGTGGTTCACTAGAATTATTATTATCCTCAAACTATGTTACTGTTTTAACATTTCTAAATACAATCCATTACACTGTTAAATGGAGACAAAATGCTGGAGAGTTTATTCTACTGATGCCTAGCAACTTAGGGTAAATGTAAAATCCTCTATGAAAATGTTATATTATTACTGTGCCTTTGCATTAACCTGTGCACCTAAAACATCTTTTTTTAAGTGTGTGTTGAAAATGTACAGATCTATAATGAAACTGTAAACTGGTTTTAATTTGTCAATGGTTTAAAAGGAAAAAAGGTCACTGTCATTGTATAATCCATCTTGCAGCCAGAAGTGAAAGTTGCAAAGGATTTTCCCTTCTTCAGATTTCTCTTTCTAGTGTTATTGGAAAGCTTGTCTTCTTGTTTAAATGAATTTTCTTTTAATCTCCTCTCTGAGCTGCTGGATAGATGGAGCTTCTTAAAAAATTCAGGATATCACTGTAATTGTAAATTGATCTGCTTCTCTGGCAGAAGACTGTGTCCCTCCATTCAGGAAAGAGACTATGTTCTCAAAGTTGTATTTCAAACAAATTATTAATCTGCAATCTCTCTTATTATTGTATTATCCTTTAATGAAAAATCACTTTTTAAACAAATCTACTACTTTTTTGGATTGTTTTATTCCTGGCAACATACAGGAAAAGAAGCTAACTGCCAAAGCCAATGTGAAATATTTCCCAGTCAGAAATTTTTAGATTTCCTAAACGAGAGTTTAATTCTACTTACACAGGAACTAAAACTGTATCAAGACAACTAAAATGCACATATTCATCACTACTTAATTCCTGAATTAATGTAATATATTAATAGACACAGGAAAATTCCCCACTGATTTTTAATGCAGAGTTAAAGTTGAAACGCTGTTATGACTATGCAATCTTTAAAACAGACACGTAACTCATTAGGATCAAAGTAGGGGAAATTATCCATCTACTGTGGTGCTGAATCCACATAGCCTATTTGCCTTTGGCTCTTTGGTTATGAGATCTGGCATCACTTGGATTATTTCACCTAATCCATCATTAGCTTTCACGTGTCCTATATACCGTGGAACAAACCTAAATTTAACAAACCCAACTCCCCATCAATTACCACACTGAATATATTACATGTCAGCAGAGGACACAAAGATTAGATGTGCTGAATCACATCTTTCTTTGTGAAAATTCAATATGTTTAGAGCACTTTTAACAACACTGACTCCAATTGTAATAATTGTTCCTTCTCGTTGTGGAAAGGCACTAATGCTCTGACCTTTAAGTACAACACCTAGCTGCTAAACAAAACGAAAAACCTCAGAAGACACAAAAAATATATAAGAGATCCAGTAACAGTGCCACAGACTCACAAACGTGGAGTTTTTTAATTGCAATATTTGCCGGGATGGTGGAATCCTGTAAGATGACCTATTTTCCCCCTATAATCCTGCCAGTAAACATTAGTTATTTAGATTAACTTTCTCCCTCCACATACACAAAGCACACAAAAAGGTTATTACTTACAACAAAAACTCAATACACTACTGCTGCGTTACCACAGCATCCTGACTTACCAGTCTTCCACAGATACACCGATGAAGTTTGAAATTCGCTCTGTGCTCGAGCGTCCCAGATTCCCAGCAGCAGGAGCACGAGGACTCCCACGCAGCGAGCGGGCACGGCAGAAACCCCCGGCCCCGGGCAGAGAGCAGCGCTGCCCTCGCTCAGCCCCATGGCTCCAGCAGCCGGCCAAAACCCGCAGCACCGCCACCAACCTCCTGCCGACGAGCCTCCCCTGCTCACAATTTCTCCGCGGGGAGAAAGGGACTGCAAACCTCTCTCCCGCTGTCGTGCATGGCAGTGGAGAAGGAAAAACTGTTTAACACCAGGGAACAATAGAGTCCTCTCCCGCTCCTGCCGCCGCCGCAGCAGCAGCTCCTCGTGCTGGTATGGTCGCGGCTCCACGCTCTTCCATTCAGCGGCTATAGCAGTTTTCCATCAGCTAAAAGCGAGACAGCTGTCCGCAGGGGGCTCCAGCTGACTGAGCAGGTTATCTTGCTCTGGGAGGCAGCAGCAGTCATTTACACCAGCTGGAGAGAGTGAGAGACACAGAGAAACAGGGATGAGGAGAAACACAAATAGCCCAGCGCTGTAATCTCAGTGCAGAGAGTGACTGCAAAAGGCTGGCTTCCCAGACACGTCTCTCCCTGGAATATCCCAAATGATACATACTAAGATGAAAAGAAGAAATCATCATTAGACGTGCTTCAGAAACACAAGTCATTCAACCAGAACAGATATAAACAGAACAATATATAACAATTAAGAGAGCATCAGACATTTGTCCTGATAATACTATGTACGCTGCATTAACCATTTTGTAAACAACAAAAAAATAAGTGATTAAACATGCATTAAAGAGACAATTAAGACCTTACGAAGGGAAATGGAAGGAAATGTAGAAAAAAGAAAAAAATTCAAAAACACTACCTTGTCTTGTGTATATTTATCAAATCTGTCTCAGGTAATGGCATATAGCTATCTGTTATGAGGACAGATGAATATGTGTGTATGATAATTTGTATGCACGTGTAAGCCCATCACCTCTGTGGTAGATGAAATGTGCACATAATACATAACACAAGATAACATCCTTTCTTATCCAGCAAGTATGTACACATATATACATGCATAAACGTCAACTGTGTAATTTAAAATAATTTGAAGATCAAGTTATCAATCATTTTACATATGAAAGTGTGCAGGATACATTAGGCTGTCAGGATGGTAAAAAACGTGGAGAGAGACAAAGCTTTTTAAATCGGGATCCTTATCTCTCCCACCCACTACACAGTGAACAGACACTACAACGAGCCTAAAGATTGGGCTTTTGACACCTATAAACTGGGAAGCAAATGAGGAATTTTCAAGAAAACCAGTATCATATTCAGCAAGTTACATTAAAAATGCAAACAAAAATACACAGTAAGAGCACAGGATCCAGAGTTGAAAAATGATGGAGCTATTGTTGTTTAAAGAAGAAACCTTCAGTCAACCTCTCTTGGGATGCCTGTCATTTTGCTCAACCTTCCCAGACTCAGCCTTTTCACATGCATTAGATTAAAATCAGTTGTGATCAAATAATTCCCAAGTCCTTGCCTGTTTAAATATTCTGACATCAGAGCAAATTAGCAATGTTGAAGGTTGCAAATTCGTCTTTGTTTACTTTCCACTCTGTTACGCCTCTAAGAGGGAATTAAAGGCTCAGGGAGCTATAGCACCATGAGGCTGTGATTAAGAGAGATAAGCAAGTGTGGATTACTGTTCCTCAGCTGTTGAAAAACAGGCAACAATCAGGAGATTATAGGTTGATAAGGGATACATAGAAAGCCATGATCTTAACAAATTTATAGCATCCTGATCCAGAACTTGTACCCTCAGCTAAAAGCACTTCAGGAGATACATTTTATTCACTTCTACATCATGCTGTACTCACTTTAGAATGCATGATTTCCCCTTCAGCCTCGGCTTTGAACTAGAGAGAACACTGATTTTAAAGGAATTTTTTCTGATTTCATTGATTTGTATCAATTTTAAAGCTGCATCTGTGGTTAAGTTAATCACACACACATTATTTAACAGGCTGTGTAGAGGGACTTGAGAATATTAGACATAATAAAAATAATGCCAGCTTCACAATTTATGAAAAATAGGATTAAGAATCTAAGGGCTTAAAGAAGTTTTAAGAACCTCAGGAAATCTATGACAATAGCTGTATTGACTTGCTTACTTAAAACATACATAGCTTATATGTTCCTTTGAGAAATTAAGAGTAAAATGTTGGCTTTTTAGCCAGAGCTATGCACAAGAGGAAGACTCAAGTTTATAGAGAGACTAGGGGAAAAAGCACCCTTTTCAGAGTTAATAAATACAATGGATTCTACCTGGAATTTTTAATGAATGTATAAAGAAAGCCTCTGAGAATATTTTGTACGTGACTCAGATCATCTGGAAATATCATCAGGGAACAGATCATCCATGTAGTTGGCACAATGAATCAAAGTGGGTTTTGACAGCAGAACAAAGCAGCATCATGAGAGAGGGTAAGCACACACACAAACACTCAAGTATTGTCTTATATTTATGCAACTATAAGACTGCATACTTCAAAACCACTAAAATATAAATTATCAAAGTCAAATATTTTCACACTATTTTTTATGGTTTTACCATTTTTTTGGTCACAAAATCAATGAACTACAAAAGAATAATTCTACTTTTTTTTTTTTTTGTCAGAAGATATAATGAATTAAAACTGTTCAGAAATAGGTCACAGAGACAAAAAGGAAGGAATATTTATTATGCAAAAGTATTTGTGTGTCTGGAAAAAAAAAATAAGGATTTCTGAACAGCTGATTTTGAGACCCACTCAGCTACTTATGCCGTACATGCACCCATCCATTACTCAGGACAGGGAAAGACCAGTGATTCCCCAGGCCAAAGAGCAGGCTGGTGCTTGAAGACACAAACACCAACCTAACTGCAGGAATTAGACTTCTCAAACAAGAGGGAACATATACTGATTTTAAGTTTCAGTTGCTGTTAGCATGCCTTTCTGGGAATGCTGTTGTTGGCTATTTCCACCCCAGTGTATCTGATGCCCTGTTACCCTCTCCTGTTTGCTACAGTGAACACAGGACCTCCCTCCAGTTCACAACACAACCACTATTCCCAGCCCAGTGGCAATCTTCTAATATATTCTTAACAATCATAATTTATCAGTTGTTAATGGCTTAAACATTCCCAAATAAATGGTTAAGTATTTCTGAGAAGAAGCCTCTAGACAAAGCAAAGAAATAAACTACAATTGGCATTAGTATGCATATCACAAACTTAATGGTGTCATTGTTGTTCCCTGGAGCACCAACATGCGAGCCTCAAGGGATACAATTATTTATTCAGACATAGAGGTGGCACTTGGGGACATGGTTTAGTGGTGGAATTGGCAGAGATAGGTCAGTGGCTGAACTCCATGATCTTAAAGACCTCATTCAAACCAAATAATCCTATTATTTTATTTGAGGCACAACAGCCACAAGAAGTCTGTAAAGTACTCACACAAGTCATTGACAACATAGCACTTTTTTTCATTTTTCAGCAAAAAGTATGACTAACCTCAAAGACCTTTATGAAAATGACAAAGTGTTAGTCATGAAATATTGGAATAACTTTTCTCATATTTCCTAGCATTAAAGAGTTAGAGAATGACAAAGTATGAAATACCTTTTCCTTTTTGGAGAGAGAAATGATAAGATATATATTTGGTGGTAATTCCTCAGTTACCGGGCAGTCCCATGCTAAAACCCTTCTCTTTAAGAAAAGTCATTAATAAAAGCTTCAGGATCATATTACCTTACATCCTGATGATGTTGTATGTACTACCTTACATGTAGTAAGGCCAAAATCAATGCAATGGCTACTCAATATATACAGCACATTTGTGGCTAGACTAAACAATACACAACAAAGAGCAGTGCTCAGCATCACA
Organism: Polioptila caerulea; assembly: GCA_013397295.1. Classification (NCBI taxonomy): domain Eukaryota; kingdom Metazoa; phylum Chordata; class Aves; order Passeriformes; family Certhiidae; genus Polioptila; species Polioptila caerulea. Next base: position 1,958,564 of record VYXF01006616.1, read on the forward strand.
TTCATCTGCCTTCAATTTCAGACTGGTCAAGCCAGAAACCCTTAGAGAACTTTCAGTCCATTTTTGTAGATCTATAGATGTTTTATAACCTCTATAACTACACCCCCACCAAACAATCTCTGCTACATGTGTACTAGACTAATATAAAAAAACCTCCAGAATGAGTACTAGAACAGCCCAAATTCTAAAGAGTGAAAAATGTTTTATTTCTTGTGTAGAAAAGTCAAAGTCCTCTTCATCTGAACGACAGTAGTTTTGATTGATCTCCAAGACTCTTCCCCCTCTCTTAGATAAAAAAATTAAAATATTACCAAAAACAACTAACTCACTTATCTCCTATTAATTCAGCTCTACGGTTATAATGAGCTTATTATAGCCAATGCCCACTGGATAATAGAGTACCAAACATTTCTGAAAAGTATTCTAAATTTTTAACATGCTGATCTGGTTCTGTTGCCCTATGATAAACCCTTGGATATATCCATCTCATGGGATGGAGTGATATGGTTGCCCCTCTGACTTCTAGACACTAAGTAAAGAAGGTGAAGTGTGTTCCCTTATGTGTATATTTCCTTGAAATACCCATGAACTAAATAATTCAAAAAACAGTAAAAAGAAGTTTTTGTTCTCTTTATTCCCTGACAAACTCACAGGCCAAAAATTCTAGTTCTGCATTTTGTGAGAGCCTGACTTTCAGGAAGGTATTCTACTAAGGTTTCAAGTGTATTGTAATAATTCTCTTCAGATGAGACCTGCAAGAATTTTGTTAGATATTGAGTACTTCAGGATGGAATAAGCTGCAGAGGGCTATTTTAATCTTTGCTGCACAGCATTAAGAACTCTTTACCATATTTCTTCATATCAATGCTAGCGATCCTAGTTAGGGAAGCCAAAATAATATGCTAAACATGTAATATATGAAAAAAATCTTTAGTTTTTCAAAATATGCCCACTCTAGTCTTCAATTCCAAAATTATCTGTGCTGTGCAAAACTTGCAGCTGAAGTTGTTCTTTAGGAATCCTAGACATATGGCCTCTAGGTGTCACACTCGACCATGTCATAATAGGCTATTATGGATTCCTTTTTTGCTTTCAGAGCAGGTAAGAGGCCTTGATTTTACCCTTTCAGGGGTTTTATGCCACATCCTCTTTGTAAATTTGCAATTTTTAAAGCAAACAAAACCAACTCAGCCTCTTTCATACAAGTAGTACAATTATTTATGTGTTTACCAGAATAATTGTTTTTGCAGACATTAGAGGTATCATGATGCCTGTCTGTTAAATTTGTTTCATACTTGCAGATCATGATTTGTAGAAAAAACTATGAACTTTAAGAGTTATGTGTCTAAGCTGTCCAGAAGTAAGAAAGGATTACATGTGCAAAGTGACTGGAGAATATTAGAAATGTACACTTAAACTCTTCAGTGTTTTCTGATCACTACACAAAAATGCTACAAGAAAAAGTTATTTTTTAAAAATTAAGAAGATTCTACCTACATGAAAGATTAAAAACATCTCACCATCTAGTTCATTTCATATCTAGACATTTTCCTAGACATTCTATCATTGGCATAGGGTGGGTTTTCCAATTGAAAAAAAATCAAAAAACTGTAGGCAGCAAGATCAACATCCCTGGCATGAAATATTCACAGAAAGCAAGTATTTGTAAGAAGAGTAGGCTGAGGCACAGCCAGGAATTATGTCTAGAACTGCTTGCCAGGAGATCAAGCTAGAGGAATTCAAGTAAGAAATCAATGAATTTATCAAGGATGTCACCCAGCTTTGGCTCAAGATACATGATGAAAAAGTGTATTTACCATCTTTGTTTTCAAGAAAAATGTTAGTTTTGCCTTGGTAACAGAACCAAAGGCCACTGGGCTAAATAGATCAATATCACTGTAAAATGCAATGGCCCAAAAACTGAAGAAGGTCAGACTAAACTGCCTAATTTTACTTTATGGCTTTAAACTATGAATAAACATTGTCCTTTCTATCCAGATTACACAGGTTTCAGTGCCAAACACATGAAGAAAATCCTATCCAAAGATGAGAAGTGGCCGAGAAGATCAAAACTGGCTCCATGACTTTCTCTGCCTTAATAGAAAAGGGCAAAAAAAATACGCATGAGGAAAATGGTGATTTTTTTTCACTTAAAAGCTTTTGGTAACTCCTGTTTTGGGGAAAAAACTTGAACTTGGTTTGTGCTGGGAATGATCAGTGTGTTCTTCCCATCACAACCTCCAAAAAGAAGTCTGCATAAACTAGAACCTCCAACGTAATTGTGATACCAGTATGAACTTGCTTAGAGAATGCTGAGGGGAAGCAAAATATGATTGGGTACAAAAGTGGAACACAATGGTGTCATCTAGCTAAGGATAAAAAACTTGGAAAACAGGGATAGGAAGAGCCAAGAAAACATGCTGAAATCAGGATAAGAAACCTAACTGGAGATAAAGAAGACCAACTGCAAGGAAGTAGTGACAACCAGAATTTGTGTGGGTGTGCTATACACTGTTTACTCTTTTAATGCATTAGCCATGGAGCTACAGTTTGTACAGGTATGTGAACATGACTGCACACAGAAAGGAGTCTTTTTAATCTAACTTTAGTTACATCAGTTTCAGAAAGCCCAATAGGGACTTCACTAATGGAGAAAACAAACCAACCCAGTTGACTGTAATTGCCACTTAGTTTTTAACTCCAAGCCCATTACACTAGATTTTCCAAGAGGTACCCGAAATACAGGATTTTAATGAATCTTTCCAAGCCAACTCTGTTCCTCCAATGAATGCATGTACTTTTGAAACTTGTGTTCCTAAAATCAATGGGAACAGGTAGTCCTCATGTCTAGCATGAACTTAGCCTGCAAATAAATGTTTATATAGACAACAGGCTCACTGGAGAAAAATAGTAGTTAAAACTCATAGTTTTAAATGCAAATAATTAAAATTATTCCCAGGACCTGAACAGCAGGCAGGGAGATTCTAAAGGCACAGTGGAGAGGTAAGTACTCAAATCCCTGAGAAGGGGAACAGAAAGAGAATGAAATAAACAAAGAAAATCAGTGCCCATTATTGCCTTTGAAAATCCTCTCCAGGGAGAGCTTAGTAATATGCACATACCAAATCACCTTAAACAAAAGCCACCTTCAGTCAATTTTAAACCTTTTCCTTATTATTATTCCCTATTGATTGATCATTCTTCATCTAAATGTCTGACAAGCCAATTTCCATTTTCAAGGAGGGAAACGTTGGTCTTCTTTTTCAGGCCATAAATCACTCAAACATTCTGTTATCGAGTCTCAAATTAGTTAAGTAATACAAATTAATAAGAAAATTAAACAAGGGTGATTTCTTTAGTGAGTTGTTTCATTGGTGCAGCTTTTTTTAACTTAACCAATACATTCAGTAGTTTCCAGAAATGCACAGACTCAGTAGTAGTGACAAACACAATATAGGTGGAAATAGCTTTTAATAACTGGTTAACTTCTTAAGAGTCCTAATTTATCTGGCCAAAAGTACAGCTGTGTGTTTTGTGCTGGCTTCAACAGATCAATAAACAAGAGAATTGTAATTCCAGTAAACTGATTAATGTATCTCACACCATTCGGATACAGGGTAAGTTGAGGTGTGTTTTAAACCATTCTAAATTAATAAATAAGGCTCATTTGGGATTTGCTAACTAAATAAGCCCTGAGATAGAACCCCATTTTATCATTAATAGTAAAACTTTCCAGAATCTTAGGTTATAATTAAAGTTACAGCCCTAAAGATAGTATCTCAAAATAAAGCCTTTTCTCTGTAATACTATCTAAAATTTCACTAGTCTCTCCATCTGTCATACTTCCATTATATGGTAGTTGCATTAACTGGGAGATGGAAGGCAAACCTGTTCCTACTGATCAATCTTACTATTGAAAGTTATAGGTCACTCACTAAAGTCAGCTCTGGAGCAATCGACAATGCAAAAAGTAAATCTAAATAAGGAAAGCCACAAAGTTAGCAAATTTTAAGTGCATATTAATCAAAGCAAGTTATCATTTCAAAACACACAGACTGCAAAATACTGAGCTGTATTAACAAAACCTCCCATTGTCCAAAGTGCTGCCTTTTCTTCCTCCTCTGCACCATCCTTGTCTCCATTTCATTGCACCAATATTTCTATGGCAAAATAAAGCAAGTAGCCAAACCTGTGCATTAAGATACCTGATATCACAACCACATACAACTGAATTTTCTGCATACACACCATGATGCATTTAACACATTCTGTGTGCTGCTGAAAAATGTATCCTAAATTATCAGCATTAGCATTACAACTAAAGCTTCATTAAAAGGGATCAAACCAAGCTTAAGGTGAGGTGACACTTTCAGGATGGGAAAAACATTCATCAAATTGGCACCATCGCTTTTCCCTGTTATGACACAAGACAATATAGCAAGTTTTCTCCAATCATTATTATATTGGTGTATCTGAAAATAGGATTAAAGGTTTTCCTGTTAGTGTGAGTTCTGGTACTTCCACAGGTTTTTCCCATGAGACCCAAAACTAACCTTGGTCTAAAAAACTGACAGCTGTATCTATACACTCTCTGCAGAATATAAAGCAGCTTCATTTGATATACTGCTCACTGAAGGAAGCAATGGTGTGGAGGAGATTCTCAGTGACTGAACTATTATTGAAATGTTATAGAAACCTGCAAAGCAGTTGTCTCTAGATCAGCATACAGCTCAGTTGTTACCACCCAGTTAGATGAGTAGAGCATGATTTCCCTGGGACAAGGAAATTTAATTTACAAAGACAAAGTGGGATAGAGAGCATTAAAAATTTGAAGCATGACTTTGAAACCACAGTGGCAATGTTTGAATGATGCTGAGTTCAGGTAAAACAACAATCTGAGTTCAGGTAAATGGAGAGACATGATTTACCAGTGCAAAAAACAAAGACACCTCACATATAAAGCAAGTCAAACTTCACATAAAAACTTGTTTCCTAGCTGTATCAATAGGAAAAAAAAGTTATTATGCTTTCATATTAATTATTTAAATACACATATTAAAATCAATATGTTAATGAGATACTAACACAATTTATGTCAGCTTAAATTTTCTTAGCCTCCATATATAAATACAGATTTAACACACAATTTCAGTTGTCTGGCTGATATACCAGTGCTGAAGTATAAGGTTACTTTTCTGAGACATCCCACACAGTGAAAGGAAAATAGCAATTTTTGCAATATGTTGCTAAAATACTCTCACCACCAGGTCCACCTCCACCCACTTCCAGCAGACACTTCTACATGGGCTCAAATATTAATGTCTCCATCAGACAGATTGACTCAGAGGTATTTCAATCCTTGAATATGTATAAAAGCTATTTCTAGTATATTACTATTTATTATTTTTCTTTATCAACTCCAAAACCAAATAACTCAGACTTTCATATGAAGAAATATGAAGAAAACAAAAATATATTCTGCTTCCTCCAAAAGCTGTTAGAAAACCATTATAAGCAGCCTGCTTTGGAAACCTTGGAGGATAACAAGGCATCTGAGGATCCAATGTTAAATCCTCAGATCATTTTAGTCCTTTCTACTTTCTAAAGATATACAAGCAAAACCATAACATATGTAGAAGTTTACCCAAATCTGATTACTGTACATGATCTTATCTAAAGAAGGTGAATTATCTTACAGTCTTTGAATACATCTTAAATACTGAAACTCACTGAATAGCTGGACACATTGTACCTCATTTAGGCATTTAGGCTTAAGGAGTAAAACATTCAATAAATTTATATCCTGTAAAGCTACAGGGTCTCCATAGCAAAGTAATAGACTAACAGGATTCAGGAAAGAACTCCATTATGTCAAACACTTGAAACATGCATATGTAATTAACTGGTTGACTGGCAGTCAACAAAATGCTTGTTTTCTAACCTTGTGAATCAATTTTTTTTAAATATAAAACTTAACCATATTGAGTTATTTGATTGCAGTGATCTCTGAGAAAAATTACCCTTGATTTGCAGATAGGCAGTTTGACAGGGTTTCCTCTAAACTCCCAATACTTAATTTTCATATCTGTAGGGACTGGTGAAATACAATAAATGTTCCCTGCTTCTGTTAAGAGTTCAGGCTTCTGACTTCATATCCTAAGATTTCTAAATGCATACATAATTTTGACACAGGGAAGAACCACACATCTTGAATCTTTAGCAGAAAGGAGGAAAAAAAAATCTTCCAGTCTCTGTTACATGTATGCAAAATAAAAATTGCTATTATCTTTGGTCAGGACAAAATATCTTTTTTCCACAAAACATTTAAAATTTTCAAGGAAATCTATTGCAGCGAGGTTTTCATAGTGCTGTCATCATAAGGAATTCTACAGAAAGAAAAATAATTGAAATGTTAATAGGGGATGGCATTCACTACTTTCATGGTTGGTACATAATTCAGAAATCCACTCTCATTTTTTTTTCCATTTGAAAAAAAAAATAAAACTGCACTAATTCTCTTTCTCTTCTGTGTTTCATATTCTGTTTCAGGTTCCCATGCTTATGCTAATCTATAATTTCAAGTAGTGATCCTTACATGATATCACAATGAAACAATCAAAAATTAGTTTCTTTGGCTTTGTATAATGGGATACAGAAGACTCTATTCATTCGATTTCAGAATGGATCATTAGCCACTGTATTTTTAAACCATTTAAGAGAAATAATTTGAAATCAAACAATAAATAAGCCTAATGCATACCTCTAAGCAGAAATTAATTAAAACAGATAGCAAACATTTGCTTTATTGTTTCTTTTCTGCCCTAAATTATGATTTTTTGCAACACTTCTTTAAAAGGCTTTCACTTAAACTGCATTGCAAAAATGAGATCATATTCATTGTACGCTCTTCATTAACTCAACTGATGGTGTTTTAATTCCTACAACATACAGAGTCTGATGTTCATTTTGCAATTCTCGTGTGCTGAGAATAATTAGCTTTACTATTGCAGAACGAGTGATTTCTTTGTAAAGCACACACACCATTTTTAACAAAGATTATTGGAAAACTTTGAAGGTATTCCTTGTTTTACACAGAAACAACTCTTTCATTATTAATTAATTTTTCTGTGCCCTGATTTTCCCTAATGAACTAATAATCTATGTTCTATCTGCTGGTAAACACTAAGAACTAAAAGATGAGAAATGACACAGCACAAGTGTTATGTCTGCTCTACTGAAACACATTGGATTATAAACAGCAAATGCAATTTAAAAGACTAAGGATTAAGCAGGGAGACAACACCAAGGAAATTCATTACAACTTGCCAATTCATTACAATTTTGTTACAGATTATTAAACTAAGATGGCATATTGCCTCAGACCTCCCATAGAAAGCACAACTCCACACCTAGAGTTTGGTGAACACATTCTGTTAACACGTGTGGGTATAGAACTTAGTTAAACAGTTACAATATTCAAAAATATTGTTCTGCTCAATCTGGAAATGTGCTTTATGTAAAAATGTTATGAACATGAGTACAGGCCATGAATCAGCAAGTGTCAGAATAACACCTGGAAGTCAGTAAAGGTGCAATCAGATGCCACTGTGGGATGATTTCACTGATGGTCTGGCTAACACACACAAACACACACACATAAGAGTTTGTGGGGAAGTACAGGTTAGACACAGGCACAGTGGCTTGCAGATGCAGAGTACCCAAATTTGAGAAGAGCAAGCTGTCACTAACCCACTGCCCAAAGCCTGACTCTGGGATGAGCTAGAGAGAAGGCTGCCTTCTCTCCTCTCTCCAGCCCAGTTGTGCCAAGTCACTGCAGTGCTAAGTGGGGCACCTGTCAGGTAACTTTCAATATATGAATGTTCGTGTTTGCACAAGTGAGATTTCCTGTACAGAGCCCATCCTTCTTTGTTTGGTCCCTTAACAAACTGAGCACAACAACATTCTATTGTCTAGAGTTCAACTCCTCCTCTCTCCATCACAACACAGTCAGAATCTTCTCCCCAAATGCTGGTATTTTTTGCCCCACCACCAATAACATTTTGACCTTATTGTATTCCCTAAAAGCCTAAAGCAAGAGAACTAACCCTACAGTCCAAGAACAACCACTGGAATATCTCTTATTCCTTATTCCCTGCACCAATGATATCCAAGGTGTTTTTGCAGAATCTCTTACTGTGGTTGTATAACAGTATAGGCTCCATGAGTTAGACAGAGTCATTGGTGTTTAGGCCAATTCCACCTCCTTGAATATCACTCAGACAGGAGAAGGCACTTACTGTGATCTTCAAAACAAAAACAAACAAAAACCCCATGCAATACTAATGTTGCATCCAGAAACAGTAATTAGGGTGGGTTTCTTCTCCAATATACTGGTATCATTATCATGGGATACAGCAGTAATCTTAGCCTATTCTCACAAAGTTTCAAATTACTTGGGCTAGAACAAGAGAAACAAACTCCAACAATACATAAAATGAGAATTATTTATAGAACTGAATAGTATTCAGGCCTCCTACATAAAGAAAAACACCAACCTGAACTAGGACCAGTAGATAAACTGAGAGAGTCGATAATGTTGAGATTTAGCAGCCTGTACATAAAACTACAAAACCAAATCTGATTTTTCTATAACACTCTGACATTTGGCATAGGCCAGGTAAGAAGTTTAAAACCAAAAACAAAACATAAACAAAACAACAGCAACAACAAAGATAGAAATGAAACTTCAAAACCCAACCCAAACCTAAACCAAAGGCCTCTAAACCCCAAACCCACCCAGAATATAACGTTGAGATAAGCACAGTGGTGGCAGGTGAGCACAGCTCACGAACCTGAGCCAGTCCCCCAGCACACGAGGTACTGTCCCACAGTGCTGAGATGAACACTAACCCTCAGCACCTTGGACAGAGGCTTTGGAGGAGCTCTGTTGATGTCAAACCCTTTTCTGCTTCTATTTGTTCATTTAATGGAGCCCAAGGACCATCTTAAAAACATACTCCTTATTCTTACATCAACATTTGGCAGTTAATATACATGCATAGCTAGTAAAAGATAGATGAACTGGCATACGCTTTTTGTCATCCATTCCTTGGTACAGAAACTATGAAAGCCTAAGATTATGCTACATTTTTTTTACATACATCAGAGAGACAGAAGAAAAGCCAAGCATTGTATAACAAGATTGTTTGCAGGGTCTTCCCTTGGATGGCAAAATTTGTCACATTTATAATAAAACATTACACTACTTCTAAGGTGAAAGGAAAGAGAAAGGGAAAGTTATTATTTTAACAATATGAAACAATTGTGATTTTATTGACCCAGTTAAATTGTTATTCTTAAAGCCAGTGTAAACACAGTTAAATTGAATCCTCTAATTATCATGTAGATTATACTCAGATGAGACATAGGAGAAATTTTGCTGATGTTCACTGCAAGAAATCAATAAAAAACTAAAAGAAAAAATAGTTCAAAGATGCTCTTAAAAATAGACTTAAAAATTACTATTTGGATCCACCTGCAGGCCATTTCAGAAAGACTGTAGCTGAGGGGATGAGACAGCAGGGAAACCCATTCAAGCTGATCCAATTTAGATATGCAAATTTTATCTTGTGTGTTTGAAAAGAACATTATGGCACAGGATAATTTGCACCTTGAGTTCCAAAGAATAATATTTCTAATCTAATGAAAACATGCCTCCATTGTTCACTTTCCCGCTCTCCAGGTTCAGGCCAATCTACTGCTCTCCTACCCTTTTGAAATTGCCCATGAATTTTTTTTTTCCCCATATTGAAACAATTAACTAACACTAAAACAAAATAACAACAAAACAAGCTCACAAAACAGAAAAGAAAAAAAATAAATGAAAAAACTATTTATTTTTGTAGTTACCTGAAAAAACACAATGCTACAAGTGGCTGACTGATGAATGATACAACCTATAATAATTATGGGCCTAATTTAATTTCCACTCTAGGGATGAAACAACTGCATTTTAGGATCACATGTTTGACACAGTGCACTGTTAACTCATTTTTGTCTTTGTTTTTCCAAATAAGGATATTAGCTTAGTGGTAAACTTTTGTAAAAGCTGCACATGGTTTGGGATGTTTCAGTGGGAACACAATTTCTAAATCACAACATTAATAGACACATAAATTCATACTGGACCAAATCAAATATGTGAACTACAGTACCAGAAGTGTAACTTGTACCTAAGTAATACACATCACTATCATACAATTCTATAATTTTAGACCCAAAAGAAATATATTTAACTCACTCAATACATAAAAATTAAAGTTTAAATTAAAATTTTTAAATAATTGAAAGAAAATTGAGTTTTTAATTTAATGCCTTTAATTTAAAAGGGGAATAATGCAGTTTCACTATGTTAAGAAGCACATTTTGAAGTAAATTGAACATCTTTGTGGAACCCCTCCCACTTCAAACAGGTACAAGACTTCTCTCACATTCATCCAGTCTGTTCACAGTGGTTATAAAATAAGTAACACTAAGTAGAACTGAAGGTAACAGTTCCAAGTCCATTAGCTATTAACCCAACTATACCTGACAGTCCATTAACAAAGGTTAAAAAAGAAAACCAAAAGAAACTGTGTCCAGACATTCACTGCATGTAGCTGGTCAGACTGACAGTTTATTAAAAACGTATCTCTCCGACTACAAATCCCAAAGAGGAGAGCTTGGTAGCAACAGAAATCTGGAAGCTTAAATTTCCAGGAGTATGTCTGCCTCCATCACGCTGCCTCTTAGTTATTTAGTAAAGATCAAAGCAATTTTGTAATATGTAAACTTCATAGTTATATTGTAATGATACCATAACTACAGGTCATGCAAAAAAAAATTCAATTAGAAGAGGGACCAGCAAATAAAAGGTTAATCTACTGAAAATGAGCTTAATCGAGGACTCCTCCTATGCTCTCCATCCAAAACAATTACTGGAATGGCCCCAGTCCTGATATTTATGGGAGCTGGCACAGACTGTGAATCAGGAAATCAGCACAGGAAAAGTGCAAGACCTATGCTTGTGCTGTCCAAAACAGAAGAGCCACAGAAATAATTTCATAACAGTAAGTTTTAACCACCCCATTAAATAGAGCAAAAGAATGAGAGTTCACAGAATCACAAAATCACCAGTTTGGAAGAGACCTCCAAGATCATCGAGTCCATCCATGTCCTAGCACCTCAACAAGACCTTGGCACTGAGTGCCACATCCAGTCTTTTTTTAAACAAATTCAGAGATGATGACTCCAACACCTCCCCAGGCAGACGACTCCAGTACTTTATTACTCTTTCTGTAAAAATTTCTTCCTAATATCCAGGCTGTATTTCCCTTGGCACAGCTTGAGACTGTGTCCTCTGGTTCTGCCAGTTGCTGAGACTGACCCCCACCTGACTACAGCCACCTTTCAGGGAGTTGTAGAGAGTGATCAGGTCACCCCTGAGTCTCCTTTTCTCCAGGCTAAACACCCCCAGCTCCCTCAGC
>VYXF01006616.1:1970106-2010841 GCA_013397295.1 Polioptila caerulea
ACGTTTGTCCCGCCCCCTCCCCAGCCCAAAAAAAAAAAAAAAATTAAAAAAAAAAAAGGTGAAAAGGTGCTGCACTGCCATGGATTGTTGGATAATGAGTCAATGAGTGAGCTGAAGGGGCTCAGCAGCAGGCAAGACTGTGGGCTGTGGTAAAAGACCTCTCTATGAGAGGGGCCTGGAAATGGAAATAGATGGTGCATCAGGAAGCCTTCCACTCTCCATCAGATGGCAGCTAAACCTGCAGTGTGTTAGAGAGGCTGGACCTTGTCTTCAGAGGAGACACTGCCCTACCACAAAGTTTTACATTAATAGTACCTTCATAAAATATCTTTTTATTTTGTGCCTGTTTGCAAATTGCTACCTTATACACAGTGGAAGTCTGAATATGTAAGGAAAAGTGAGGAAATTAAAATACTTCAAAATTTAGTAAGTCATTCAGAAATTTTCACACTTTGAAAGGGCACAGAGGAGCTAAGTTGTAAGAGTATTCCATTTTTATGGGTTAAAGAATACACTTGACATCCCTTTGAGCCAAAAGCACTTAGCCACACAGTTGAAATAGGAAATAACTTCATCTTTCTAGCATCCCTTAACTGCTGTCCTCCTCACCTTTGCTATTAGATTGCTTTCATCTGGGACTTCTGTGTCTGTGATGGAGGGCTTTGAACATAGAAAATACTTTAACTACATTAATAACTTCACAAATTTTAAAAAAGAAGTCTCCCTTTTGTGCATGTTAAACTTTATAAAAGATGAAAGATTCCAGACATTTCAGTCAGCACTAGGATTCAGAAACTACCAAAATAACACAACATATACAACCTATGAGCTGTATTAGTAAAACATATATCACTACATGTCACAATTTGCATTTCTTCTATTTAGACACCTCCTTGATATAATGTCATTTATATAAAAATTCTGTATAGTAATCATGTTTTTCAAAATCCTATTACAATTAACACTTTCCTTTCCTACTGTAAATATAGTCCTCCCTTTCCTGTTAAACGTGCTTTCCAAGAAGATTGGAACATTACTTTTCTCTATATATTTGTCATAGGGCAAGGGAAGAGTAAGACTCAAGATGTAAAAACAAATCCTTTGACAGGAAACAAACTCCTCAACTGAATTAACAGCTTACTTAAACTTTATCACACCAAAATATACAAGTAGCAAAACACTAAACCACAATTAAGGTGGAGGAAAATTCCTCTGGGAAAAAAAAAGTGAGGAAAAAATAATCTTTAAAACAGATTTCACAGATCACATATTAGTTTGTGGTAAAAATAAAGAAGGAAGGTGGATGTAGAAGTAGACATTTTCATGAATTCCAACTATATTCTGTGTTTCAATATACATAATAAATAAAAAAGGAAATTCAACACATCCAGTGTTTCTAGTCAAAGCTTTTATTCACTTCAGTCCTCTCTCCTGTCATTTAAAAATGATCATTCTAAGAATATATCCTGAAATCTTCCCTTGAACTTTGAACTCCAGGGAGAGACTCACATCAAGCTGAAAGACAAGAATTTTAATTAAATAAGTCAAAACTCTTGTTATAGCTACTACTTTGGTATTTCATGTGGTTCTTAATTCAGAATAGCTGTTCCCCAATTCACAATAGCTGCTCACCACTGCCTTTCAAATCTGGCAGATTATCCAGGCATAAGAACACTTGCAGCCCAGCAAATGTTTGCAGAATAGCCTCTGTTTTGGTGATTAACAATCCATAAAGAGATTTTAAGCAAAGCTGTCAGTTTAATCTAGCAGGGCTTTGCATCCAGTATGCCAGACTGGGTCCGGCAGTTTTAGTAGCAAGGCAATGATGCAGCTACAGCATCTGAACTAAGGCAGTGCATTTTAAAGAACCCAGGGGAGTTACAGCCCCATTTACTCCATCTGTGATACACCATGGGGGAAAGAGAAGCAAGGTTTACTATGTACTTATCTACAAAATATGTTGTCAAGCACTTATTTTCAGTACATGGAAGTATAATGTTTGGAACACATATAAAACATCTGGAATATGATTATTTTCAGGACAGATAAGCAATATTTTCATATTCTGACATGAAGTGTTTTTATAACAGCATTCAGTCATTCCCTGTAATGTCTGAGACCAATAGTTTTCATTAGAGCTGACAGTACATTTCCTCACAGTGAAGCCCCACATGTTTGCCCCTTTACAAATAAGCAGACCATTGAGGCCAAACTAACACCTCAGAGATCATTCAGACTGATGTGCAGGGTGGGTTATTCTTGCCCTACTCTGGCTTCTACCTTCTGTTTTTCCTTCACTATTGCACTAACACAGGGGTTGAATATATGAGAAGTTGCTCCTGGCTTTATAAAGCAGGACTTCACAACACTTAAATATTTACCTTACAGTACTCTCCAGCTAAGGACATCTTTCCACCTTACCTATGCCATTGGTGAAGGGTTATACCACCCTGGCAGCAGTCTGACCCCAATGGACAAAACTCAACTCCTAGAGTGATAAACAACAGAACTTGATATGCACAACACATTTTCCAAAGTAAAGCAGAGCAAATCCCATTTTTCATTTAATGTAACACACCTAGAGAAATGCACAAAACACAATTCTTACCTTTTACAGTAAGACTGAAGCTGAAGCTGCTCTCTCAACATTAGCAAAGGTGGTATAACCTAAATATTTTCAAGTTAAATTTGTCATCAATCTGTTGGTAGCAGAAAGACAGAATTCTAATTTACTGAAGTCACAGTATATGTCAGAATTTGACCTATTTTCTCCAAATTGAGGTGAACATGGGCTGTTTAAGTAGACTGCTTAGATATTGGCTCTAATATCCAGCGAGCTCAAGTAAATGTGCACAAATAAACCCGCAACACAAAAGCAATGTTATAGTGAAGTGAACTGATCTACCACCATATCTCAATATTTTCAGTTTGATAAGACCCTAGAATTTATATTTTCCAAAAATAAAAGGTCATCTCATAAGAAAGAGACAATGAGGAAAAATTAACCAAAACAATGACAGAAATAATCTTATTTTTGTGGAACACTTCGTAAGTTGGCCATATTATTGATTATTTTTAGACATTTTAACTATTTTATTCAATGCTTTTATTTAAGTAATTAATTTAGTTTTATTAAAAGTTACTTAAATTAATTTATTTAATTAAAATTTAATTAAAATTTAATTTAATTATTACTTTTAGTTGACCACTTCCTATTTGCCATCACAATATTTAAAAATTTACTGAGTTTTACAGTGTACTCTAAAGACTAAAAGAATGTAAATAATGTTCAATTACTGGCAAGATTACTCTGAACACACTTCAGATATTTGCTTTCTGAAATCTAATTCTCAGAAGAATTACCTTTGGACCTGTAGTTCATTGATTTTTCAGCAGGTATAAACTATGCAAAACCAACAGCTAGCTTATCCAAACTGTCTTGTGAAAGTTCAGGTTCCTAACATCTTCCGTAGGGAAAAAAAAAAAATTGTCCAAAGCTTGCCTCTTTGATGCATTTATTTATTTAATTTTAGAACAGGGCACTGGCCTGGATGTTAAAATGCTGTGCTTTCTGTCTTCAGAGTTTCCTTACCACAACATTGATTGTTCTGTTTTTTAGCTCAAGTTCTTCTTCAGTGACTTCTTGTTGAACAGAGATTTGCATCTTTACAATACTTATAAATTACTCCCATAGGTATTTCCTCGCCAGAAACTTTCTTTTGAGGTGTCTTTGATATGGCTGCACTCCTTCATCAGTTGTACCCTCAGTACAGAGCAAATGACAACTCTTACACTGGAGAAGTACTTCTACATATTTTCAACTAATATTTCAAAGACCACACAGCCTCCATTGCTGCATTCTACAGACCACTAGTGTTTACAGCTGTGGGATAAGCTTGCACAGATTTGTGTACCAACAGTAAACTTAACATTAAATATTTACAAGAATAACAATTCTCAAAACAGGACTTAAGATTTATATTTTATTTTCTTTTTTTAAATTAATTTTTGTCTGTATCTTTTTCACAGAATCACAGAATGGCTGGGGTTGGAAGTTACCTTGAATATCATCTAGTTCCAATTCCCCAGCCATGGGCAGGTACACCTTCCACTAAACCAGGTTGTTCAAAGTCCCATCCAACCGGGCTTTGAACATTTCCAGGGATAGAATAGCCACCACTTTTCTGGACAACTGATTCAAATGTCTCAGCACCATTACAATAAACAATTTCTTCTTGATATCTAATCTAAATCTACCCTTTTTCAATTTAAAGCCATTTCCCCTTTTTCTATCGCTACCTGCCCTAGTAAAAAGTCCCTCTCTGACTTTCTTGCAGGCCTCCAGTAGGTACCAAAAGGTGCTATAAAGTCTTCTCAGAGCCTTCTCTTCTCCAGCCTTTCATCATAGGAAAGGTGAACACCTCTGAACATCTTCATGGCTTTCCTCTGGACTCAGTTCAACGGGTCCACATCCTTATGTCAGGGGCTGCGCAGACGGATGCAGCTGAATTCCATTTTGGGGGTATCATCAGGGCAGAGAGGCAGAATTACCTCCCTCAACCTCCTGGTCATGCTGCTTTTGATACAGCCCACGATGTGGCTGGCTTTCTGAGCTGCAGAAATGTTCCAAACACAGAATATCCTGTGTAGTCATGTCAAGCTTCTTATCCATGAACATTCCCCAGTCCTTCTCCTCAGGGCTGCTCTCCATCCATTCTCCACCCAGCTCATATTTGTGCTTGAAATTGTCCCAAACATGTTGAACTTCAAGACGTTCCCATGGACCCACCTCTCAGACACGCCAAAGTTCCTCTTTTTCCTCCAACATGCATCCCTTCCCTCCAGTCTGTTGACAGCACCCCACAGCTCAGTGTCATCAGCAAACTTGCTGGGCAACAAATATGCTAAGCAGCACTGGTAGCTGCTCAGGAATGGGACTTCACAGAAAAAACAAATGTCTTGCACCAGTCAGTGCTGCTGCTCAGAACCCATGATTTTGCACTACAATAAAGTTTATGTTTACTGAGGATATCTATATAAAGATACATTGTTTGTAAGTCCATGGTTTCTAATTAATCTAACAAATCATCCCAAGAATGCTGATCACACACAGAGACACATTAGTGATGTTTCACTCTTCAATCATTTGAAACTATAGGTTATTGTTTAAGAAATTAATATATGAGTAGTTTTTACTGTTTTTAAAATAATAGTAGAATTTGGAATAAACCCAAATGCACTGTTGTAAAATCTCCCAGTCAAGGTTACTAAAGGTATTTTAGGCAAATTTTGTTACGCAAAATGTGACAGTTCTAAGCTATAAATGACTGCAAAATTATGACTCCATTAAGTGCTTGAAACTCTTATTAACTCCTAATTATAAGTTTTAATATTTTATCTTATGTCTTATCTATAAAACTTAAAAACACTTTCATTGATATGTGAGAGCACATATAAATTAAAATGGATTCATATAACGCCATCATTCCACCATGAATTTGTTGTTGGGCTTTTTTTCAGTTTACAGTGTAAGAAAAATACCAGACAGTTCAAGTGTGGCATTATGTTACTACAATGTCTTCCTGGAGAGTTCTCATACTTATCTCTCATTGTTATTTCAACATCTATCATTTCATTATCAAGACTGCCAGGGAGGCATGAAAGTTAATAGAACATGTGTCCTAATCCTGAAAAGACAGACTGACACTTTGAATTACAGATAAAGCAAAAGAAAAACATATTATCAGACAATTTATTGTAAGAGGTACTAGAAAAAAAAAAAGAAAAAATAACACTAAAAAGAAATCAAAATTCATACAGATTTCTTGCTAGTGATGGAATGTCTATTTGTAGTCTTGACTTCTATGATTCTGTCACTGAAAAAAAATACATGAGTACTAAGTCAAGAAATAACTGTAACACAGAAGACAAATTAAAAAAATACAAAGATGGATTTATTATCCATAAACCAGAAGTCCTATAGAATTGCATAGTGCTTTAATTAATTTATAGTCCAAGCAAACTATATACTGAAAGTGATAAAGAATTATTTTCATTACTAGCACCCATGGACATGCTTCTCCTTAAGATCCAGTTATCATACTGTGTTCAGGATCTTGTTTCATGCAGAAAAACAGAAAAAAAATGAAGCCAACATGAACTACAAAGAGAAGCCACTAAATATTACCAAAGGAAACAAAAAATAAGATATGTCAATGTTTAAATTTAATACATATGTTTCTATTCATATAGTAGATCTTACAACAAAAAATATCTAGCCATACAAGAGAGGTCTGAGATTGACTGAATATGTATAACAAATAACTCTGAAGCTATTTTGTAATTAACTTTTTGCAAGAATATTTATTTATTATTTCATTTTCCTGATTATTTCCCTGCATTTATATATAAATGCACGTTTCCTATTTGTAGGCTCCTCAGAGAGGCTTGTTGGCAGACATGGAAGCCAAGACTAACCACTGAAAAACCAATAAAAAGGAATATTATCTGAATGGGATACTTCTAAAAAGTGTGCTCAGAAGTAGCATTCTCAATCACTGTATCTGAAGGCAGATAAAAGATTGAAATTACTATTTGCTTATCCTTCAGTGTGCACCTGTCTTATTTCTAAAACCAGCAAAACAAAACCAAAAAAAATAAGCTTGCAAGAATAATTTCAATGCTATGGATATAACATGAAGATGCTAATCTGGATTATACAATAAAATGTCAACAGAACTATCTTCCTTTTTTTGTTTACACTTCCTTGCACCTTTCATTTAAAAGTTTTTAGTTTAATCCTTGCAAAAATATATGCTCCACCACAATCAGGGCTTCATCTTACTTTTCTCCATTAATTACCAATTCCAATGATTTACCAAAAACTAACTTACCTTTACACATGTGTTTATCTAACAACTTAACACATGTGTTTATCAACACAGTGCTTGAAAGTACAATTTTCTGAAGGCTATTTGCAAGGAAGGGTGGTGGCATGGTGAGACCTGTGGCTGCCTGGCCTGAGGGAGATGCTGGGGAGGAAGGCACTTGGGATGGCTTTTAGGGCATCAGGATCTGAGGTGCATGACAGCACCAGGCAGCACGCCTTGGTTAACACCTGAGGTCAGCACTGCAGCAGGAGCAGGTCTCTACAGCAAACCAAAATATCCCCAGCAGGGAAAGAACACACCTGCAACCTGAACATCTCAGCCACGTGTCTCCAAGCTGCCAGGTGCAGTCATGCCCTAGGAAGCACAAAGCTCTTGGCAGCTCTGGCTGTTTGCCAAACCCTTCACCTCTTTCCATCTTCCTTACACAGACAGGATGAAAATTTGTGCCAAAGTACACAACACGACACCTCCCTTTTAATGGCTCCACACCTGTCTGTTTGTAAAGGGAGGTTAAACAGTTCAGAGCTATCCAGGGAGGTAATGGTGCAGCATCTGGGCACGCAAATCTAGCCCCAAACCCCATCCTGTGCACACACATCAGTGTGGACAGCAAGCAAAGTTTCAGGACTCAGCACTCCTGTAGAATCTGGAATAAATGCTTGACCTCACAAATTTCAACAGAAACTGCAGAGAAGCAGGAACAGAATAACTAAGAAATCACATCAAACTATTTGAGCACTACTAATTATCACTTCTAATTACCAAAAAGGATACCTTCTCCATTCCCAATTACTGTTCTGAATACAAATATGAGCTGATTCATTAAAGTGAAGCGTTACCAAAGCTCTTAAGCTTTCAAAACAATATTTCCATGGAATTTCCATGGGTCAGGAGGATACATACCACAATGCAGCACTTAAAAAGTTTCCTTTACTCTCTAACATGACAGTAAACATATCTATATTGTTAAATCAATTATTACATCTCACACATCCAATTAGCTCAAGGTGTTAAATGAATAGTTCAAAACAGCAGAAGAAACCCAAGCAGTCAATATATGCCTGATCACTTGGGGCTCACATCCTTTTATCCTATTCAACAAAAGAGTAGAAATCAACAGAATTTATTCTTCTTGCATTCTAAAGTTCTCTGTTTCACCTCCTACCACAGACATTTTAAAGCTACCACAAACTGTCCATTGATGGTTAATTTTGTACTTTTCATGAATAAATATTCTTTCAACTGCTTCAGTCCTGCATTTTGAACTTTATTGACAGTTACATTCTCCACAAAATTGGAAAGGATGCAGATGCTTCAATACTTCAATATTATTATAAGAAAGAAGAAATTCCTTTCCTTCTTTCAAGACTAACCAGGAAGGCCATTTTAAGGCTTTCCTCCATGCACTTTAACAATTCCTTTTAAATTTGAAATATGTTGACTTAAAAATTTAGGGGATATAGAAGCCTGCATGCCAGTTGGTGCAAAAACACAGTGCTCCTGGCAGCTACCAGCATTCCATTGTTCATTTTCACTAAGTCACCAAAGCTCTATTATTTTAATATATTGCATATAAATGGTATTACCACTCCAACTCATAAAAAAGATCTCAATACTCTCATTAAAAAGAATAAACTCATTAAATTTCAATACTCAAGTTATATTGAAAGTGAAAAACATCGAAAGGCTTTTAGAAGTTAACTGTTATTTGATAAAACTTCAACAAAGGTGAAAAGAATGATATCTAGTTTAATCTGGGTATGTTGGCATTTGCTTAAATATACTTGTACTTCCTGTAAAATTACTTCTTTTAAGGCTAAATAAGCCTCAACATCTGTGTGAAAAGGTACATAAACAAATACAAAAGGGAAGCTTAGGCAAAATACTTCTGAAGGGGAGAAAGTTGAGGATGACGGGTCAGAATCACTCATCAGAACTTATCTCCCCTCCCTCCAAAATACCAGGTAAAAGCTTAATGCAATTTATTAGGACTGGGGTCGCTTCTCAAGTCTACAGTAGTTGTATCCAGGATAGACAATGGCCAGAGTAATCTGCTCAGCTTTTGCTTGAAAGAACTCTTTCTTCACATATCTGTTCAATCACATCTGCACAGAATGTTCAGAAACAAAAGTTACACAATCCAGTCTGACCTGCAATCTGAGAGTTCAAAGATAAAGCACATTTTTCAGCATAAATCAGTCAACCATACAACGCATTTGATTTCTTTTTCTCTATTCATCAAGTGCATGAACTTTCATACTGCTGTGCTGGGAAGAATGGGCATAATTTTCTCTCAACTATTTCAGAAGCACATGCATTTTTGATGGAAATGTGCAATATTGCACTGCCTGTGGTGTTCTGAATACATATCTTGAAT
Organism: Polioptila caerulea; assembly: GCA_013397295.1. Lineage (NCBI taxonomy): Eukaryota > Metazoa > Chordata > Aves > Passeriformes > Certhiidae > Polioptila > Polioptila caerulea. The sequence goes on from VYXF01006616.1 coordinate 1,979,374, forward strand.
AGGATTCATCAGTGTACATTGTTGTTATCTACATTTTAGCTATATTTCATTACAGTCAATAAAGATCTAGTCAATAAGATACAATTTATCTTGCCTGGAAGTATATTTCTAAAACCAGTCAGAAGAATCATACCTTAAAATATCAAAATATACTTTGAATATAGAACTATACACTATAGAATATAAAACTCAGCTACAGACACCTAAATTAGATTAGGCCCATGTTATTTGGCTTCCAGATTTGGAGTATGTTCCTTCCTTCTGTAAGAATAAAAAATCCTATTTATATGGTAATTACAGTTCTTCAGCACCTCCATTCATAAAGCACTCTATTCCCTGTTCTCATGCTTTTCATAAGCTTCCCTTTCAGCCAATCACTCTTCTGGACTGAGAAACATTCACAAAATTTGGACCATAAACATGTAATAATTTCCAGGTCATCTTGAAGTTTTCTTATGCTTCCAGTTTGACATACCACTGTAGAGACCTGGCCAGGCAGAGAAGAGAACAGCCTCTGCAACCTGCCAACAATAATCAAATGCAGAAAAACACAGCTGCCACAGCCAAGCAAAAATGCTCTGAAGCCAGGCTGGAAAGTAGGTTTGACAGCTTAGGGTTGGGCTCTATAGCATAATATGTGTATATTATCACTCAGCAAGGCAATGAGTATTATCATATTAATTGAAGTTACTGTCAAGGCTGGGAGATGAGCAGGTTTTGATCATAACCAAAGTGCATAACCCAACATGTTTGTCAGAGATGGACCTTTCCTTACCACCAAAAGCTGGCCTGTAACTTTTATACAACAGTCCCCTCCCAAAACAAACCTCATAGACTAATTAGAAAGGAAGCAAATCGAAATAATTGAAATATTTTTTACTTAAATAATTAAAAAATCAAACTCCTCACTGAAAGGAGATTTATGAAATTAAAATTATGGAGTTACTGAATATCAACTCAGCCTTGGAATTATGGAATCTCAACCTAGATTATCTGTGTCCACTACAACACAGATAGACTTGTCCTCCTCACACCACATCTCCAACTACCTGCAAAAAACGTTGCCCCAGAGTTTCACAGGATTTACTGAACCAGATTTTGCTTGGTTATTATCAAACCTTAAACTCCTCCAGATATTTCCATATCACTACATGTGATCCATTTTGGTTTTCAAAAACACATTTACTTTAACAGAGTATTTTTAGCCCCCAATATTTATTTCCTGTCTGAAGGAATTTATGCATCTTATACCAAGTAATACTCAAAACCATTATCAATGAAATAAACAGGGGTTTTGGAGTTTCCTCAAGCAGTATTTATGTGATAGTTTTCTACATCTTCTCCTGCTCTTCTGCACACTTTTAAACTATCAACATCAATCACTGCGAACACTTCCAGAATTGATTTCGTAGATTAAAACAAGTCTTTTAGTCTTTCTACTAAATGCTGAATTTCAGTCTTTCCTGCACTATTTCACAGCCAGAGACTGAACTAATACTTGTCAAACTGGTTGCTCTTGAGGAGTTACTTTTTCTTCTCTGACTCCCTACGCCCTCTCCAGAGTCACTGTTTTCCTCAGTCAAGAACTCAGGAGCTCTCTGAAAATAAGGCCTGCACTTCTTGTTTCCAGAGGCATCATTTTGACTTTGTTAGACCAAAGCATACTTTACCTGCATAAATCCATACTACCAGCCAGTCCTGATTATTCTGCAACCCTAAAAAACAAGTTATCAATGGCAAATTTCATGGGCACTGATTTTGAAAATTAAAGTCAGGCTATTATGTAAAATATAAAATATCACTGTTGCCTAAAACAGGTCTGTTCAACAGAAACAACACAATTCAGCAATGATCCCAGGTTGTTGGGGTTTTTTTGCAGTGTGACCAATAACAGATTTTTCAATCCAGTTGATGCATATTCCATCATAGTTTTTTTTTATTTCTCACTTCTAGATAGATACTAAATTTCTATTTAGAATTCCACTAGGCACTTCCCATGCCGTATCAAAGCCTGGCCACTCATCTTTATCAGATAACATGAAATAGCTTAGAGGGTACACACAACAGATATAAAATATGGTATAAAATACATAAAATTGAGGTTTAACTAGACCAAATGTAAGGTGCTGCATCTGGGTGGGGGCAACCCCCAGTATCAACACAGGCTGGGAGATGAGCAGGTTGAGAGCAGCCCTGCTCCGAAGAACCTTGGGGTGCTGGTGGGTGAGAGGCTGGACATGACCCAGCCATGGGCACTCCCAGCCCAGAGAGCCAAACGTGTCCTGGGCTGCAGCAAAAGCAGCGTGGGCAGCAGGGCAGGGAGGGGACTCTGCCCCTCTGCTCTGCTCTGGTGAGAGAGACCCCAGCTGGAACACAGCACCCAGCCCTGGGCTCCCAGCACAGGATGGACAGGGACCTGGTGGAGCAATTCCAGAGGAGACCAACATGATGATTAAAGGGATGGAGCACCCCTCCTAAGAGGAAAGATAAAGAGAATTTGGATTGTTGAGCCTGGAAAAGACAAAGTTTGGGGGATGATCTAATTGCAAACTTCCAGTACCTGAAGAGAGCCTACAGGGAAATTGGAAGTATTTACGTGAGTAAAATGTGACAGGACAAGGGGGAAATGTTTCAAACCGAGAGCAGATTTAGATTAGATATTAGGAAAAAAAATTCTTTACTCTGAGGGTGGTAAGACACTGGAAGAGATGGCCCAGGGAAGTTGTGGACACCCCATCGCTGGGAGTGTTCAAGACTGGATTGGATGGGGGGCTGAGAAAATCAGTCTAGCAGGAGATGTCCCTGCCCATGGCAGAGGGTTCAAATTAGATTATTTTTAAGGTCCTGTCTTGGTTTGGGACACCCCAGGACAGATCCCTTCCAACCCAAACCATTCTACGATTCTGTGAATATACAGAATTAAAGACAAGGTACAAAGAAGTCTCAACCAATATATTTCAAGGGAAAATATGTCCCATCAAGCACTTTTTAAAAATTATTATTCTTATTACAAGCATTCAATACTTATTCTATACAACTCTTGGCTCTTGAGTTCAGCTGTGATGGTGAGGAAACACATCAAAAACATTGGAGATATTTCAGCTCTGGGGGGGGAGGCTGGGGAAAGGCACCATATTCTGAGCTAATTTAAAGGCTGATAGAGTTGAAATTGTTAGCAGTCAATCCTGTGGAGAAGCGTGCAGATTTCAGAGATGAAGAACAAACACAAAGAGAATCGAAACCTCCTCAAACCCCTCATGTGGGAGACTCAAACTGACAATAATCTTGTGTAATATTTTTTGCCCAGTAGGATTCGTAAGGGTCTTAGGTAAAGTACTACAAAGAGCCAGCCAGCATAGAAGCTGGTGTTGCTAAGAGCCCCCAGTGCTCAATACACAGTGGTGGCAACAACAGCACTCACAGACCACAGGGAACCCTGTCCCTTGCTGAGCCAGGGAAAACTGCCAGCTCCAGGTACACAGTAACCCCACCTCCACACTGTCAAAGAGGAACTCAGCTCTGTAAAGGCCTAAAGGTAAAAAATTAAAAATAAAAAAAATACAAGAAAACAAAAATTCCACTGCAGGAACATTTCAACAGCAATATTTAACACTATGCATGACGAAAAATGGTCACAATTAAATAATATTAATATCTCTACATTAAAAAAAAGTATCTCTACCAATCAGATTTTTGATGTTCATGCAACAGCACATAACTTTAACATAATCACAGTGTGATGTAACTTTAAGAGTGCCCAGCTGAAATAATACCAGACAAGGTGTATACGCAGTCCATCACTGTGGATCAAGGACAGCACACATCTTTGTGAATCACTCCTGTTGGACTCTTATCTAACAGACTCTAAAAGACTCCAAAAGACTGGATCTTGCAGCCTTATAAGAGATGAGATTTTAGACTTCAGAAGCAATACTTTAGTAATGGATTTTCAAAACAGCTTTATTTCAACTCTAGCAGAAGCCCTCAGCAAAACTCCAGAAGAGAAATGCTGAAAAAAAAAAAGTAAACAAGCAAACCTAGTAAAATTACCAAGTGGAAACTGTGAACCACAGTTTTTAAAATAAATGTAACATCTTAACTAGTAACTCCATTGGAATGGAGGAATCAGATCAATAAATAATCTTAGGTAAGCAGGAAAGACTTCCAAAGAAAAAAATCTGCAGAAAGTCTTTTTTTAAAATTAAATTATTTACTTTCTGCATTCATGAAAGAGAACAGGCAAAAGCAACATTAAATTTCCCATGATAGGCAAAGCACATGAAACAGAAGAGGGAGAAATGCATCAGCACTAAAATCTACCAACTCATTGCATCTTCTCACCAATCACATCCTCCAAGAGAAAGAGAAAACCATAACTCTATTTTCCCTACAGTAACAAAACAAAATTATTACAGACTCCATAAAAATAAAATTATATCTTTTGGAATGTTTCTGTAATGTATATAACAAGCTTTGCAGTTAAAATATTATTCTTAAATATATAATTAATGAAAGTAATGCTTGTGCTTGATATTAACAACTTCCATTGAAAAACTATATCTTAGTTGATTATTACTAATTTAATCTAGCTATGCTTCAACCAAACATATACCTTAGAGTAATTCTTGTTGTCATGATTTTGGGTTTGTTTTCCCTGGGTTCTATTTATGGAGTGGCGAATAAGAAGTTAGCTCAAACAAACAAACAAAAAACCAGAACATCCAAAATTTAACAAATAAACATCTGGCAATGAATTCTCTAAAAATTACTATTGTAATACCTTTTCAAGATAGAAGAATTTGCACTTTAGCAAACAAAGAATGTCAGCACCAGAGATAAACCTCTTGATCTACTCAAAACAGGAAAAGAACTCTTAGAATTCTAATAAAAGTTTAAGAATCATAAGTCATGGAATTCCTAGCAGAGGCAGTAATTGCAGAACAGCAATGAAAGATTTCATTACACCAACTGCACTCCACATTCTGAACGAGACTCATTACACAGGTGCAATCCTGCCAGCATGAGAGGCACTGCTGCAACAGCCAAGCATGGACCTTTCTGGAATTAATTTTGTCACTGTGAGACAGACCTGGTGCAGATTCCCTTTGTTCCCACACCGTCTCCATAAACACATGATGCTAGGTAGTAGAACTAAATTTGCAGACTAGAATATAAGGTAAGGAATTAGAAAAAGCAAACTTGGACAGGAGTGTGGTTTGAGAGCAGGAAGGAGGGGGAAAACTGTGGGTGATACTGATATTGTTAGTTCAGGTCTGAAACATTTCAAACAGGATCCTAAAAAGCAAAAAGCACAAATTTCATATGCTATGGGAGCACCCATTCTGAGGTTTCCAGTACCATAATCTAACACTTTGTAAGAGAATAAGGGAATTATTTAGGCTGAAGAAATCTTTATGACCATGCAGTCCAAGTGCCAACACGGCACTGCCAAGTCACCACTGAGCCATGTCCCTAAATGCCACATCTGCACATCTCGTGAACACCTTCAGGGATGGCAACTCATCCACTTCCCTGCTCAGCCTGTTCCAATGCTTGACAAACTTTTCCATGAAAAATGTTTTCCCTAATATCCAATCTAAACCTCCCTTGGCTCAATTTGAGGCACACTATGTATTTTGTCCAAACTGTTATTCAATTCATTCGAAATACAATGTAGTTCCATATGCATTCATTTTAATAGCAGAGCCAGTTTATGCTTTGTTCTTCAAAATGTAGAAAAATTCCTTTCAAATGTACACTGAATTCTATATATTTATATATCTCTATATATAATTCTATATATTTATAACTTTATCACAATGGTTACACTGTGACTTACACTTGACTTTCATTTTGCTACTAAAAGAAACAATTCTTTGTCTTTGGAAAAATTTGTGAAGTCCAGTGTATTGTAAGCTGTCTCAAAATATTACACAGTAGTTTTAGAAAGACAAACTCCAGTTTCAAAACCTGGTAGTTTTGAAAACAAAAGTCTCCAATTATCTAATCACAGATTTCTGAACCTGTTAAACAGCTTTTATTTCCCCTGCTAAACTACACAATGCTCTGTGTCCTTGGAGTCTGTCCTCAGTTGCATTCAGTTACACAAAGATGTGCAGAGCAATGATGAACATAATCTGAAGACAAACCATTTTTTCCTGAAAACTGTTCTTCTATAATGGTCTTCCTAATAATGCAGCTGCTAGCCAGGATTTCAATACACTGTTTTTTAACTATATCAGGAATCTGGGTTAATAACGGGAAAAAATGTCAAATTACCCTGCTCAAGTAAAATGAACAAAAATAATTTAGATTCTGCTGAATTAAGGAAGAGCCTTTTACTTTTTTACACCCAATTTCATTTAAAAAAGAACTATTTCACAAGTGATATGCAATGCCTTTCCAACCTCAGGAGACAATTCCACAGATTAAAATATCATATGGTATAGCTTGAATATATTTTACACTTAGTGAATATCCATTACATAACTTTCCTCCACTGCCTTTAATTACCCCATTAAGCAAGTTGGTATTTGCATTTGCACTTACAGCAGCTGCACTAGAGCTGCAGGGCACAAGAATATAAAACCAAGAAGAAAAATTAATAAAACATTATCTTTCCCATTTAGCAAGTTCACTTTCTTTTTTAATGGAAACATTTGTATTAGTAGACTACTTCAGCACTGTAAGATAATAAATCACATAAACCTTGTATTATTCAAGCCAACTGAGCTGCCAGATAGAAGTATCATCACTCACTAACGGCACAACTTGCCCTTAAGCTTTTCTCATTTTATAGTATTTCTGAGGAGTCACTTTGTAGCTGAAGTTGTTATTCAAAACATAAAATGTGGTGCAAATGTAATGCAAGAGAAATCCTTCTTGTTCTAAACCTTTTATGTAGAAAATAATTTATGATTTTTTTTAAATGTGTTGCATATCTTTACTAATTCGGACACACTTTTGAGTAAACAAAGACGACCGTTTCAATGAATTAATTAAAAAATCTGCAAATCATCAAATATTCTTAGAAATAGCTTCCAAGTTTCAAGACCATTTGTTTTGCAGCCAGCCTATGTAGTTTACAACACATTCATTAAATATTGCAATAGTAATTATTACATAGTATTGTAATCATTAATATACTACTATTAATAACTATGTTACTTATTACATCCACATATCCTCTAAACATTATGCATATAACAAACAGTAAGAAACAGAGCAATGAGAAATATCAATTCATTCATTAAGAGCCATTGTTCTTGAAAAGCCAATTCCAGAGTGCTGGTTGCTGCTTTACTACTTCCAGGTGCATGAAAGCCCTTCTCCTCAGAAAATAGGCAATCATGCTTCTACTATGCATTGGAATATTGACAACCCATGTATACAGATGAAGGAAGCAAAGTATAACTTTTGATTTTGCCCATGTCCTTCATTTTTGAAGTCTTAATTTTGTAGCTGCTATAAAATATCTTATTTCAGTAAAAGTATTATCCATGAGAATCTCACTATAATATCTTCTTTTACCTGGCAGGAATGACCCTATATCAGGCTTTCTGCTGTCCCCAGACTTTCCTCTTAGTGAGAATTACTCCACCTGAGATCTTTTCCAACCATCTCTATTTATCATTTTAGAGCAAAGCTAAAGCACCTATTATTAACAGGCAGAAAAAGCACTATTTTAGAAGCATGCAAAGCATGTTGCAGCATGGACTAACTGTCAATACCAGTTCTGGTGCCAAAATTCAAATATTAACACAACTGGAGCATGCTTAATATCCTAAAAGTTTCCCTCTTACACAAAGCAGGTGTGTATATAGGGGAAAAGTTCTTAAGGGTTGTAAGAGTAGCATATGATTATGCACATTACAGCAGCTATATACCTTTAATAAAGTAATTTTCTTTGGGAGCTTTTTATGTCAACACAGGATAGGCCTAAGATACACTGGTTTAAGTGTTATAAACACTGTCCTAAATCAAATCCTACTTGGACACCATTTTTCATGAGCTGTTTAATTGCGTTGCTCATGGATTGTAGGGGCAATTGTAAGGGCAAAGGAAATGTGATTCAGCTCAAGCAGCATATTTATGCCAACCCACATAAAAGCATAGAGCAAAGAATCAGCAGAGCTGCGTATCAGACATGTCACACCAATAAGAAACTAAATTATCATGCAACTTTTACAAGCCTTAATCTGACTCTCCATTTCAGTTAAAGAACTGATTTAGCAATAGCAAGACTTTGTGCACAGCTGCCAATTCCTCCTAGTTGGACGAGAAATATTTCTTCCTTTCTTTCTGAAAAATTAGACACCTAATTCCCATGAAGCATCTCATGCCAGTGGTTAATTAGGGAACATTTTACAAGAACTAAAAATTGTCAACAACACAGCAGGCAAATATTGACATTTTTTACAAGCACAGCCATTCCACAGCTTAATTTCTCTTTCCAGAGCTCTTGCAGGCAGACAGCTGCTGCCCAGACAAGCTGAGAACCTGTACACTTACTGCAAATCCCAGATTTCAGATACTTATTCAAACTGGCAAGAAACATTCCTCCTACATCACTTTCAAACATTTGACAGCCTGGCCATTCATTAAATGCATCTTGTAGCAATGTCCATGGATAACTATATAATTCTTCCTGCCAGCTACTGAAAAGCAATGTGAAAAGCTTCATAGGAAGCTGAGAGGACTCCCAGGTCTCAGAGTACCTGACAGGCAGGGGGAAAGCAGGAATAAAAGTAGGGTGAATGTGGTGAAAGCATGGGACTGATGTGAGAAGGCCAGTACCAGATTATTCTGATTAATAATAGGAGATTAATGGATAGGAGATACTCCTCTTCACTGAGCAGCTGGAGAGCAGGGTTAGCTGCTGGTCAGGAGGTAATCAGATACTTGCAGTGAGCCGTGATGCAGCCTATGGCCAAAAGTCATGTCACTCAGATCTGTGCAAATGCAACACCAACTGCCACAGGCTCCCAGAGAATAAATAGGAGAAACCAGGAAAAATACAAGAATAAAGAAAAACAAAACAAAAAAGGCAAACCCAAAATAAAGCAACAGAACAATAAAACCCCTAGGTGTCCTTTCACCTTATTTTCCATACATCCTACTAAGTTTCAGTAAAATTCCACTTTCACTCTAAACTTTAGATCCTTGTGCCAGGTGTGGCAGATGTGATTCAGAAATGCCATCTTCCTGACATGGAAGATGGGGCCACTGCAGCGGGTATCGACATACACTTCCAATTATAGGAGCAATTAGAGAGGATAAAAGACAGATTAGATCCTCCCTCCAGAATACATACCCTGCCAGAGGAGCTGAGGCCAGGGAAAAGGTGGTAGAGGTTAATTACCAGCTGTAACCCAAACACTTTCTGTTTGATGGTTCAAAATGTAAATCTGTTTAAGTGCCATAATTTTAGCCAAGCACTGACATGCACATTTTAAGAGAAACATCCATCTATTTCAGTTATTTTCCCACTTTTCTTGGGTAATCTGAAAAAACATTTCCTTTCATTTACACACTACTCACAAGGTTACAACAAATTTAAAAACCTCTCAGGATCAAAGACCAAATATTTAGCATAGCCATATTCAAACAGTTCCATAAATCTGCCACTGATCACACTCTGTTGAGGACATTGTGCTCTGTAGCACAAAGAAAAAAAGTGAAAACTTCCATAACATAGGAAAACCAAATGTTTTACTATCACTGTAACATGTGCAATTCATTTTCAGGCAAAAGGTCACCTTCAGCAAACACTGCTTCACTTTGAAGGGCTAAGACTAGAGCATTCACTCACATTGTTATGGCCTTAGTTCCAGCAGCCCAAAATGCCCAGTGCCCACCCCCACATGGCTGCTGGGGGCTGTGTGGGACACCCGAGGCAGCTGGGTGCCCCCTGCACTTCACTTGTGGTGCCTCCATTGTTGTGAGAGATCAGCTGAGGTCAGATCTATCAAGGAATGAGCCAGAACTTTATCTCATGTAGCAAAAAACTGTTCGCATTCTGAGATTTTTTTAAGCACATATGTACATCTGACAAATTATCAGATTATGTTTTCCAGCTCCATATGTCCATCAAGATGACATTTTTGAAAAGCTTTAGCTAAATCAGATCACCCAATTGGACTCACAAAACAATCACTGCTTTTGTAATTTAAGACACACACACTGATTTTCTAACTTTACTGTCAATTCAAACTTAAATCCAAGAATGTTTACTTAACATGTAGAAAATTTAATTAAAGCAGAAGGGGATACTGGAGAACTTAGGAAGCAGTATCTTCTATCACAACAAGAGTTTTACATAAAACCCAAACAAAACAGTCTTGTGATTATTCAGCTGGTAAAGTTTTGACTTTATACTTCACATGCTGTTACATTGCCAGGGACTGTAAAAGAGCAACACTGCTTAATCAACATAGTTCTTTCAACACATTTGTCACCATGCCTTCTCTATGAGGAAGTTGACCTGGTTGCATGAACTAATCAAAATGCCTTTGAACATCCATTAATACTGTTCAGTTAAATATCTGTTGTGTTTAGAACCAATGTGAAGCTCATTTAATATTCTCCATGTTCTACTGGCATAAATCTTTTAAACGACTTCTTTTTTTTTTACCACTAAAAGGGCAAAGTAAATGGTTCCTCTTATTATAAAAGAGACAAGAGAGAGAAACAGGCAACACTCTTTGCTGAAACTATTAATGATTTTCATTAAGGAAATACTCTTTGAACCAGAATAAATAACAAAGAGTTCAGTGCTTCAGAATATAAAAATGAAGAGAAAACATGTTTTTCTGTTATAAAAATCCAAACTTCTAAGTTCAAATTAAAAATATACATGTTCCATCACAATATTATCTTGAAAATAGCATTTCTAAAGAAGTGAAGTGGAAAACAAGGAGATGCAACTTCTCATCCTTTCCCAGTCCATGGCTGAATATGGAATTCCCAAAACAGATGGTAAAGAATATGCAATAGAGTGAAGGTCCACTGGGTTTGATATTCACCTGTCTTTTCAGCACCACCAAATCCTTATAACCTCAATTAATATCTGCCAGAATCAGTAAAATGACATCCCTCTACTGTTACTATTATTTTGTTTGACCTTGATATCATGAACACGAATGTAATTATGATAATGAGCCAATTATTTTCTACAATCTAAAAATCCAAAAGACTAGTACTCCATCCCTTTCTCATGATAATACCCGAACATTCTGGCTTTATTTAATCTTCAATTGCTAACATGCAATCACTAACATTTTGTTTAGTATTCATTTCTTATTTCTAAGAAAAAAAAGCCCAAAACAAAACCAATCAACAAAGTTTTAGAATATTCATAACAGCATGTTAGATGTATGATTTATGTAGGATAATAAACAAATATTTTAATGTCTGCAGTATTTTACCAGTTCTACTGGCATAAATTTTGAATGACAGCACATCTGTCTGTTAGGACAACTAACTGTCAATAATGCATCAGCTACACCATACGCTCTGCATATTTTATATAGTTAGTATAAAAAGATTGTTGATGATTTTTGATAGGATTTAAGCTTTTTTAGTACTTTTAGACAATCCAGCCATATCTGCCTGCCATGGGATTTTTTGCCTGATAATTTCCCCATGTTTCATAGAATTTTGTCCAGAATTTGTTGAACTAAATCAAATAATTTGGAAAAAAATAGAGTGGTTTTCAGATTATGAAAGTAATGTGTACACTTTATTGTGAGGTCAGATCTGTCACAGCGGAAAAACAAATAAATTAGAAACCACTATGTAAAAGTGACTTAAATAGGTTTGGACAGACTGAAATACAATTAACATGAAACTATTATCCTAGTCAGTCTATTGACTGTTAAAATAGTGACTCCACAAAAAACTCCTGGCTTTGTTCCTAAAGATCATGAATTGACTAAAAATTAGGCTATTTCAGAGGAAAGAGTCTTTCATAACCTGGTCAGAAATGAATCTTTACAACTTTGATCATTGTGGGATTTATGATCAAACTATACAGACAAATAAGTTGCAGATGAAAAGAACATTATTTTGTTACCTACAATTTCAAGTCAAAGATATGCTACCTAAAGATAGGTACACTTAGAATAATTGTACAATTTCACAATCAATTTTTGACTTGCAAGACCACATAAGTGCACAAGATCAAGTTAGTTATTATTTCCTAGAGGCATTCCTAGCTTTCTTTACTCAGATATATTTATAACTGTAACAAAAATATAAACCCTTAACTCTCTACATTTCATTTAGATAAACTGCAGTAACCTGTTATCCACATAAGATTCATGTTCATTTTAGTGGTCTGCTTGTGGAACTGCTTCATGCACATACAGATTCTATCTGTAAATTACATCTCAGGCAAAGATAATTGCTATTGATTCAAGATATTTCAAGTTTTCTGTAAGAATAATTAAAGGGGTTTTAGGAAAGAAACAAGCTAATATTCCACATGGAAAGCAGTGAGTAGCACAAATTAAACGCACCTTTCTGCCACACCAAACATTAATTCTCCACTGCCAGCCAGGGACTTCACAACCATCATGATTCCAGAACGTGTTCAGTCAATACCATAAGGATGGGAAACGTCCACGCAATGAATTCAGAAGCAACCTATAAATAAGCAGATAAAAGAAGGTGAAAATTGAACAAATTACCCATATGAGTTCCCCTGAGGATTCACTAAAGGAGAGGAAGTGATGATCTAAACCATGTAAAAGTTAATTCAGCATCTCTGTATAGCCAAGAACATTTGAAGATATTTGAAGCATATTTTGACAGCTCCCTACATTTCAAAGTTTACTGTGCCCCACGTGCTCCTGGATACTTTTGAATTTCCCGAAGTAGCCCAATGTTTAGCTCTTGGTTGCATAATCATGCCTAGGTCATTCCACACATTTTTTGTTTCTGTGAAAAACTGCTGCCAGGCATCTGTTTGGGACCTTTCCTACTCCCATTGTTTTTTTTCTATTTATGCCATCTGAGCACATTACTTATATCCATCTCAAAGTTCTAATTTAAAAGGGCATTCCTCTGAATCATGGCTTAGTCTTGACCACTCCTTTCCAAGTATACTGAAAGACATTTTTATTTTCAGTTTGAATCTTCTTTTAAAAATAAAAAATATACACCATCTTTTGCCTGTCAGACCTTGCAGCCCCAAACAATGCAGATTAAACTTTTACAAAGGCTTACTAAAATCCAAACAGTCCAACTTTCTGAGAAAATAACTGGCTCAGCAACCAAGCGAAACAAATGTAATCCAGTAAACTAAGTGCAGAACATGGGCACCAACAGGCAGAATGATTCTGCATTTATAAAATCACACCTCCTAATTTCCTTAATCATGAGAAATGTGCCAGCTAAACAGAAAAAACAGCAGCCATTAGCCATTCTCTTCTGCTCCATTTGCTCTATGTCCCAGTTCCCTTTTTTGGAGTTCAGTGAAATTCTCAGCCTTACAACTAAAGGAACCTCCCTATTCTATCTTAAGGTCACAGAAGAGTAGGACAAGTTGAATATAAAAAGATGGACCACAATCAGGACTTTTCCCTAAGCATTACACATTTGCCTGCATTAAGAAAATTCTATGATTATACTTAATCCCATTTGAGAGCTTCCAATCCTATTTTAGTTTGTCTGTTAAAAATCAATAAAGATAAATCAGGCTTGGGAAATGTGTATGTAGTCAGAACTTGAGGCAAAGAAGTTTTAACATAAGGCAAATCTTATTGTACAAAGTTTTTCTCTTCACATTTAAGCTGTAATACTATAGTTGCATAATGATTACTGTAAAAGAACAGCAGCAAAGGGAGACAATTGTGTCCTTTGCACCACTATGATTATGAATATACTGTTTCACTTTTTCTTCATGAGGAAATTTTAAGATAAGGATCTGTCTGTTATTTTCCAAAAGCAGTGCTAGTCTCTATATCACTATGCCACCTCATAGTTGAATATTTGAAGCCAGAAGCCCATTGGAAAACAGAATGAAACACCCTTTGTGGTTTATTTCACATGATTGGCAGTATGAGTTAGATATCTTCCTTCAGTAGCAAATCTCTCTCAGTAATCAAACTGAAAATTCATATTACTGGGCTTTTAGTCTTCTTTGAATTAACACAATGAACTGCTTTGGGAGTTCATAGAGCTAATTTTCTTCACAGTAGCTTATATGGGGCTGTGTTTTGGATTTCTGCTGAAAACAGTGTGGTAACAGTTTGGGTTGATGACAGTTTCAGTTATTGCTGAGCAGTGCTTACACAGAGTCAACGCATTTTCTCCCGCTCATACAGCAGAAGAAGCACAAGAAATTGGGAGGAGACACTGTCAGGACAGATGACCCCAAGCTAACTAAAGGATATTCCATACCATATGGCATCATGCTCAGCACATATATATATATACATACATATAAATATATATAAAATTGAGGGAAGAAGGATGAAGGGAGGTGGGGACTTTTGGAGCGATCACATTTTTCTTCCCAAGGAATGGTTAAACACGAGCCCTGCTGTCCTGGAGATGGGATGAACAGCTGCCTGCCCAGAAGAGGAGTGAATGCATTCCTTGTTTTGCTCTGTTTCTGCACAACCTTTTTGCCTTACCTATTAAACTGTCTTTATTTTCAATCCACAAGCTTTCTCATCTTTACCCTTCTGATTCTCTCTCTCATCCCTCTGCAAAAGGAGTGAGTGAGTGGCCAACTGGGGCAGAGCAGCCCACCAGGTATAAACTCTAACACACATTTACTCCAATTCAGGGAATTTTATACCAAGCTCAATTGGAGCAATTAGGAAGTCTAACTGAGCTGACTTAGTTTGGGAGATATCTCATCCATATGTTAGTGTTTATTTTTCATCCATAAAAATGGCAACCATAGAAAGAAAACACCCCAAGAGTTTCACATAAGCAGCACGAAAGAGCCAGTTGCACACAAGCAGTTAATTTGAGTAATGCATACAGCAGAATGGTGAAAAGAAAAAAAATTCTTTTTGGTTGAACCTCTGAACTATTCAAAACGAAGCCAAATTCAGCCAAATTTGATAAATCAAGTTTATCATGAGGTTAATATTTCACATCCAACTTTTGGCTTAAAGCAAATTTTTATAGCCTGAAGAATGGAATTATAATAAAATGCTGACAAGCCCATACCACACAAAAGCCTTTCTGCTAGAGGGTGGTTTGTCTGTTCTTGGTATTTCAAAATAAATGGATCTACATTTCAGAAATAAGATATAATTCACATTCAGTAACTGTAACTCTCTATGGGTGGTTTTTTTTCTATTTGATACATGGGAAATAATTATCAACATGACAAAGTTCAGATTCTTTTCCATTTCTAAGTTTAAAGTTGAAATTCTTCAGAGTTCATTGTTAAGGCCAATTAGGTCTATTAAATCTCACAAGACAGCAGTACTTAAAAATGAGATATATAATTTGCAAAAGCAGGACACATGTTCCTGTGGCTCAATTCCAACCCTTCTGACTTAAACACAACTCAAATGATTTAATGCAACAGACAGATGATGTATATTTCTCCCTCTTTCTGTCACATAATTGAGTTTTAACTTTTTAAAAAAACCGAACCAGTTCTGAGCCTTCCACTAATAAAGAGTGGTGCCACTAACAGCACTCAGCAGAAATGCATAAACAGTAAAGGGCTGTCATTTGCTGTCATTTGTGATAAGAATCTGCAACAGATTGCACAATGAAACACCTTGACGCTAACACAGCACCCAAAACCTTATAAGCATGAATATGAATCCTGTTGACTTGCAAACATATATATGACTATTAAAATTGAAATGCTAGAATATCCCAGTTTATTATTCTAATATACTGAAGTTTATCAGTTAATATGAACATTTCAAGACTTTAAAAAGAGACAATTTTCTGATTACTGTGATAGTTGCAGTTACTAAAATATATAAACTTAGGAAACAGGGATCTTCCAGGAACTTTTTTTAAGTAGCCTTGATGTGATGACCTCCTGTTCACAATAGGGTACATTCTTTTGCAAAAGGTCCAGCTTTTCAAAAGTAGTAGTTTTGTTTTAGCTGTGCTCGCTAACTTTGTGATCAGTTTATGTGAAAATACCTATAAACTGCAAATTAATTCCTTACACTATTTTGCTGACAGCTGATAGACTGTGAAACTATTTTCACCACTATTTTTACTCATTCTGGTTTGCTTTTTCTTTTCTAATCATCATTTGATAAACCTCATTTTCAATCAGAACATAGTCTTTCAAAGTTTGTTTGATTCATATCTGCTGATTTTCAAAAGAAATGGCCACTGCTAGGTAGTTCTTTTCCGTACATTTGTTTTTTTGCTGTCAACTGCAGCTTTGAAAAAATTTATTTTCAAAATACCTTGTTCCATAACAATGGTTATATCAGCAATATTATCAATGGTACACTGTTGCATTCTATAACTGTTATGTAAATCCATTAGCCCTAGATTATATTTATATCTAGTGTTTTCACCTTCCATAGAGTTGAACTGTGTGAATACATGCACCTCATGCAATTCATTTTAACTAACCCCTCTTGACAGAAATCTTAATTCTCTGAGGTGAAATATGTCCGGAGCATGCCCACACACACACACAGAGCACTTTCAAAGGAGAAAGCTCCCTTTCTCCTTTTCCTCTTTTGGGTGTAACAGAGTTGGTGATCTTTTTCATTACACTTGGGAATACTTTGTGAGATGTTTCCAAGCCTTTGGGAACCTCATCTCTAAGTCACATACAATAGACCCGACCAGCTCATCATTAGAATCATTTATGTAATTAAACCCAAGCTGAAGTATGAGGACAGCTCTTCATCTCTTAATTTTGCATATGTTAATCTGTGTTGAAATGAGTCTCAGACATGTCAGCAGTCTAAATCCACTTTGGCTCTTTTCTCTTCCTTTTGTGTCTTTTCTGACATTTACTATGTGTATATACTATCTGTATCTAATATTCCCATCTGCAAATGTACTTTATATCATAACACACACACATATATCAGAACAGAATAAAAACAAGCTCAGAAATAGCAATTTTACAGCTAGGCTTGCATTAAATGAATAAATTTAAACCACAGAATCCCCACCACAGCTATGAACACTTTGGCACCGGAAGGTTTTCTTTAGATTTATTAACACTGACTGTGACTCCTTAGGCCCAAGAAGGCCTAACAGGGACATTACTGGTTGCCATACTGAAGCATCTTTAAATGACATCAAAATGAAAAATAATACAAATTTTTAAAAAGCCATTATAAAATACGCTATTTTTTAGAGAGATGAGTTCATCTGAACAGAGAGAGATAATAACAGCATGGCAGATTGATGAAGGTGTTAGATGAACGAGTAAAAAGGTAATATAAAGTCAATGATATGTTACAAGTATTGCAAGGTCCTGATGTAACTACTGGAAGTAAACTCAAGGGATGAAATGACATTTTATCCATGTTCTGTGCTCTTCGTAAGGGGAGGGGATGGGATGGGATTTTTATTTCTAATCTTCATTAGCAATTATTTCACTCCTACCACTATGCAGAGAATTTAATTTCTATCATTTACAGCACCCTGTGCCCTTTGCCTCATTTAAAGAAAACAAGCAAAACATTTTCCTATACGAAAAGGAGATCTGCCTTTTTTTTTTTTATTTCAAGGCAGTTTATTTCAAGGCAGAGATGCAAACAGTGAGTAACACCAGTATGAAAATTCACAAATACCACCATCCCAGTTACTTTAAGGGTCAATTTACATAAAGAAAAAGGGCAATCATCCAACTCCTGCTTCACTGTTTACAAAGAGAATTTTATTGCAACTCTCCTTTTCCTCTTCCTTTCCTGTACTAAACCAGAATAATGCCATGAAGTACTTAATTCTTGTACCTTTTCATTTCCTCACATCATTACAATTCCAGATCACTATCTCATCTACTTTGTTTCTGGTTTTGATGCCACTGAATGCCCGGCTTCAGGAAACAGTAAAACAATTCCCATGGGATTTTACCTAATGGTTCTTTCACATTATGCTTCAGGGATTGACACAAACAGAAAAATCTTGAATATTGCCCTTGGAAAAATACACTCACAGCAGGGCAATTTGAATGTAATTTGGAGTTCACTAAGGACTTGGATCATCATTTATGTTTACCAAATATATGTTAATTAATTCTAATGACATTAAAATAATCTCCCATTTTGGTGTTATCATACTGCAAACAGAAATTACTAAAAGGCAATTAATTCTTACTAGATTTTATTACATATGACCTAAAAGAGGATCTTACTAGATCAAATTTAAAAATACTATTCCATGAAAAGACCACAAGAAACTCTTCAATTGACCATGAAAATCAGTCACTTGAACTCATTTTTAAAAATAATAAATTAAGTTTTAAAACATAAAAAGTCATGTTTTTCCATAATTTCTGAAATAATTTGCTTTAGGATATGGTTATTAGTAAATAGGGTACCAATATTCAATTTATATTTGGATTCTATCTCCATCTAGATTCAAGGGATTCAACAGATCATTAACATTGTATACAATTACCTGATTTAACTCACAAGACAATGAAGGGTTAAATGCTGACATGTGGCTATACTTAGCATTGATTATGCAGGAGTATACACACACACACACAGATATGGCTTAATGCAGCCATAACAGCACTGTTATCACACCAAGTGCAATCTCTTTTATTATATATGTTATTATACAGCAATTGTAGACTACTGCAAATTTATAACCTCCAAGGGCATTTAAAAGTCAGTAACAACAACATTAAAGTTGTGTCCATGTCACAAAAGTCCCAAACTTTATCATTCACAATTGGTGATAGCACTTTAAAAACAAAACAGTGTCTACAAATCATCTATCATTGAGCAACACCCTTACAAGTTCTTACTGAAACGAGCCCCTCATATAATTCAGAAGAAAAATTCACAAAATTTCATTGTCACTTTTCCTGACTTACTTGACTGACATCTGTGTGTAGGGGGCTTAATGGTTTACTTGAGCACTGAACTGAAAGTATAAAACCTGTGTAAGCCTAGAAAACATATGCTCATCAAGTGCTAAAATAAATATTCCCTTTCATGCTGTTCTGTAAACTGAGATCAGGGGTTTTTGCGTGGCACACAGAGATTTAACTACAGAATTCATTAAAGTGAGTGGAAGGAGTATAGTTAAAATTTACTGCCACAGCAAAATTTATCTTTAGAATACATCTAATAAAATTTAAGTATGGGCTGCAGTACCTGAATATTTTAAATAGTCACAGGAGAAAAAAGTGGTTGTAAGGCTGAAACACACAGCTGAAATAAAAGGAGCCTTACATAGTCTGGGTCCAGCAATTGTGGTAAAATATTATACACCTCTTGTAAGTCTCTAATTACTGATGTCCTGACTTTTATTTCATTTATTTTGACTACCTAAAGAGTCTCTAAAGTGCCTATCTGCATTTCCATTTTAATGAATAATAATTGATATTTATTCAGCACATTATATTTGCATCTCAGAGGTTCATTTACAGATTAATATTCTTATTACCTAAAACAAACTATGCATAGATATTCGGATTTGGGAATTACTAGCAAGCAAGCAGGACACTGTGGGCAGCATTATAATTTGGTCAACCTGTTGGCCTCAGCTTTAGCTTTTGCATTGTATTAGGTGTCAGTGGTGGCTGGGCCCTCCTGGATTCTAGTAAATTGTACTGCAGGAGATAAAGAATTAGACTTCTCACTGAGTTCCCTAAAGGTTTTCCATTTATGCCATTCTAGACAAAGTAAGTACTGTAAATCACCCAGAAGAACTGAGTAGTACTCACTGTTTTCTACAATCACATTGGAAGTAAAGAAAAAATTAGAATATATTGGTACATTGTGATCAGAAAGAAAACCAAAATACCCAAAAAATCAGAAATAACCAGGCTTGTGACAGTTTATGAACTAGACTGATACATTTTTTGCCTTAACCATGCAAATCCAAATAAGAGCAACGAAAAGGTCCAGAACTGATTCCAGAAAATGCATTCCAGCTGCATTAATTTGATTCCTGATTTTGACAGTCACAATTCAGTAGTCATTACAATGCTTTCCTTACTTTAACACAAAAAAAAAAACCAAAAAACCCCAAGCCACCCCCAAATTTTACTGCTGCAGTAAATTTGATTACACATTTTACAGCTTTGGATATTCACAACATAAAGAAACAAACTCACACAAGCACAGAAGTGACATTTGGATTTCACATCCATGACTGGTTCTCTGGCGAATCAGGTTTAAATGTCAAGCTTCTGTGAAAAGATTTACCCCCCAGCATTAATCTTTCTCACCCATACATTCTTGTCAGGACATTTATATTCCAGCATCTCAGAAAGTGCTTGGTATTCTTTGCTATATATCTCCCTATTTCCTGGGATAATGCTGAACCTAATCTAAACCAAGCACTCATCAATGGGTTGTCCTAAATTTTAAAACTGTCAAGTGAAGGCTGCACTCTCTAAACACTACTGTCTTCAGATTAACCTTTTATCATACAAAAAAAAATCTATTTAAAAATAGACAGAAGGTAGATATCTAAGACAGCCTCCTAGGCAATGCAGCTTGGTTTTTCCAGTCACCCTGGAAGCAGACACCTAGAATAAGTGAAAGACACCTTGAAGTGCCTCTTTGTCTCCTCCAGCTCTAAGTGGTGCTTATGCTAACTCAGTGATGCACACCAACACTGCAGGCAACAAAAACAGATCCCTCCTTATGAAAGACACTAAGTCACATTATCAGTTCTGAAAGAATTAGCAATATTTACGTCCAGGCCGTGCAAATGCATTCTGACTTAAGGCGGCTGCAGGTATGGGACTGCACTTTAAACGTAAATCCAAAAACATAATCTAATCAAGAAGGACATTAAAAATATTTTTAAGAAACTTGGAGAAGATAAGGAAGAGTATTACCATATGATGTCCAGTGGTATAACATCTGGAAATAAAAATAATCCAAAAAGAAAGCTACAATCAAACCATGCTACCCTTGGCTAGACAAAATAAAGGTTCTCAATCAGCCTCCTCTAGCCATTTTCTTTATATACAGGAACAGAGAAAGCATGGCTCTCAGAAAATTTCAGCTCACATTGACCAAACTCAAAAGCTAATGTCTACTGCAGCTGATAAGGAGATTAAGTACTGTTCAGCTAATGCTACAAGAACTAGTAGTTCCATTACTTTTATCACATAGTTATTATTATATATATGTAAGTTTGTAAATAAGCACTCTTGTACCCAAACATCTACGCTAGTGATGGTCCTCACACATCATTCCATCAGACCAAGCAAGACTCAAGGAAGGACCACCAGTGCTCACCAATAAAGAGGTGGTGTGGAGGTTCCACCTAGAGATGTCTGCCTGAAATCCACTCTGCTGTAGCAAGGGCAAACAAGGCTTACTGTGCTGGGTTTAACTTGCTAAGTCCAAGTTACAACATTTTGGCAAGAAGCAAAATACAAGGAAGAGAGCCTTCATCAGTCCTTTTTTCACTTGCTTGAGGTTTCTTTTTTAATGTCTTCAAGCTGATGCATTTTACTGTAACCTTTATTTTTAACTGTTACAGTTCTCTCTCTTTTCTAAATTACCAAGAGGTTGAAAATTGAAGAGTTACAGAATTCTTTTTTGGCGATGTGTAAACATTACTGTCTTAGCAACATCTGGCTTACTCAAATCATTTTTCTTGACGTAAGGAGCTGAGGGAAAGAACAACTTCCATTCCAGTGAAGCATTATTTTTAAAATCCCAGGCTATTAACAACATAAATGTCTTTCCCACCTAATTATTTTTAAATACAGGAGGAAGTAAGTGAAGACAGGCCCACCATGTTTCAAGTATTTCAAATCATATGGCTGATAATGAAAGAGAGGAAAGAAATAAGATCAGACTACACAGCAGATTTAAAGACAGCATATAATCATTGCATAGCAGGAGACAGCCTCTGGGTTGCAATCAGTCAGGAACCCTAGGCAAAATTATTACAGAGATACAATGGAGTGTTTTTGGCTAAAAAAAATACGAGTATTAATACTGAGTGAAGTCCTTGCCCCATTTGATCTTAATAAAGGATTAAGGCAGAGAGATACACAGGTCCCTACAGGCAGATCCCTATGGCTTCATGCAGTGGTTCTGGGAAACCAATGTCATTGCTGTTTCAGGATAAGCCTGTAGCAACTTTTTTTATATGCTAACTCTGCTAAAATAAGAACGAAAGATTTTACGATAAAGATCATGATGTCTGGAGGCTTGAAGACAAATGGGACTTGAGATTAGTAAAGATAAGTCAAATGTATCCTTGTAAGCTGACAAAAATGTTCTTAAACTAGCTAGATAAACTTGATAACTGTGAATACAAATGAATCTGAAGATTCAAACACAAAGGAAAAATTAAGCCAAAACCAGTGATGAATAAAAAAAGTTTAAATCCCATTTTTAAGCTATCTGAGATTACTGAAAAAAACTGACTTCAGATATGTAAGATCATTATATGGTTTATTCTTTTCTACAGAAGTGGTACACAACACTTATCTCCAGAAGAAAAAATTTTAAAACATTAAAATTGAAATAACAAAGTAAATTTTCCAGGAAAGGGAATAAGACTAAAAAAAAAATATGTAATGGAAGGTATAAATAGAGATGAAGATAGAAAGAAAAACAGGCAGACCTCAGTGGGCAGGGAAACGTCAAGGTCAATTGAGTCAATTTAAACATCTTTCCCATGTAAATTCCACATTAAGAAGTAAAGAAAATCTGCAAAAGACAAAAGGCTATGACTGGAAATGGTAAAGATACACAAGTTATACAAAGACATTTAAGCCACATAGGAATGGCCAAGAGCTCTAAATGCCCAGAAATCTGTCAGGAGCTGGAGTAACTCTTTGGTCTGCAGAAGCAGACTAGGGATGTAGCACTGAAAAGATAAAAAAACAAATCAACCAATTCTAAGAGAGATAAATTTATGATCTGAACGTATTCTCATGAGCAGTTCCAATTAAATGCATTTGTGTCTAAAACATCAAGTACTGAAATCCATTCTAAAACAGTGCTGGGCAGAGAAGTTCTCTTCATATACATCAAATTCCTAAGTTTTCCTGAAGGAAAAAAAATGCAGACACGTTACTATGAAATTACAGACCCTGCAGAATGTTTCATGCTTTTAACTGATGGATGCATACTTTAAAAGCAGAAACAATTCCCTCTTCCTTTTCCCCAACTCATCTCTTTCCCATGCACAAAATAAATAGAACCCCCCAAAGCTTTAACTATGGATAAATAATCTAAAAAAAAAAAATCTCAACTTTTAAGAAGTCAAAGCTATATACATTGCTTTAGCACAAACTGTGCTTTTTCCATATTCTTTCATCCTTTCTTCTACATGCTATGAATTTTTTTCCTTTGAAGGTCAGCATATTGCTATGCCTTGTTTATTGACTCTTTATTTAATGATTGTTGCTGAAAAAAAAAATCTATTGACATTGAAGAACTTTAAATTAATCTCCACTAAAGTATTCTTTTTGTGGTTCATTGTGCTGGAAACATATTACCTTTTTCTCAAGCACAACTGCACTTAATCCTAAAAAACACTGGAGAGAGTAGCAGAGATTACTATAACGAATAATTTTAAACAGTTTAAAGACTCTCATTCAGCCAGATTCCAGGGAAACAGCATACAAAATATATGAGCTATTTCTTTAATTAAAAAAATTAAAATGTAATCTTAACACTGTAAAGAAAAAACCAACCTACAATCCCCATTGATAGACAAGCATTTGAATCAAAGGATTTTTAATTCTACAAAATTATCACATTATTCTCCATATTTTTGGTGTATACTTTTGCATCTAAGTGAACATAAATCCAGATGCTAGCTGAGCTTGCAGAAGTTCTATTTTTAAAAGTCATGAAACTTCATATAGTGTTATATTCTATTATCCAAAAGTAAGTAAAATATTTAAACCCTTTTTAAATGTGTGGCTCAGCAAAATTTGAATTTGGTGACAAGAATTTGATGCCCATCTGGAAGCTGATTAGTGTGGGACGTGCAAAATAAAACAATAACAAGTAATTGTGAGTCAAGGGTCATTTAGTTCTTCTACTAAAAGAAAAAAAAATGTTGAAGTTAATAGAAATTGTGACAGCACTGTATAATCTGTGCAAATGCTCAGGCCAAATAATAACACAGCAGTGCCTGTTTTCACTGACAAAAGCAAAGTGATGTGGAAAGACATTGCAAGGATATTTTTTTTAAGGTCTAAAATGGCCTTTTCTCATTTCTGGAGCTGGATGAAGCTAGAAAAAGTGGAGATAATGACAAAATCCTTATTTATGTCCCTGTAATAGACTACTACTGAGAAAAAGAAAAACCAGAACAACTAACTCTTCAGGAAAATTAGAGTATGTGTTACCTGGGGTTCATAAGAAAAGCCCTTCTGAAGCATGGCTGGGACACATGACATACATCCACCACAGAGTACAACAAGTCCTATGCCCAACACAGCAGCATTCCTAGAGATGAACAGTCATTTCTGCTTCACTGAAGAGAAATATAGCACACACTTTGGCATGCTCTGGACAGGCTGAAAATACTGAGCACATGAAATTCTTTGCAGAAGCAGAACGACCTGGACTTACAAACTACTTGTCCATCTAATGTGCCAAAATGTCAGGAATTTCAGACAAAAATTTCATTATGGACTCAGAGGAACTAATGTTGGTATATATAGATGTGTACACACACAGAAAAAACTGAATTTATCACTCACATATAATTTTTACCTTTGCTTTGCTCATTTAAATAGGCCAAGTGTTCAGCATTTATCTGGAAACAAGAACTCCACAACTCTACACATGACTGGCCAAATGGTATCTCATTCTCAGGGCCCTGTCCATATCCTCTTTGAACATCTTTGCTCTCATTTTTATTTGAAACCAAACATGTTTTGTTTGCCCACTTTCTAGGGAAAGTTACACCATTCTTAGGGGCCATCTTCTTCCAGTGCTGTCAGGCAGACAGCTACACTTCAGAAGGAATGCACACTCCCAGACCCTCTGGAGTATGGCAGATATATCAGGAGGAAAGTATAATTTACACTTTCAGTGCAGACCCAGCTCACAGCTTATGTTTGAATAGAATACACTACTTCAGCTGGAAGGGAACTGGAATGATAATCTGGTCCAACTGCCTGATCACTCAGGGCTGATCAAGTAAAACTATATTATTAAGGGCACTGTTCAAATGCCTCATAAACACTGTCATGTTTGGGGCATCACCAACCTCTCTATGAAGCCTGTTCCAGTGTTTGACCACTGCCTCAATAACAAATTGCTTGATTAAATGCAAGAGTTAAAAAAAAAAAAGATAAATTGATTATGTACAACACCTCCAGAAATTATGAAAACACTTGGTTACTTCAAATAATAAAGCCTGAAGCAAGTTTTATGCATGATCAGTTCATCATATACCTTAGTTTTAATAATTGATACTGCTTCATGGCATTTGCATGAGCGTTTCCTTCTGTGTCATGTGGAACACGTCATATATTTTACCTCATCCTCCAACCCAAGATTATCACTATCCTGGAAGGGAAACACAATTTAGGGCCTCCTATGGACAACATACTATTTCACTCTCCACTGTTCCCTTTTCAGGAAAGCCATCTCACTGTAGTCCATATAGCTTTTTACTAATTACTGCAAAGATGATGCACAGTAAAACCAAGGGCAACATGGAAGCTCTAGATGTATTGAAGCACCTACCTAACATCTCCTAAAGTAGGGCCAACTTCTGCAAAAGAAATTCCTGTCACAAAACATTAATGCCTTCCTGGAAGCTTCTAATCCATTAAGATCTTGGCATTAACATGCAGAATCAACTGCACAAAATACAGGTTGTGTTTTATGAGCTACAGTAAGACTTGTATTCCCCTGGAGCAGTGGAAATCAAAGTCCAGAGTCATTTACATGAGACCTTGCTCAAGGAGATCTGGACAGTTTTGTTAGACAATACTGAATATTCTCTAGAGGAAAGAGCAAGGATGACTGTCCCAACTACAAGTAGCTAACCTCTTTAACTGTAGTATCTTATGATGCAGAATGCTCCCGCAAAGGCAGTAAATATTTTTCCCTAGTCTGTGCAATCAGAACTAAGGATACAAGTCCTCTGGACAAAAGCAGAAGGCTTTTCACTAAAGAAGATGAATCACTGGGAAATCTGAAAGGAAGGATGAATGTTACTCTAGCTCTAACTCTTCGGTTTCCTGACATCTACAAGTACACCAAGCTGAAAGAGGACATTGTTTATTCTTTGAACAAATCTACAAAACAAACCTTAAATTAAAAATGTTTTTGGCTGTCATAAAACATCACCTTGAAAAAAAACACACTATTAGCCATAAAAAGGACTTAATGAGCTTTAAACAGGAAGTATAAATTCCATTTTTTCAAAACCGCTTCTGAATTAAGACCTAAGTATGATGAAGCTTTCAACATCTCTCACCCATTTCAGGCAATAATGTGGTGTTGTTTTACTGTTATCTACAACAAAGACACACTGTCAACCCACTTGCAACACAGTTGAGCTCTCTTGTATGGAACTATTGGCCAAGATCCCTGAAACCCACAGAGAGTTTCATTCCACAGCCATAGTGCACAGAGAAAAATCTGATATCAAATAGATCTTGCTGACACTGGAATTATTCCTGCAGATTCTCTCCTTCAAACAAATCTTCACTTGCTTTAACAGGACTTTTTTTAAGTCTGTCAATGATGACTTCATACACGCATTCTCAGTGTTCTAACAACAAACTGCCATGGTAATTACCTCTCAGAAATCAGGGAAACCACTGCACAAAGCTCTCACACACAACATACATTCAGATTAGGCTTCCAAATGCATAGCTTTAACACCCATCTTTCATTTTCACATTCTTCTTATGTACAGAACAGTCCTATTTTGTTTAACCTTCTTATGTTAGGATCATCTACAAGAAATTCTATATAAAAGCAAGGCTGTGTGGAACACTAGTAAAGCACAGAAAACCAGATGTTTACCTCTAAACCCAAATAGCTCAAGTATTAGTAAAAAGAAGCCTGAGAGACTCAGATGAGAGCTTTTAACATTAGGTAAGAGAATGTTACCATATCCAGTGCTTCTGGAGTGTTCAGAGTTTCCTAACAAATTGCTAATTCCAAGAGCAGAGGTTCCAAACAGGTGTTGGAAAAGTAACATTAGATTTAATGTGAAGAAATTAAAATGGATTTTCTCTTTCTCAAAATGTAAATATAGGCCAAAGGTATTTTTTTTCCTCTCCTTAGGGAAGGCTTAGAAAAGCTTATTGCCCCATTTAATCCTACATAATTTTGCCCCTAGCAATTTTTTCCAGTTATAGTGGGTATCTGGTATTGCTTACATCTTCAGCCTAGATTACTTACTTTACTAGAATTCTTTTTAAAAATTAACTGATTAGTATGAGCACACAGGCTTACTCTGGCCTCAGAATTAACATACCCAAACCAATTCTCTCAGTGAGAGGGGTTTTTGTTGGGTACACAAAGGACCTCATAAACAATTCACCAGGCATGAAAAAAAATCCCATAATGATCATTTTCATTACACACATCCTTGTGATTTCATGAAAGGAGTGGATAATACAATAGGCTACTATTCTCAATGAAAGAATATATGCTAATAGAGCATCCCAAACAAATTCTGATCTCTACTGCAGCCATGCAGCCCTGCTGAGTGCACTGGAGCTGACTGAACGACCAAGGATATGCAGTTTGCCTCATGAAGGCTATTCACAGTGCCCAGCTAACAGATATATAACATAAGTAAATCTCCTCTGGTGCACAAACCAAAAGTATCTTCATTAAAAGTTAGGTTCTTAACTTCAAGCATGGTAGCAAAAGTAAATATGAGACTCAAGTGATGTGAATAGCTTTCAAAATCACTGTGGAAAAACCCCTGCCCTACTACTTGAAGCTGCTTCTAGTCAAAGACCACAACAATATTTTTCAACCAACTTTCACTCAGATATGCCTGTAAGATGACTTCAATAGTTTTGTGATGATATTGAACACCAAATGAAATAATCTGCTTCAATGGCAGGACAGAGTTCTTGGATTTTATCTACATTTTTTCTTTTACTTCATATGAATTATTGTAATTTCTATTTGCTTTTGTCATCCTAGTAATCTACAACCCACATAAAATGACATACATAACATTATCACAAATAGCTAAGAGGTAATAGAAGACAAATTTTACTCACAGATAATCATTTATTATCTCTTAAATGATGGGTATCTCCTATTCACACAGAATATATGAAAGGATGAAATGTAAATTCTATCTACCAGATGTAATACAAAATGTGATATGAATTTGTAACAGCAACTGCAGCAGCCCTGGACTTATCATGTCAAAATGCCTTGAGCTACTTAGAAAACTTGAGGCAATTTTCAAATACCCCAGAGCAGGACTGTACCTTCTTATTGCTTTTCCATTGAGAGGAATAATTAGTGAAGACAGTCTTTGTATGCATTTAAAAATAATTTTTAAAATAGTAACAAAAAAATACCATAATACACAATATCATAATATTCATTGAAAATCTCAAATTACTTACTTTTTCTTTTAGAGATTGCCTGCCACTACAAATGTACACAGTCCTTTTCCACAAAAAGCTGCATTATTTTAATCTATTCAATGAGATTATTGACAAGTTTGATTGCTAACTATGAGAATCCAAGTCAACCTTCACACCATGCAAGTGATAATGAAAAGAAAATGTTCTGTGTTACTGTACTGCACATGGCTCTATACCTTGCATTTAAACCAATTTCTTGATCAAGGAATAAATACCAAAGCTAGCTACACAATTCAGTTCCCTTGTATTACTTAGGGCTCAATATATCTTGCACATAACCATGTGACCCGAAACACTTCCAGGGAAGGGAACATAATGCAACACATCAGTCAAGCTTGATAGTCTAGTAAAGAAACTATATAAAAGTTTCCACGTGACACTTCAATCCTTTTAAAAAGGATATTGTATCAGGATATTCTAATGCTCAGAATTCCTGTCTGCCATCAGGAAGTTGGACAGACTGAGGGGAAAATAAATCTGTTTTATGCAACTATAACCATTAAGAAATTACCACAGAACAAATCTTATACAATACTGATTTAAGTCACAGTTAGGATTCCACATGGAAGAAATCTAAGAAAGTCTTGACGCCTGAGATTTTTTCCAAGAGCTACCTCACAACCACAGCCCAAATATAATAAAATTCTACTAAGTGGCACACTAGTTGTGAATTGTTGGAATATTCTCTTAGTTATTTTAAAGTCATGAGGAATGTGAATGACACAAAAGGTGGTGTTTAAAGAACAAATAGATAGCTGTGGTCGCTGTGAGCACTGCCAGCTGCCAGGCTCAGACAGGGTCCTACCCAGCTTCCTCACTTTCCGCTGCCTTTCAGGCTGCAATAAACAAACACCTATGAAAACTGAAACCAAGAGCAGCATGAACTGATGTGTACAATGTGCCCTTGCCTATATACCACTGTGGAGAGGTCTTTGAATGTTCTGCTACAAGCAAATTTATCTTAACACTTAGATTTTTAAGATCTACTTAATGTACTTAATCTTAAATTACAACATGGTAGTTTGTGTTGCACCTTGCTCTCATTCTCACAGGATTAGGCCTGTTCAGTGAATTATTACTACCATACTAATACAAGTAAGAAACTAAGCTTTGCTTCTACCCAAGTTAAGCACTCTAATGAAGTTAAGCTCAATTGAAATAGGCTGCAATAAAATAAAAGTTAAAATGTACTATTACCTTTTTATGAAGAAAAAGATATTATGAGTAGGAATTCAATTAGATGGCTCTAACTGAATATAAGCATTTTATTGTTCTAAGAGGTTAAAATAATCTATCCATATGGACACCTGGAACATATCCTTTAATAGAGCTATTTGAAAGAGCCCATTGAGGCTTACTCTGATGTTTGTGATTGATTTCAGAAGCTCAATTCATAAAGTAACTGACCATTAGCATTGGAAAGAAGCACCACTTCTGAAGAAAGCTATCCAGTATATGACACACAATCTCTTGAAGCATCTTTGCCAGGGTGCTGAAGGAGATTAAAACAAGCTCAGTTTTACACTACTGCTCTGAACATAGTCCATGAAGGCAGAAAACTGGATTTAGGAACAAGCAAATCATCAAGTCATAGAAAAGTTCTGGTATTTTTCTACCTCCAGCAATACATCCATTGAAGGTTTGTTGCCTTACCTATTCAAGAGACACTGCACAGAGGGAGCCACTGAAGTTTCTCTTCAGCTCATGTAGCTTTTACTACAGGAGCACCTCCTCAGGGAATGACAGTCCCTTACAATGGCCCTGTCCTGGCAGGAGAAGCAGCAAGTCCCACTCTCCAGATTTGTCACCCTGCCCCGCTCAGATCTCCAGCCTTCCTTTGACTTTGGCATGAAAAGGCAGGATGCTGTCTCTCTTCTAAAAGGACCAAACAGAGACTACTTATCCCACCACAGCAAGACTTCACCTCACAAGTCTGGGATGTAAAACATAAGAGTGTGAAACCTTCACTCAGGGACAGCTATTTTAGCACTTACTGATATCTCTTTTCCCCATTAAAAATTCTGAGTTTCAAAAACACCACAGTGATAAGAGTAAGGGAGGAAAAAAGCAAGACGTAATTTTCCTATTGGTGATCTATTTTGGACCTGCTCTGCCAGGTAAGTGTTAAGAATATAGAATAAATATGTAAGCTCAGGCTCAGACATATGAAACTATGAAACTATGAAACATGAAACTATGTGAGTTTCCATTCAACCTGTGCCACATCCCTACATCCCTTCACTGTGCTATGCTGCCAGAAGCTCCTAGGGAAAACAACACATCCTCCCCAAATCCCAAAGGTGATCAGTATGTCCTCCACACCTTTCAAATTTTGTCACCATGTCATTTCTCCTCCAATGCCCCACCACCTATCTGCCTGCCACCCCCTCTGCAGACACTGGAAGTGGAATTACTCCACAGATTTTACACACAAGTCCTACTCCTCTGAACTTTCAGATCAAAACTGGCATTTTGGTTTTCCTGGTAAGCATTAGAGAGTTTGAATAAGCTGCAACCAGACAGGCTACTTCTATTTCTATCCTCCCTTCACTTTTGCATTTATTCATCTCTTGATTTTTTTCCATTATAAGTCTCCTACCTTTCAACTACTTCTTCTGAGCATACAGCCACAAATGCAAACCATGTATTCAGTCTATGGGATGAATTAGAAAAAGGTTATTTAGCTATGAGATTATCTCCACTTGAATTTGCAGAGATGTAGGAACATGACAGGTCCATTAA
>VYXF01006616.1:2010848-2032964 GCA_013397295.1 Polioptila caerulea
GCCAGACAGAACCCAAAAATTACAAAACAAAAATCAAGCTCTTATTTGTCAGCTCACATTGATTTGGGAACCAGACATTGGATATGCATCTCAGAGGTAGCGATGACAAACTCAGTTTCTCCCAAAAGTCAGTCATTAACCTTAGAATCTCATCAAGTGATTGCAGTGAATCATCTAAACATTAAAAAAGTGAATCACTAAACATTAAAAAAGCAAATGCAGAAATTATTCTTATTTTGTCAAAAATAATTTCACTGCTACAGTATGGAGAGTAAGGATTTCAATAAAATCTAGTGAGCTACATCAGTGGAAGTCACAGTATCATCCATTTGTCTTCTGAAATGAAAATGAATAAAAATAAGTATTTACAGTTGAATTGTATTGAAAAGTTTATGCCTATATTAAAATGTAGGGCATGATAGAAGACAGCACATTCTGATTAAACAACATTCAGAACAGCTTTTGTGCCATATAATTTTTCTTCAATTACATGTAATTAAATATTAAAACAGGATGGGGAAGAGGACAACACTTAACATAACTTAACAGGTAACATTATTATTGCTTGTTAGTTCAGTGCTGCTAGTACTACATACAACAACTGCCTCATTTTCCATCACTTTAAAAAACGTTTTATTCATGCTAAACTGTGCTATACTTTGAACTGACATATAAACATGCAAGAAAAAAAAAATAGTAAACATTGTGATTTAAATTTTAACAAAACAAAACTCACAACCAAAATACCTGCTGCCTCTTCTCTCCTGTAGCTGGCTATTGTGTAATAACTACTTTTATTCCAGATCTTCAAAGTCAAGCAGGAATTTTTTCTGGGACAGCATGTCCTAATTAAATTTATTTGTGGCAGCCCATTTTTAAAGATTCAAATTAAACATTTTTTGGTAGCTGAATGACAGTTTCTAAATTCATTTATTAAGCAAGGAGAGTTCTCCATGGACAGTAACTGGAACGTGTGTAAAACAATATTGACAAACACTAAAACGTAACATATGCCTCCCAAATTTAGCTATAAATGAGGTACGCAAAATCACCTTGCTCCTGAGTGACAACAGAGAAAAATGCCTCAGTTTCACATGAGTATTCACAGAACAAAACCCTTCCTCTAAAAACTTCCCTACTTGAATTCCAGTCACAGTCAGGATTGAGCATATACCACAGTAAACCAAGTGTTGCGGAATATCACAACACAGAAAAACTTAAAACACTTTTATTTCCCTCCTTCTGAACATCAGGGAAACCATAGCATGGTTTACTTGTTGACAGGAATGGAAGAGGATTTAGTAAAATCCCTCTTTGGAAGCCCTTAGAACAAAAACAGCCTGTAAGAGGACACTTCTAAAAAAATTAAAAATCTAAAGATTGAAATTCTGAGTCCCTTGTGAAAAGAGTTAAAAGAGTTAGGGTAGAGAAACAGGCTACAGTGTAATTTCTGAAGTAACAGCAGTATTCTTGTTAGGGATGTGCATTTAACAATTGTGAGCCTAAAAACAATGGGATCAATAACCTGGTCCCAACCTGGGAATTCAAAATTTGCAACGGGACATTTTATTGAGTTTTTAACTACTAAAAATCAGTGTTGTTTTGCTTTAGGTTTTATGTAAAAGCTTTCAGTTACAACAGTCTTGACCTTCTGGCAATCATGGGAAACCTTAGGACTCAGCAATATTTACTATAAAAATTCATATGAGATTTCCTATCAATCCAGATTGTTACACCCTTTTTTGAAAGCAATAAAAGGAGAAAGACTGAAGATATTAAAGGATCAAATAATAAAATCCAAGTTAAACTAAAATTGAAAGTCTTTCAGCCACTAGAAAGGTATCATTTCATACTGCTAATTACTTACAAGACAACTTGAGAGTCAAGTAGAATTTGGGCCTAAGGACAAATTGATACCAGTATGTACTAAATTAATATCAGTAAGATGGCAAAGTGAATTTTATACTCCAATTTACACTTCAGGAACAAACATGCACAGTTTAAATTGTTTATGGTGCATGAATGATTTACAGTGGTGGAGATGAAAACAGCTGTGAAAGTGAGACTAAAAATAAAGCCTTTGAATGACAAGGATGTATCACTACATTTTCTCCCTTGCATATTATCAGTCAAACATAAATAACAACCACAACTGCTCTGTGATTTCTGATACAATTTTCAGCTTATGCCTTTTATGATCAAATTATAATATTTGTCTTAAAACACTCTGTGGTAGCAAAGACCCTCAAGCATGCCCACATCTCCGGGCACTCATCTGTTATAAGACTGCTCACAGGCTCCTAGCAATCTTCATTTTCATGTTTCTTCCTGATAAACTGATGGGATTTATTTTTGTATCTTTTTTGTTGAAGGACTATATGGAAGACAATCCCATGCACAACCAACTGTTAACAGGTCTCCATGAGACTTGCAAGGATGTTATCAAACACCATGTAAGGGCTTTTATTTGTTTTGTTACCATTTGTTAAGGGAGAAAGCCTCACACATTCTGACAGTTGATGAACAGAACACACTTTTCAAGGCCCTGCCTCAATACCAACTTGTCACTTATACCTTGGAGAGAAAGGGCTTTTGTTTTCAGAGTACAAAGCCCAAAGCCCTGCCAAGCAGTTCCACCAGGGATCCAAAGGCATCCCAACAGTAAATAACCTGAAAGCAATTTGTGTGAGAGATGTCATTTCAGAATCAACAGCCTCCTGCACGGCTCCTGTCAGTAACACCATGCATCTAGTGAGCATCTCCTGTCAGTAACACCATGCACACAGCCCAGCCCACACTGACCCCAAATCTCCTCTTGGTGACCCTCACAGGGTCCCCCCTCTCTGCTCTGCAAGAGCTTACCATAACACACAGTGCCACATCTCAGACTTGGCAAGTTTGGGGTGAAATATTTTGAAAGGCACTGCTGCATCAACAGCTCATTGTGGCTTCCTCATAAATTAAAACCCATTACAGACCAATGTGATCAACTCAAATCTGCCTTATTTACAGGAATAAATGTTTTCATACCAACTCATAATCCCACAGGTAATGACAAAATTTCTCAAAATGATGGTGACGCCTAAGTATTTAAATATTTAACAATTTCTTATATTACATTTTTCAAAGACTTTGATATTACTCAAATAAATAAATTACTCCCTCAGATAAGAGATTTCATAAGATCTACTCTTGATGAGTTAACACTCTTGATGATGATACAGTATTATCAGCACCCTGCTCTGACCAGCTGACACGTTCTTTTTCATCAAGTTACTGGATTTATTCCACAGTGGTTTTTTCTTTACTGTGATTCAGCTCAGGAAAGAAAACCATTAAAAAATAAAGTTAGTTGGGGTTCGCAGTAACTGCATCAATGTTCAGTTGTAGTACTCAAGCTCAGTTCCCTGAATAAAAAATACCACCTGAGAATGATAGAGAGAGATTAAGAATAGTAGTGGACAGCAGAGAAACACTACCAATATAACAATTTCCTTAGAAGTTCATCACAGAGCACTTGAAATCGTGAGATGTATATTAATTAAGAAGTTAAAATATTATAATGCTTATTTATAAACACTAAAAAGAGGCATAAAAAGAATGTAGTAAAATAACCCAAAATACTTCCAATAATCCTAAATATTCCCAAGTGTTTAGATAATATAAATTATCTATTTATTATTATGTGGATATTTAAATAATATCCACAGGGTCTTGACTGGAATATAAATTACCCCTTTTAAAATAAACTATATGTTTTAAAGAAATTCTCTCCTAACAAAGAGGAGCCAATTTATTATCTAAAATAAACATTTTTGTTGTTGTGATATTTCTTAGCAACCAAAATCCCTTCTGTAGTCGTGTTGATTTCAGGGCCAGGAGCTGTCTACTCTAATCACCTCAAAGACAATTCACAGAGCAGATCCTAAAACTCTCCAACTTTACTCTTTCTATATTCCAGCCTCAAGCACAATCCAATTTACCAGCATAGCTAGACTTGAGAAAAAGATGAAGTGCAGCTCAATTTATACTTAAACACAGATCTATTGGGATCAAGCTTCATTAGACACCAAAAAAAACCCAAACAAAAACCCCCAACCAAACTGGAATTCTTAAGGCTATGGCTGAAATTCTCCTGGCTAGTCTGGGCATGAAAGCATCACCTTTCACAAATTCACATGCTCTGCTGTTGCCCTCATAGTCAAACAAAAGGCACACCTAAGTTACCAAGCAATGATTTCAGGGGTAAAATCTTTCATCTTTTGATAAAGTTTCCTTTAGGAGACAAAAGGCAGAAGTGTTCAAAAGGTATCTCTCCTGCATATAAAGGAACTAGAATGACGTATCAGTGTTTTACAGTGATTATGTTCTAGTTATTAAAAAATAAGTTAATAAATAATAACAACCATTTGTACAATATTTTTAAATCTTCAGAAACAGAAAGCATGCATCCCAAAGTACTAAAAATGCCAACAGAGCTCCCCAGTGTTGCCTTAACAAAGGAAAGGTCAAAAGAGTTATAACGTAAACCAATGTAAAATGACAAAGCTAATGATGCTTTTAAAATAAAAGCAGCCTACCAAAAAAGGATGACCCACAGAACTGTACTTAGTGTGACACTGATTCTGCAAATGTCAACAATACAGACAATTATAAAAAAAGGCAATATCTCAACAGCCAATAACTGAAATGATTTTAAGATTGTCTGATTATTTTAATAATATGAGTTTTTTAATGAAAAAAATGTTAAATATAAAACAGAACTTCAGACATGTAATTGCTAAACAGTGCTGCTGTACAGGGTCTCTTTGGGGGGG
Organism: Polioptila caerulea; assembly: GCA_013397295.1. Taxonomy (NCBI): domain Eukaryota; kingdom Metazoa; phylum Chordata; class Aves; order Passeriformes; family Certhiidae; genus Polioptila; species Polioptila caerulea. Next base: position 2,015,666 of record VYXF01006616.1, read on the forward strand.
AATCCTTACAGAATCCAGAAGTGAACACAAAGTAATCACTATTAATAATTCATAATATTTGCAAATTATCAAGTTGCTTTATTGTAAACAGTGATAACGTTTGATCAGTTGGCAACAGAACACATGCTGCCTAAGGTGCACACCATCAGTTTTATCATGGATTTGTAAAGAAGAAAATAATAAAAGATCCCAAGCCTTACAGATCCACTCTCTCCTGAGCCTCCCGTAAAACATCAATAACTGGTTATCTGTGTTACTCATTTGGTGTGATGCCCATTCAAACAAAATAAATTTTATTTATTAAATTTGCATTGAATATTAAATAGTTGATGAGCATTCTTCAAAAAGAGACAGTTTCAAAACCACATATTTACCCTTTAGAACTAATACATATTCTCTATTATGAGGTAGTTCTTTCCCCAGAACTGATTTAAGAACAAACAATTTAAGAGGTTCCGAGGGAAAACTAAAGACTGCTTAGCTCTTGTCAGCACTTAGCAGACAAAGAGTGCTTCTAGAAACTCCAAGTAGGCAAACTTTATCTCATGCCAGATCTAGTCAAAAGTATTAGATACAGTGGCTCTGGATTTACAACAGACATTATTTCAGTCTCTAAATTTGCATAATCACCACCAAGTATTTAAATTGACCATATCATTGAAGATGACTTCAAGGGCTCAGAAGAAGTCTTTATCAGGGTCAGTAAGTTTACCCTGGTGTATTAAATCCATCTACTCTGTGGCTTCCCACTCTGTGGGAAAGGTTCTCCATATGCTGAGAGGTACTTTTCTTCTTACTCCCCATTGAAATTCACAATTTTATGCAACAACAAAACTATCTACAGCAGAGACAAAGGTGTCAGAGACCTGAGATTTTAGGATTTAAGACACCAAACAAATCAGCCTGGTTCCTAAAGAACTTCCTAAAAGCACATGTAATATACAGAATAATGGAGTGAAATTTTACCAGCAACAAAACCCATGTTAGTTTCACTTGCTCTTTTTCTCAGCAGCACCGTGTGAGAGTGTGCAGCTAATGCTCTGTGACAGGTTCTGCCTGGTGCAAATTCCTCCCAGGAAGAAAGACCTCATAGCCTATTCCTCCTTATGGCAAATTTTAAGCAAATTAAACTGATAACCATGTCTTGAAAAACAATCCTGAGGACAGCATTGCTGACAGGACCCCCAGAGGGCCATGGTCCATGTCAGCAGGCCAGCATGACAAATCACAGGCAGCATGGCACTGCAGAAGGACAGAGGGACACGCTGTGCATTGAGGCATCAAGGGGATGAGGGAGCCAGCCATGGCCTCAGGGGGAAGGAACACGGGATGCCAATTAGATGGCAGTGAGATCTATGCCAGCCAGAGAGGCACAGGCAGCCCTGAAGGGTCCTGGCCCCCAGCTCAGGCAGCTGCAGGGAGGACAGCATGGCCAGACCACGGGCCACTGCTTTGCACCTTTGGGTACACAACACCCAGTCGCTCCCATGGGTTTCCTCAAGTGCCTGTGAACAACAGCTGGTGCAAAAGCTGCCAGAGGTGTTTCTGCACTGCTCAGGTGACTGAGCTCTAATAGAAGTGCAGCTCTGGCCACTGCCTGCCCCTTGAAGCTGGAGCAAGGGTCCCTGCCTCAGCTCTGCACTGCAGCAACAGGGGAGCGGCACTGGAGCAGAGCAGGGCTTTGCAACACAGGGCTCATGAAAAATGCTGCCCCAGAAACTTCTTGTGGTGTCACAAGCAACAGGATAACTAAAATGCTAAAATCAAGGCATTACGATTTAGAACAACCAAGAAAGTGAAATATTTTCACACCAAAGGGCTGAAGAGGGACCAGTCGTGCAACACTGGCCCCAGAGAGATACCAGGCATGGACAAATTTGGCAAACTTGTCACAGAATACTTAACTTGGAGTCAGCTAACCACATGAGGTAACAAAATGTTATAACAGGATTAAAGTTCAGCAGGTCTTAATCCTATTTCTTATTAAAACCTAACAAGAAAAATTTACTAATGGAAAGTAGTTCAGGTCTCATCCAGAGTTTAACAAGTGCACAGTACTTTCTGTACAATTTCTGGTTGACTTAAAGTGAAGCTGGATATTAATCTTACGTAGAAAGGACCAAAAGGATGTGTCACCTTATACATTCAGGTGATGTATTCATTTTTGTAAGGCTAAAAGAAGCAGAAGCATAGAGAAAAGCAAGTCTGTTTCAGCAGCTGTGGTATATAATGCAGGGAAACAACCACCTCTGCCCATCCATGCAGGAAAACAATTTCCAACTTAAAAAGAATAAAAACGCTAGATCCTTCCTCTTCTTATGAACCCAACTCAATATAATTTAACAAATATTAAATTTTAATCACAGGTTTAGTTTTTAATTATCTCTCACAGATAAACGCTCACAAGGTCTTCCTCTGCCCTAATTATTTTGATTATTTCTAACACCAACAAACAAAAACTATTCTCACATAAATCAGATTCTGCGACAAGAGAAACTAAAGTTCATATGAATTTGTCTACTTTTCCCTGCAATTTTGCCTTCAGGAGTTTTAGAGAAAATAGCATCACAGAAGAAGACAGGCAACATTTCTTGCTTATCCTGGCTCCTTCTGAGGCCAAGGGTAAGAAATGGCACTACCTCAGCCCTCTGAGGTTTTGACTTTGCCTACAAGAGTAATTTTCCATCCTGTGCTTACCAGACAAAAGCTAATTAATAAACAGCAAACCACGAGGCACAACTCTTCATAGCTGACAGGCAAGATTAAATCAAGAAAAGATAATTCCTACATGAATTCCTACTGTTATCAAAAATCACCAGAATAAGCCCTGCCATCACTGTTTAAACTGGAACTCAGACAAAAGCACTCACATCCATTAAATGGGACCATTTTGAGACACATGCAAACATTTGGTTTTCCTCCTAACAAGAAACAACATATCTTAGCATGAAAACAAAGTATAATTAGAAGCCTAAGCAATGATTTCCAGCTCATTCTTTCTTAAATTAAATGCAGATGCACCCTAATTCAACATTAATTACAATCAATATCACACAGGAGGTCACAGCCTATAAATAGTATTTAAGAAGCACTTCTCTGAAGAAAAAACAAACAAAACAAAACCCACAAAACCCAAAATAAATAAAATTAAGAACAAAACAGCAAAAGAAACTCATCCAAACTCTGCTTCTCATTGCAATAAGTTTCTGCTGGAAGCACCACAACGCAAGGCTGACTGAGTGACATTGGCTCAATCTCACACACATCATTCCAGGTCTAATTAGATTTTAAAAGTGACATCCAGATTTGAAACACATTTTTAAAAACTCTCCAAGCTGATTCAAGCAAGGAGATAATTGTTTTCTTTCAATTTTATTTATTTTGTTAGCACAGCCTCTCAGCTGGAAAAAAATTGGCATAATCCTCTCTGGGTTGTTTGGAGATCCTGATATTCCTTAATACTGTTTTTCAGACACAGCTGAACTCTTTACTGAGTTTACTCAACAAACAGAGGCTCTTTGTTCAACTCAACTGCAAGAAAAACAACAAACAAGGATGTCCTCACTCACCACAGGCTAAGAGCCATAGTTTAAATGAGCTTACAGATTCCTAGTGTGGAAGCACACCCAAGCACACCACCCCCAAGAAGTAACCACGTGGAACACCCATGGAGCCCTCTCAGGATCTGGCGGACCCCAGGTATGTCATAAAGCAGCATTACTATTGCATACAGACAAAAAACCAGCTTGATGACAAAACACCTTAAATCATAGCCCTTCCTAGCAGGTGAACAGTTCTGACCTGGGTCTAACCCATGGACAGCACACAGCTGCCAGTGAGTTCTGTCAGAATCCTGGACCCAGAGGACTTCAGGCTTTCTGTGCTAACAGGGACTGATCCTCAAAAATACACTGCATCTGACCTGAGGCCATGAAAAAGGCTTCCAAAACTGAGTGACAGCACTGAGATTATTAGTGTGTAGTTGAATAGAAGCGTTTTATATCACAAGGTATAAGATTTAGAATTTAAGATTTTAAGATACAGTAACATATATGTAACAAGATGGAGGGTTTAGAGCATGGGTTAATTCTTCTTCTTCTTCACAAGTTTGGGTGATTTTGTGTGATTGGTTGAAAAAGTCCAGAGTGTGCAACATGGCTAGTTAGTTATTGAGTCAACAGTAAAAATAAATTAGTTCACATCTCATAATCGAGTAATTTAAACTTAAAAAGTCCTTGAAGACAGAACTCTAGGCACCATTTCTACTCTGTTAACGTAGTGTGTACAAGCACTCACAGTCAGCGAGGCTGTAGTTTAGATAAGACATCATAAATATCTAAGTCCAAACAAGAATTCTGTCTTTGGTGCTTTTAATCCTGACCCTGAGAAGAAAAAGCAGGTGAAGCGTAGAGGTTCACCTCAGAGTCCCTGCTGCTCTGCTGTGTAAGTGTAAGGGCATGTAAGGGCATGCCAGACAGGGAAACTTCCCCAGGTGAGGATTCACAAATCCCACAGAACATCCCACAGCAAAGCCCCTTGCTTACAAACACTGCTTCCATGGCAGTGTTGGTACCTCTGATGGATGCACACGTGCAGATTTTGCTTGTCCTTATGCAGGTCCTATACTACAGGGCACTGCTTCAAAAACGTATGAACACTTCTGGTATTTCTGTGACTAAATCTTCCCAAGATACTACAGCAATTGTAGAGAGAAAGCAACAAGAGGCAGGTAGAATGAAATGTCACTGATCTGTGCAGACTGGGCTTGAGCGATACCTTCCAGCTGTGGAACTTCTCTACCAGACAGCTATTTTCAAAAACTTGCAAAATTACAGTGAATAGTTTGCAAATCACAATTGCTCCATCCCACTGCAGCAAAAGTTGAAACCACAGAGTCAGATCATTACAAAGTTTAGGCTTCATAATTTTGTTTTATATTCCAGCCCCCCCACCAAAAAAAATTACTGTCTCCAGGTGAATCTGCATTGCAGATGCGGGATTATTAAAAATCAGTTTGGATGCCAGCTGCTATTTTTAAGTATGTCCGCGTAAGTGTTAGATTTGGGGGCCCCATGATGAGCTTCATGCAACACTGATATAATTTTAACAGCAGAAAAAATGGTTACAAAATTAGCAAGTCTCTGACAATTTTAGAAAACTAGACATGTAAGGATTAAGCAGTACATATGGAAATTACCAGTAAGGCTAAGAGTAAACATGATTGTGCTTTTATATTGATGATAAAACCAAATATGAGAGTATATGAATTCATGTATGCACATATACACACACTTCTGTGTAAAATGGTACTATATTCAACATATAAAAACCAGTTATGAACATCTACTGCATGTATGTTTAACAGTAGCACAAAGAACACAATAGAAGATAGAAATTGTACAGGAATGAGAGGATATATTGCATCTATAAAGGAAATTTATTACAACATATCATGTAAGTATAAATATTTAATATGGGTATATGATCTCTAAAATATAATTTATTTAATCTATCTGTAGGTAGAGATATTTACATTTCAATCTGCAAGTGAAGAAATGTTAATTGTTCAAAAATTGATAATGAAGGAAAAACATACCTGCTAATAATTCAGAATGATCAAAGTTGCAGAAGGCTCTCACATAAGTGAGGAAAGTTGAATTACGGGTGAAATCCACTGCCTATAAACATAAAGTGATGCATTACAAAAATACACATACTCAACCCCAATCACATATAAACAGAGATGGGCTCTATACCAGCTTATAAGAATGGTGTTTTAGAGTCATCAAGAGCAGCTATCTGAAAATGCCTCCTTGATGTCCAGCAGCAGAGAAAAATCTATTAGTTTTGGCAGGAGATTTAATTGGAAAAGATTTTGATAGCAAATCAAGAATCCTCAAAATGTGGCTTTATGAAAGTAGCTCAAATTCTGGTTGTTTGTTTTACACCATTACAGAAAAGAACTAGAAAGACATCAGGGCATAACAACACAGATGCTCAAAGATTACACTGTGACTTTTACATTAAAAAAAGTATCTTTCATCATGAAAGAAAAATGCACCACGCAGGGTGGCTAGAGCAGAGATCCATAAAATCAAAGGTATGAAAGACAAATTGAGGCTCACGAACCAGAAGTAATTTAATAAAATTACCAACAAGTCTCAAATGCAAGTAACAGTTTCTTTATAGAAGCTTTACAGTTTTGTGCAATTCATTGTCACAACAGTCTCTGAAGGTCAAATGCTAAAAGTGAGGATTACAGAAGGTAGGAAAGCATAAATCATTAAATACTATGCATGTGTTTCATATATTGAAGATTGTCAACTTATTCTCTTGTAGTCTTGCCACACATTGTTTTATATTGGAGAACTGGTCTTCAGAAATATTACATAGGTAACTGATGACTGTTAGCTTAAAAATGGTTATTTAAATTATTTACTAACAGATGTCCTTTTGAATTATTAATTTCTCTTGGCAGTCTATAAAGCTTTATAATGAGACTAGTTAAATAAATGTTTTAGCTATGACCTGAGGCGGAATTTTTTCCAAACAGCATCCTTCAGCTGATGAAGCCTGAAATCAGGATTTCAGTTCTTCTTGGTACTTTTGGTGTACATGAAGGAATTTTCTACTCATTAGCATACATTTCCATTTATATTTCCAAAAGAAAGTCTCCTTTGTTCATGAGGAAGAGGCAAACTTCCAAAAAAAATGAAAGAAGTTAATTTTTAAAATGCCTTTACAAATTGATTTTACCCAGTCACTCTTCCCACACCACATACACTGAATGGCAATTGCCTGCATGCTTAAGCTTTATATGTGTCCATATAAAGACATTACATTAGGAAACTGTTTGTAGGGTTAACCACAGTATCACACAGAAAAAAACTTTAAAAAAAAAATCACAGAAGTTAAGCAACAAAAAGATTCTAATTATTTTAGCTGAATAGCTTGATTTTACTTTTACATTACTGAAGTAAGAATTGTTATTTTTCATTGTCTGTACTTCTTATTTGGCAATTAGGACAAAAAAAAAATAAGAAAGGGTTTTTGTTTCATCAGTAACACTATTATGACAAGTAATGCCTCAAGCATATACAAAGACCCTGCAGCATTCAGATGGCAGGCATGTAATATCACTGCCACCATGAGTAAAATGTCTACTCTGATACAAAGAATTGACACTAGAAAGCTGATTGTAGCAAAACTGTGTAAAATACTTGCTCCTTTCCCCAAATACGTTTGCTTCAAATGAATCTGCAAGTTCATCAAGCAGCCAGATCACCAAATCTGCTGCCATCATGACAGAGTGTTAAGATGCTCTCTCCAGGACTTGACAAGCTTCTTTTGGGAAACTGAAGAAAAAAGTGATAGTCCCAAGTGTTCTCAAAAACTTGAATGGGGCAGGCAAAACTGTATCTGAAAATCACCGCATTATTCAAAGGCAGAACCACAAAACCACAATTGTTGCAACCTGTTACTTGGAAGAGGTTTGCCTAGAAAGCAGTGTGATTTAATGCATTGCAAATGGTGTAAAGAGAATATAAAAGTGGCCCAAGAGGACCCCATCTAGAGTAAAGTTTTATAATGTCTTTGCTATCAGCTGAGCACATCATGCCATCATTTTCAGTGTTGGATGGATGATTTCTACACCCACCTTCCTCAGTTTTCAAGTGGTCCTTGTACATGCTCATGGGAAACTTGTAAAGCCTCACTAAGTCAGCATGTAAAATACTGAATCACAACAGAATCCTAGTGGTAGTCAGTGCCAAAAATCCCAAGTGTAAATCTCCTTTTTGAACACTACGTGTGTCTCATATATAAGAAAAACTGATTATAGGCCACTCTTCTATGCAGAAATCCTAGCAAGTAAGAGCTGTTGGGACTTAGTAGAGGATTTTGAAAGGCCAGGAAAAATTAAGACAGGACAATCTAGATTAGCAAAAGAAAACCCACAGTAACTAAGAGTAAATACCTCTTCTTTTTCAAACTTTTCTGTATTCTGTGGCCATCTTTCCACTTGGGAAAAGTAGAGTTGTGGTAGTAGCTAAAAAAGCAATACACCAAGTCACATCACTAGCAGGCATCCCCAAAGTAATGCTTTTACTAATGCTATTATTTTTTTTTTTTTTAATTAAGAGTAAACTAAAATTTCCATAAATCTTTCAGACTCAAAAGTCAAACAATTTGTGTCTTCTGCGATGAACAGGTAATAGCACAATAGGCAAAGGATCTGGACTGTGATCAGTTTTATGAGAAATTGTAGCATATTAACATAGCCAGAGTCAGAGCTCAAGCAAAACACTATTGGAGACTTGGGACACCAATCAAAGCACTTTGCAACACAGTATCAGTCTCACAACATTCTTAATCTTTTTTTTTTTAAAAATTACGTTTTACTTCTAAAAACTCCATTACCGAAACAGCAAAAAAACCATTAAAAATCAGAAGGAACCCCTTTTCAGACATACAATACCTTTTTTATGGACACATGCCTGGCTAAATGCAACTTGAGCCTCCTCTGCTCTTAAACAGATAAAATCATAATGAACTTCACTTAAAACTCTCAGGTGAAGAAATAAAGCAGCCTCTAACTCAGGTGCACATTTAATATATGAATTCTTGGGATGAGATTAAGTCAGTGTTCAAACCTCAACATTTCCTTGCGTAGAAAGAAGTTTACAAGATTTTTCCTTCAGCCCAGTTTCTAAAGTCCCAGTTCAAAAATATAGGTCAAGTAACCGACTGCCTCCAAACTTTCTCAAAGTCAGCTCAAACAGAGCAAGCCTGACCCATTTTGAGTGGGCTCTTCAAAACTAACTAAATAAATTAATCAGGTGGCTGCATCACTTTTCAATTTAGATATTTTTTTCTGCGTTAAAGTTCTTGCATATTAAATATATTAGCATTTGAATTCCATACTCTGAGAAGATGGATGTGAAGAACTCACAGGCATTTGGGGCTCACTAGTCAGCTCAAGGTAGATTAGTGCTTTATGTGTTTTATTTAATAATTCCTAGAGTAAACAAGTATTAATATGAAAGTTGAGCACAACAGAAAAATCATTATTTTTTCTGATCACTATCCATTAGTTTCATTGAAGAAAAACAGAAACACTGAAAATCAGAATTATTATATAAGTACTATACCAATTCCTTTTTTTAAGAATCTAAACAATGATAATTCTTTAACTTAATTCTAGTATCTTCTTTTATTAGTACTTGAAACAGAGGAAAGGGGAGAAGTTGTGGACAAACATTTTCTGCTTAGCAAAACTGACCAATACATTTTCTGCTTAGTAAAACTATGCCACGTGGGAACAGCCATTGGCAAATAAACTTCTGGCAAATTTCATCCAAAACATTTCAGTAAGAAAGAGATTTCTATCCTAAAAGTGCCATTTTCTGAGATATTCTTAAAAATAGCTTCATTCTGATTATTAAACAATATTATTCTGAAAAACTCTTATGAAGGATTTCTGGTGATTTGTTGCCTTTTTTTTGGCTGAGCTCACCTTAAATCCAAAGTAATTGTCATTGCAGCAAAAGGTGGCATATATTAGTCCTCTCTAGAAGTTTCTGCTAAAACATTTCAAAGTGTTATTTCAGGTACAAATAAGGTGAATTTATTAATCTTCCCACCACAGATTTTCTCTGCGGACAACTATTATGAGAAATTCAAGAGAAGTCCACTGATAAGAAGAGCTGCTCAGGTAAAAGGACTTTTATAGCCTGAGAACTGCTATCTATAATCTTGGCACTTTGATCTCTCAGAATATGTAATAATGTATCTGGAATGTGGCTCATTATTAATAGTTAAATATCTGTAAATGGTGCAGCTTTGAAGATCACTTCCAATATCAATAGCTTGCACTTATTTAGGGCTTCCATTTTCAAGGACAATGGTACACGGCCCCTGGATCATACACATGCACATGTGCATAGAGACTTCTATTTGCATTCAAACACATCATTAATATTAGAAATATGTAACCATTTTAAAATAAATATAAATGCATAATCTATCAGCTTACATATAGTTTTTGAGACTTCAATATATAAGGCTAGGTGACAGCCCAAAGTATAATCTCAGGTATCAATGCAGTTGTGTCAATTAATCACATGATGGAGAACACCATCCAGTGCTCTCTGCAGAAAAAGTTATATCAGAAGATGACTTCTGTGCAGAAAATAAACTAAACAACCTTCATTTTTTAGCAGGCTCCTAAAATAAGGGGGGAAACGATATCCTTTACAGAAGAATCTTGGACAAAATACTATTTCCACTATTCCATTTAATATAGGATAGACATTTCAGTCAATTCAGATCTTCACAGACTTCTGTTGAAAATTCTCAGGTAAGAACCTTAAAAATTTCCACTGGGTTATTTTTAAATGAGATACAGAGGTCACAGACTTTATACCAGACCAAATAAACAAACAAACAAAAAAGTCAAATATGAAAATAAAAAGTTCTGTTCAAAGACCACTGATTTAGCAAGCAGCATCTGTTCCCCTTCATTAAAACCGATTATGCTTGCTATGCAAAACACCAAAGGTACATTGTGTTTTAATTTACCTCTTTCACTTGTACTTCTCCAGCTGCACAAATTAAATTTCATCAAAATATGTAAGGAAAAGAGTCAAGACAACAAAGAATTTACCACTTAAAACAAAAACAAACAAACAAAACGCAAACCTCTCTAAACAAACATAGGTTAACCTAATCCTAAACACTAGCTTATGATTTCCAAACTGGGAGGGGAAAGTCCCTCCAGCACTGAAGCAAAAAGGAACTTTAATATCAACTTTAAGACTGTTGGATATCATCTCTCACACTAAGGAAAGCTGAAAGGAGTTGAATTTATTAGTTATTTAAACAACCAATATTTTACCAGTTTATCTGGTTTTTTTAGACACTGAACCTATGTAACAGACTATTTTTTCATAATTACTGCAAAAGTCTTCCACAACCCCACATTTGCAGTATTGCATCCTATTTCCAAATGTAATGACCCTGAAAATCCAAGATTGATTTTGGCTTTATTCTGATCAATACTAATCTCCAAGATATATTTGACTTCGCACTGACCTAAACAAAAAGGCCACTATCTGTGTATTAGTCAATTTCCAAAACATTTATTAAATTAATTTCAGAGACCACAAAAGATATATTGTACAACTGTTTCTATCTGGGATTTCTATCCATCATCCTTAGTAAGATTAACATGCAACTGATAATCCACATAATCACATTGTCACTGTAGTGGATTTCTCAAAATGTCTGGATCTGTCCTCAATTATTTTAAGATTAATCTTTTTTGTATTTAACTAATTGGAGGAACACCACCATATCATACAGTTACTGGACTACTGGAATCCAGTATAACACATACTAAAGTCAATGGGAGACTATATCTCCCTTCAGTGACAAAACTGAACTTTTAATGACCTGGCAGGAATATAAAATACTGCATTTATACTTTAGATCTCCCTAAAAGCAAAGCAGAAAAGTTTTTTTTCAATCAAGGTACTTTGATGAGCACATTTTTAAGATAAAATTCACAGCACGCAGCAGCATATTTCTATAATGTTCATTTTTTAAAAACACAGGTTTCTCATTAGCTTTTTTATTATTTTGGCTAATTTCAAAGTAGGACTATAAAAACTATACGTGCATTATGGAAGTGGATAACATAACAAAATTGTTACTGACTGATCTGGGGTAGGTTTCTCCTCACTTTTATTCTTTTTCCTTAAACAAGCAAGCAAACAAAAGCATCAAGCTTAGAAAAACACAAAGAAAAGAGAAAGATCAATAAATATAGGATATAATTAATAGATTTTTTAAATTAAAATTAGTAAATTCATTTAATGTCTTTTTTGTTCTTCTTACAAAATGTAATTTTGCTTCCCAAGGACATTGCAAATTTCAATAGAACTATCTGCATTTCTGATAGATAACATAACTTAGCATAGTAAAGACCCCTTATAGTAAATTATTTGAGGCAAGAACCATATTTTTATTTTCTGTTTCAGGCAATTCATGTTAAATTAAATAATTTTAAAATTTAGCTGAAATTTTAAGCTAAAGTAATAATAAAGGCTTCATGAAATTTCTGTCCAGAAGAATTTTTAAAAACCAAGTACTTGTAAGTTACCCCTGTATACTTCAACATAATTCTATTATACCTTATACACTTAGAATTTTCACCCAACAGACACATTTGCTTAAAAGTTCGAATTTAAGCTTTCCACTGCCTCTGGAGTTGCAGACACTAAAAGACATAGGCAGAATCAAGTGAATAATAAGCAAAAGGGAGAAGTTACTTAAATAAAAATAAAACCAAAAGAGTGAACAATAATCAAGACTAAGGATGCAAAAAGCCAGAGAGGAGGCAAATAATTTCATAAACACAATGAAAAAAATCATCCAAGTTTCCAAACTATGGTATAAATATGGGTCTCACATGTATTTTCACTCTGGTCAAGGTGAACATGCCCCTGTTTCAAACTCAACTGTTGGATGACTTTCGGATTTCCACTTCTATACCTGGAACCACCACCACTGGTCTTGGGCCAGGTCAGAGAGAAAGATTTACATTTCTCCAAGTAGAATCTCCTTAAAATTACTCATGTAAAGTATCTTTCTGCTAAATAAAATTACATTAGAAGTAAAGCTTCTACCCAAACAGACAAACAAGTGGTCCCAAAAGGATACAGGTTACCCAAGTACCCTCCGAGGGACAGAGTAAAATTTGCCAAACTTCAACATCCTGACTTGAAGCAGGAAGAGCACAGCACACTGCTATGGCTGCAAATGGATTCATCCAAAAGACATCTCTAAGGAACAAAAAAGAGCTAAATAGAAGCCCGTGCTATTATCTGAACTGTGAGTAGCTCCACCAGAGATGCTGGCATGCCACACAAAAGCAAAACTACACTAACGCGCAACACAAAACGAGAGACGAGAAAGCTAACAAGAGTCACCAGACTAAAGCTCTTCCAAACTTGCCTTTTATTTCAAAAATCTGTCATTTTTAACAGAATTTCAGCTTCACAAACTACTACATTCACTTTTCTAGCTGCCCTTTGTATATGAGGGTGACAGAATAATGTCTAAAAATGTCTACATTGCCCATTTTTTCATATTCCTTTACAAAACAACTCTCATTTGAAAACATTTTGAATATTATGTGTTTTCAGAGGAAATTTATAAGAGTGTGTAAGGCCATTCAGAGGAAGAGCCAGACCTAAGCACAGGCTGAGGAGTGAGAGAGCAGAAGAGATTTATGTCCCACTTCAGACAGCCCAGAGGGCTGCCAAAGCAAAGGCAAAAGAAACAAGAATAGAAAGGCAGGCTGCACACAATGCAGCTTTAGCCTGCTAAGGAGCAACAAGCAGCTTAAAGCTGACGTAGAACAGTCACTCAAGAGGGGTTGAACATTGACAAGCACCAAAAAAGAATGAAGAGTTTCTGAAGCTTCATTATAAACAGCCTGAAAGAGAGCTGGATGGGCATGCTGCACGGCATGACATTTAACACTTTGACAGACGCTAAATGCAAACACTTCCTGGGCACATACAATCCCTTCTGGAAAAACAGACAAACTCCACCTCAAAACTTCTGGAGTACTTCCCAACTACTCTCTGCTGCCACTGGGTGTTTCACAACCCAAGAGTTCCAGTAGGAGTATGTTCCCCAAATTTCTGCAAGACAATTTTTCCAAGGGTAGCACTCTCCTGACAGCAAGGTCGTTTACCAAAAGCCTCTGCTTCCCTACTGTTGATGCTTTGAGTTTGTAGATGGAGTCCATATCCTACACAGCTTTCATTTCACTTGGTCAAACAAACCAGGACCTCTTTTATCTCCTTATGACCAGACCATCCTATTAGCCCTTCACAGTACCTGACCCCACTTCAGTTATTTCTTCTTGAAGATGAGTGAGCAGAAAATTTCCTCTCATCATAAATTAGTCAGAGTTTACACTATTATTTTCATCAGATCTTTCAGAACCCTATCTACACAGGAATCATAAGGTTAGATTCTTCTTTTCCCACTGATACTTTAAACTGACCATCCAGGTGAATATTTCCTTTATTTCTCCCCCAAGTTTCTATCACAGAACAAATCTTAAAATAGGTTATATATCCATATATGAATATGAGGACTAATGAATTAATATCATTCAAAGACCTCAACTTTAGCAACTTGGATATTAACATCTCTGCCAAACATACCCCAGAAGAGATAAGGACAACTGTGGAAAGAGAGACTTGGTTTTCATACATAAATTTCAAGAAAGCTACTAAATATCCACATACCATCAGTCAACCATATGAAAGTTAAAGTGGATACTCATATATTACAAAAGTAATTTTCTACTTGGAATATGCTAATTATTTCCAAGTGGTCTAATACATACAATTAAGAAAAACTGGCCTGCTGAAACCAAAATTGAAATGGCAGATTGAGTCTACTGTAAAATTGCCCATGGTCTGCGAATTGAAATAAATGTGAAAACCACTTCTTATACTATTTGGGTACCTTCCTTGTATGTGGTAATTTGAGTTGAGGGCACAGTTCTGACAGGCATTCTATGCTTATGATAAACTAACAGCTCAAAGAAGATATTGAATATATTTAGCTCATGAATAGTTTTGCTTCTGAAAGGAAGAGCAACTTTTACATCAGAACAATCCATCATAGCAGACTGAAACCTGTGATCTATGCGAGTATTAGCATTCCAGCTCATCTTTTCCTGCATCTCCTTCACAAGACATTTAATCCTGGTTTCAACCTCTGTCAGGTAAAAGTCTCAAGCACAGAAGAAAGTAAATGAAATAGCCAGATTTTCTTTCAGATTATTATAGTAAGAAATTCTAAATCTTTTATATTATCTACACGTTTACTTGTCAGTCTAATGAAACAGAGCTGGAGAAGGTAGACTGCTATGGATAAAAATCAATTTAATACAGTTTTGCAGCTGTTAAAAAACTGAAATTCTTTCTTTTCCTGATTACATTCCAAATACATTTGGGATATTCATTAACTATTGATTAAGTGTGATAAGCCAAGGACTTACATTGGTTATTAAAATTTAAAGCAGTCAGGAAGACATTAGTGAAAAGATATTTCACCCTACACACGTTGACCTAAGGAATTACAAAGGATGGAAAGCGTGGGATTTTACTACTTCAACTGAATTGTTTAATTCAATAAAAAATTTAGTATCAAGTACAATCTAGTCAATAAAGTTATCCCTTTCTCTACTGTCCACATTAATGTTTCAACAGGATCCAAATAAAAACTTTGTTGTTCTCTTGTGGATTTGGATGGAGGGCCTAACTGCAGCAATCCTAGATCCCTTCCCCCAGCTCTTATGGCCAGCTGTGACAAATATACTATATATGATTGCTGTAATATAAGGCACACTGGTGTGATATATAGCCTGTAGAAATACTATGTCAGAATATTATCACTTTGTCAGCCTCCCACTACTCCCCCTTGTCATAAAACACACAACATGGGAAGACAAATGAGGAATCCAAGTGCCTAACCACAGCTGGAATTTCTGGTATTTTGTACTGCCCAGAAAAATGAATTATAAAACATTAGAAATAATGTGGTAGCTCCTAAAGATGCTTCTAAATTCCTTACTTTACAAAGGCAAGCCCCTGACAATATTAAGACTTAATCTGTTCCAAGGACACAAACTAGTGATGAATTAGAGTCCATACCATCTCACCAGAAAACCTGCATTACTCCAGAGTAGTGCCATAAAACTAATGAAATATCTGATAACTTAACAAAAAGAAACATCTCTACTGTTGTTCTGAATCTCAAGTCAGAACAGGTCTCACAAAATTAACCAGTCACACAAATCTGGATTTTTTAAGAAAGTCTTAAATTATCATCTGTTGTCATATCAATGGCCTTAAGAGAAAGTGAGTCATTCCAAAATAAAGCATAGCTGAAACAGGAACATGTCATTTTCTTAGGTACAGGAACTTGTACCTCAGAAAATCACCTGCTCCCAAAGCACAGCATGATGTTCTCAAGCGACTTTCATTTAACATTTGTCCCTGACTGTCTTCCAGATGCTCTCAGAGACCTTCAAGAAAAAATGGCTTTTTCAATAGAATCTTAGGAAAACAGAACTAAAGTCAGGAAAGGACAGGATAGGTCCTGTAACCCATACATAAGCAGCAAATTATTTTAATATGTTATCTTACACACATTAAAACCAAAGGATGATGAAATGAGTTTATAGGAAGTGGACATTTTAATGAAGTACAAGTCTGCTAAACCAACTTTCTTCAGTGCAGCTTTCTTTGAAATTAGTGCTGATTTATAAATTGTTAAATGCAGCCACATCAGAAATTTCACTCAGAATTAAGCCTCCCAATCTCAGTATTAGACGTGAAATAGTTCATACAACCTAGAAAGCCACATCCATAACCCAGAACCACCCTTTTTCAGCTTCCATAATAACACAGATTTACATTTCACTTAGGCTGAGTTATTAAAAGTAAACATCCGTGACTTGAATTTAACTTTGTGCCAGCAGCCTCTACTACACGAGTTTTTACAAGAGTTTTTCTTTTTTAATTATACCTTTTTCTTTACACTCCTTTCGGTTGTTTAAGAGAGCTCCAGAAGTCGTCTAACCGTATGCGGTGTCAGCCTGTCCCCATGCCCTCCGGTCTCTTTTCAGATGCCTCTCCGCTACTCTTGCAACATCAGCTCCGCTGGTCCCGTTACAAAACGCAGCCGGAGCTCGTCAGGACCAGCGCGGAGCGCTCCTTCTGCCGGCGCTCAAGGGGCGCAACCACAGCCCTGCTCTGCAACGCGCACAAATTAACCTGACAAACGAGATTCTTTTTCTTAAAATTGCAATGACTTGTTTTCACAAAGCACCCTGACAGCTTCAGTCCCAGGCCAAAGGCTCGCTCACGGGGCCAAAGCCTCTCTGACGGCTTTTTTACTTTTTATAGCCATGGCTTCACGTCATGCCTTTTTGCTTTGCCTCCCCACCAAGTGTGTATCCACAGCCAAGCGGCCGCTCTGAGAGTGCTAAACTCTGCGTGACCCCCACAGGCACCCCGAGCGAACAGTTTTCCCAGCCGCTCGCCCGGCCCCTTCGCAACTCCGGGACGGGAACAGCCGCAGAACGCGGCAACTCCCAGGCGGCCGCAGCCGGGGAGGGGGCAGCGCGGGCGAGTCCCGGAGCGACTGAGCCGAGGCGGGAGAGGGCGAAGCGGAGGGCGCAGGTGAGAGCCCGGCTGCGCGGCCGCCC
>VYXF01006617.1:4748-28471 GCA_013397295.1 Polioptila caerulea
TATATTTATATATATATATATATATATATATAAAACCATATAATGTAATTATTCAAGTACTTAGTCAGTTACTTCCATAGTTGGCTTTCAAAACTTCTTAATCGTAAAGATGTCAAATATTTCATTTGTTGAGCAGTTTGTCTTCAGTAAACACTGCATATCACCAACTTGTTTTATCTACTCTGAAGAGGTTTCCATTTTTGTTGCACCAAAAAGACATAGCTACAGAGCTTGATTCACCTGTTTTTCCTAGGCCTGTTTCATCAGCTAGAATAATTCATGTTCATCTGTCTTGCATGGGAAAAGGCAAGATGATCTCCTCATCTTTGGAGTTTGATATATAATCTCTGTGACTAGACATATTTCCCTTCTGTTAAACGTGTTAGAAAGCACTTCTGAAGGCTTTGTGATTAAGGATTTGGATAACAATTTTTTAAAAAGCAATAAATAAAAAGTAAAGAACTGAAAGTACCTTTACTTTAGAGGTATCTATCCAAATAGCCCTTGAAATCATATTGACTGAAACCCACACTAACTCTGCTCTTAAAGTCTGAGTGATTAAATGCTAGAAAAATTTGGTATCTGAGAAACTTCCTTCATTGCTAATGAAGCTTCTTGTGTGTTTATATATATTCAAGAAGCAGAACTTGATGAACATTTGCAGATTGTCAGCTTCAGAATTCTGTAATTTGTCTGAAGATAGTTCAAAGTAAGGGAAAGAGTTGCTTCTGACAAAACCTCCTTGGACATGTTTCTACCATTCTTTAGGTCCAAGTGGAAGGTCTGCAGTTGTGCTGGGGCTATCACCAGTATCAGTACAGGCTGGGTGTTGAATGGTTTGAGAAGGAGGACTTGGGGGTTTTGTTTAAAATTCTGTCAGAGAATGACCTTTTTGGCAGGGGCTGTTAGTGTCAGGGCAGGATTGGACATGAGGAAGATGTTTGTTACTGGGAGGGTGGTGAGGTGCTGGAACAGCTTGCCTAGAGAAGTTGTGGATACACCATCCATGGAAGTGTTCAAGGCTGGATTTTATACATAATGGTCCAGGGGATGGTGTCCTTGCCCATGGCAGGGGGTTGATACTAGATGGTCCTTAAAGGTCCCTTCTAACCCAAGCCATTCTGTGATTTCATAGTTAGATTCAAAATAAGACTTCTGTCTGACCTAGAAATACAATTCCATGTCTTCAAGTTACCATATCTGAACTTTACTTGCAAAAATAATTAATGTTAATTACTCATGTCAGTGTTAATGAATATGAATAATAATGTTATTTAACAATAATGTTAATATTATCTTCTCATCACTATGGATTATGAACTATAAAGATTGATGTTAATAATAAAATATATATCTTGATATGTTAGTCAAAGGTAAAATGCAACTCTAAGTTGGCTCTGAGAACAGAGTAACTTGATGGGTTCTTATTTCAGGTTGTATCTCTTAAGAAGTTTTTAGTATTACGTTAGCCTTTAGAAACTTAACAGTAGAGATGTGATACTGCCAAAATGTTAGCATTTATTTCATGGTGTTTGGTAGGTTTTACAGAGGAATTAATGGTTAACTTAGCCAATTCTTCTGTTTATAAAACTAGAGGCTGTGTAGGAATGTAATTATTTATTTTTCCTATAAAAAGTTTTAATGAGGAATGATAATAGAAAATTGATGTTAAGACACGTTTCAGCAAGAGAAATAAAACACCTAACTAAGCTATAAATGCTCTTGCAAAGCAAAAATATTTGTAAACAATGTCCTTTTCCTTGGCAACTACAGAGTGGTTTTTTTTGTTGCTTGGGGGAAGGAAGAGGGAAACACCTGGAATTTGTTTGTTGGACAAATTGAAAATCAACCTGTTGGTCCGTAAATCTTTGAGGACAGTGATCGCTTCAGGAGCCACTCATTGAGAGCTTAGTAAATACTGAGAAGCCCTGTGAGCAGATGATGTTGGTAGCCTCACAGTTGCTGTTAGCAGAATTCCCTAGGTCATACTTTAGTACTATATAAAAATAAAAAGCTTTTGAAGGTCTCTTACCAAAGAACACTAAGATGTTTGTCTTGATACAGGATGTTTATCTTGAATTTAAGAGGTCCCAAAGCATGTAATTAAAATCTTTTTTTGGTCGATGTTGCCTGATTTTATTTATCAAAACTCCTTTGTCATCAAGAAATTGCAGTTCTGAATGGAAATACTGAAAAACGGAATTTATTTCTCTGAGAAAAAAAATGGAGAATGGTTGGAAACTTTTCTGTCTTTGCCTTAATTTGTCCAGTCATTCCAGCAGCAATAAAGCCAGAAGGATGATGAGACAGTATTGGTAAAACTTGTGGCTCTATGCAGGCAACACCCAGTTACAGCTCAGTTAAAGCAAATGCAAATAACACCATCTTTTAGCTTCTTCAGCAATCTGCTGAAGTTAACACTCGAATTAATGCCCAGGCACTGCGTGGACAGCAAACAGGAGGAGTGGGGAACCACGTGCAGGAGGAAAACTGTGACCCTGGAACGCTGGCATTGGAACAGGCTGCCCAGGGCAGTGATGGAGTCCCCATGCCTGGAAGGGACGTGTAGGTGTGGCACATGGGGACATGGTTTAGTGATTGTTCTTGGCTGTGCTGGGGAAATGATTCGACTCAATGATCTTACAGGTCTTTTCCAACCTAAATGATTCTGTGAGCCGTGGTTGAATAAGCACTGAAGCAGGATCTTTGAGGAGAGGAAGAGTGCCTTAGAGCATCTCTTGTCCACGTTGTTTTGCTGTGCTGAGCTGGTTGGATTGCCTGTGCTGAAGTCTCTGGTCAGCAAGGTAGAGCTGTCTCTGCAGTGTGCTCAGCATCAGCAGGGTGTGAGGTGCTGTGGTGCATCTTCAGTTACAGCTGTCTGGAGACTGTCTGGACGAGCAGGAGCTGCTTGCCTGGGCTGGCTGCCCATGTTGCTAAGGGAGAGCCAGCACAGGGTCAGCACCAGCTTCTGACTGGAGCACGGGTCAAAGTCTACTCTGATACTCAAAATCTTGTAAAGGATTTGCTTTCACTAACTGAAAGGTTGCCACTCCCTGTCAATATTTATACAATAAGAACTGTCATGGAGACAGTATGTAAGATCTCTTTATTAGTAGGTCCTAATTGAAATCCAGCTGCAGATTTCTTAATTTTTGCTTCTCTTATGTTTCTTATGCATTCGTTTTTCTAATTCTTTAATGGAGCTCAGAAATATGCGAAGGTTTCTTGTTTTTTGTCAGTTGCATGGTCTGAGATGATGCAAAGACCTAATGCTTGGAAATCTCTGTAGGAAACACTGCACACACTAAGGCTTTATTTTGGGTTTTAGACTGAAACTATCTGAAGGTGTTTCTAGCTCGAATGTGTCTGAGCTGCAGAGCTTATAACTGAACTGGAAACACAAGTGGAACACGTCCTTGTTTTTTCTTACAGATCTTCATGAGTAATAATATTCACTTAGAAAAAATTCTCAAATTCTAATAGTTATGTCAATATTGACTAACTGTGTCGTCGTATTTTTTCTCTTAAGAGCAGCATAGTACTCAGTGCTGCACTATATTCAGATGTATTAAATGCTAAGGTATGAATATATTCAGAGGAAAACTTGATGTGAGATCTCTACAAAGAAAATGCATTAATAGAAGATGGCTGTTTTCCTGTGTAGTCACTGACTGCTGTGAAAATATTGTTTCTGTGGAGACTGAGCTTAATTTTTAGCAACTAAATAATGGCCAAAAAAACCCCTGACTACACAAAACTAAGTATGTCATCTGGATTGTGCTTTTTGAAGAAGAGGAAGCCAGAAGCTTCTCTTGACATCTGGAGATTTCAGCTAGGAAATTTTTTCCTGTTTTGTGGTTGGAGATGTTACATTTTTCAGCAGATGGTTAGCAAAACTTGTATTATAGCCATAATGGTTATTTCCAGTGGGAAAGCATGAAGGAGCAATGGTTTGGGCATTCCTCTCCAGCTGGCTACCGTTTGATCATTTGTTTCTTTTGTCTAAATCAGTTACTTTGGATGATGATTTAGAAGTCTGCTCTCTTAATTTTTATTACCATGTATTGTGGGAAAGTAGTATGTTGTTGAGTACAAATGATTTTTTTTTTTCACAAAATGATTGAGGCTGGAAGGAGCCTCTAGGGATCCTTCATCCCCCTGCTCTGATAGAGTGGCCTAGACCAGGCTGCCCAGGAAGGCTTTTGACAGCTCTACAACTTCTCTGGGCAACCTGTAATTTTCTGAGATGAATGCTTTCTCTGTTGATGCTTCACACAGCAGAAAATAAAATTCACCAAAACAAAACAGAGAAGTCATCAGTACTCATTTGGGGTTTATTTGCAGAGTTCTGTCCTTCTTGTTCAGTAAATCTTTTTCTAGCCCAAATAATTTTTTGAAAGGTATCTGCCGCAGAAGACGAGAGGAACTTTCTGTGTGGAGGCGTTTGTAGATTCAGATATTTTAAGTGTAAAGATTTGTATCTGAGGGGTCAGTTGCTGTGAATTGATAGACTCATATTCAATTTGTGATTCTGGTTGAAACAGAAGTAGGATTTTTCCGTTGGAGCTAAAAAAAAGAGTGAATATCTTGCTGTGATCTCCAGTTTGCACTCCACGAGTGCCACTTCAGTTTTTCATGGTTATGTACCCTCATGTTTTCTGTGTCTGTGTGCACAGATCATTTTCCTCCTGACAGGCATTGGGGGCTGCTGGGTAGGACTTCTTATTGGCCTGAGAATGTGAAAGACTTTTTGATACTGATGTGACAGGAACCTGTCCCTGAGAGACTGGTGAAGAGGAGAGACTGCCTGTGGAGTTTTCAAGCAGAGTCTTCAGAGGAGAGACTTCACCTTCAAACTTTGACTTCAGAGAAGTGTAAGGTGTCAGTACAACAAGCCCCATCTTCCTAGAGTACAGATGACAGTCCAGCATGTAATTCTACCACTGAGATCTGGGAGCTCATTTGGCTATGAGTGTGCAGTGACTGTTAAGTACTTAAGAGGGGTGGAAACCTCTCCAGCTAGGAGGTAACCAAATAGGAGTGGATGGGGAAGATTCTTCAGGAAGGAGTTAGGTGAGGGTAGGACAGTCAGTGAGTGAGTGCTGGTTATACTTGTGCTTTTTGCAGGTGCTAGGTTGTGTGAAAAATACCAGGCAGGACATGAACCTGTGGTTGAAAACAGAGATGATACTCATAGCTCACAACTTTGTGTTGGTACTCTGCTGTCAGTGTTAGAGGTGGAATCATAGAATTCCCTTCCTTGTTATGAAATCTGATTATACAAATGTCTTTTTATACTAATCTCTTCTTCAAAAGTAGCTTTGATTGTATGCATGCAAAGAATCTTGTCAGTATTGAGCTGAGAGAAAAGAGGGAAGGTGATTCTGCCACTTCAGTGATGGTTTGTTTATTGCCCTAATACGTCTTCTGTGGGAAGCTGTCCTCCTCCTTCAACTTAATTTACTCCTCAGTTCATTGGCAATTAAACCAACAGTTGCCAGCATAACAATGATACAATTTTTGGTGGTCTTGGGACCATTCAACCTGCTGTTACCTGCTATATATCCTCTTCTGTGGAAATTCAAGGCCACAAGTGGTGCCAGCTAAGTGGTAGACTCACTAGGAATTTAAGTTTTTGCTCTGCTGGTATTGGTAACAGTTAAACCACAGCTTTTGAAAGAGGAGCTGTTGTTGCCAACATTTTTTGGAGGAAAGACGGTGATGTAAATAAAAAAATGGCCATGAAGACGTGTGGGTGAAAGCTGAACTATTGTTGTGATTGTGTATTTTACTGGGTTGCTTTTTGTTTGAGCAGTGTTTTTTTTTTTTTTTTTCAATACACTGAATTTATAATTGGACGTGTCATTAAAGAGCTAGGCTTTCTCTGTAGTGAATAAATCAGTAGGTTTCCTGGAAGAGCTTTTGCCTTCTGTCTTTTTCTAAAATGCCCATGGCTATTTTTAGCCTTTCTCATACTCTGAAAACTGTTTTGTGCATATGGTTTTTGGAAGTAGCACGACGTTAAAGTGTTTGGAGATAGTTTTGACTTGCAAAATCAGGTGGTCAGAGAAATCATCAGAGCTAGTCACAATGTGGTTCTGAATCAAGCTATGAAGGATCTTGTTAGGAAAACCATATTTAGGAGAATTCTGGGTTTTTTGTCTAAAGAATAAAGTTGTAACACAAAGTCTTGTATCTTGTAACTTGAAAGCTCAGAGCTGTTCATTGATTCTGCATGGCAGATTGGATTGGAATAAGGAAAGGACTAGAAGTCTCTCTTGCTCTAATTTTTGATGAGTGTGATGTCAGAGGAATCTTTGAAGTGTTTTCCTTTTGTTTCTTTTCTGTCCTCAAATGCCTTCTGGCTTTGATAAGAAAGCTTTTGTCCTGAATGCAAAGTATACATAATACCATTATCATTAGTAGTTTGGACTTGGGATTTAAGCAGATACCATTTAGAGGTAAAATTGGGGTGCTGGATGCCAGTGCTGCAGGAGCTGCTTTGGGTCTGGGGATGCAGTGACTGTAGGCAGCTCCTCTGTGACTTTCTGCCTTCTGTACAGTTGATTTTTGGCTGGCATCAGGGAGTAGTTGGGATGGGTGCATTGTTTTTAATTTGGTCATCTCCTCTTTGAGCTCCTGGCAAAGAATGGAGTCAGATTAACTTCACCTTCCTATGAAGAATAATTTCTGTCATAGTTCTTGCTAAGTTAATGGGAAAGAAGGGTCTGAGAACCATGAATTCTAGGGGAGAGAAAAAGATTTTTTTTTTTCTTTTTATATACCGTGTTTCATTGCAATTTGACAAACTCATAGATATGGTCAGGAATAAAAGAAAAAGTTGATAAAAACTATTTATTTGCAGGTTGGGAGGCTTCTTTCAAAGTTTCTGATGCCCTGTAAGTAGAAGCCTAATTTTTCAGTGTAAGATTCGCCCAGAATAGGCAGCTGGAGCTTTTCATTGAAATCTGTGTGTCTTATGAGAGGCTGACTAATCCTACCAAAGCAGGACATCTTTTCCTTTTTTTCTTGTATGTTTCAATATCAAAAAACTTACCTTACAGTGGTGCTGCATTACTCATATTTTGTGGGAGGAAATAACAGTGTTCTGCAAAGGTGTGTTGTAGAAACAAGTTGAAATCCTGAGCTTTCTTCTGACTGATAATTCCTCTTATAGGCCCTTACATATAATTTAAGAACAAATCTTCTGAGCTGATGGGTTAGCAAAAGTGGGCAATAAAAGAAATAGGATCATGTTTTTGAAGAATTACTTCAAAAAGTAATATGATGCTTTTACAAAGTAAGTTTGCTTTTTTTTTCAGAGAGTTGGAATCAACATAACCTCTTTCATAACAATGGCAAAAGACAATCTTTAACAAGTAACTTGCAACTTATAGCTAAAGCTTATGCTTAAAATTAGGTAATTCTCTGTTGATCTTGCTTCCCTTGAATTTAATCATGATAAACAAATGTCTTTCAGGTATAATGAAGTGCAGCTCACAGAAATGAGCTGGTTTATTTGTTAAGCTTCCTTTCTACATCCCGAAGAAGGTGGGAGCAGTGTTACCCATAAGAGCACCTGATTTAATTTGAGCAAGATACCTGTGTCCTCATCTCTGCAAAATACAAGAATCACCTAATTTTTAAATCCAGAAGGGTGGGGTTTGTTGTCATGATTTTGTGTTCTTCAGTCTTCGGATGATTTCTGTTTCTACTTTTGCAGTAGAAGTAAAACCAATATAATGTTCTGATATGAAAAGGAGAAGCAACTTATGGGGCAGTCGACAAAAATGATTTTGTCAGGAATGCCAGTCCTGTCAGTTTATAGTCTTGAGTTAGCTCTTAAACTCATTCAATGGGTATTTCCCTACCATAAATTACTTAATTCTTAACAGTTATAAAAAATAACTTTATCCGTTTGATACTGAGGTTGTGGAAAGTCAGTCATTCAATTTGAATGCTTCCTCTTGTTTGAGTACCAGTCAAATGTCTCTTGAAAAGATGAGGTGAAATGAAAATTGGTGCCATGTTATCCTCTTGCCTTAGTAAATAAAGTTTCAACAAATAGGAAGCATCAGTGCAGTGTCAGTATACCGTGATACATCCTTCTTTACTTTTGAATATTTTTAACTGCAGAACACAACAGATGATAGTGTGGCAAGGGTAGGGTACAAGAACAAAAAAAAATGCCCTTTGTGGAGAAGGAAGGCATGTCTGTCTGAAAGATGATTATACAAATATGAGGTTTGGAAAATAGCAGAGAAACTAGTAAGATGATAATTAAAGGTGATTTTGGTGTTGTAATTGTTTGTTTAGCCTAATGTGCCTTAAGTTAGGGTTTCCTGATTTCTTCAGTCTTTTTGTGACACTGTTTTGTTTTTCTGTTTCCTGCATCTAAAATAAGGAAGTACTTCCCCCAACCCCCACAATTTGTGAGTTTGGTGGAGTTGAGGCAAGTTACTTTTTGTACTCTTTTCAAGGGGTAGGGAAATTTCACTGGTGGTACCATTAGGTATTTGAAAAGCAGACATCAAGCTACAAGGATGTGTCAAACGTGAATGGCCAACAAAAACCTCCACAGCCAGACTTAAAGTGAAAAGGCAGTTGTGAGTCTGTTTAACATTACATCTTCATTGGTGTGTTACAAAGTGCTATTTTAATATAATCCATTGCTCTCAAATTTTTAACTATTTTCACAGAATCACAGAAATACAGAGTTGGAATGGACCCACAAGAATCATCCTGACCTTGCACGTTTTACAAACCCCAAGGATCACACCACGTGCCTTAGGGCATTGTTGGAGTGCTTCTTGAACTCTGTGAGGGTTGGTGGTGTGGCCAGTTCCCTGGGGAGCCTATTCCAGTGCCTAACCACCATCTGGGTGAAGAACATTTTCCTAATTTCTAACTTAAACTTCCCCTGACACAGCTTCATGCCATTCTCTTGGGTCCTGTCACTGATAACCAGAGAGAAGAGACCAGTGTCTGCCCTTCCACTCCCCCTCATGAGGATGTTGTAGGCTGGGGTCTGGGTTGATGGCTGAGGTCTCCCCTCAGTCTCCTCCAGGCTGAACAAACCAAATGACCTCAGCCATTCCTCGTAAAGTGCTGAACCACCTTTGTGGCCGCCCTTTGGACACTCTCTAAAAGCTTTGTATCTTTCTGATTTTGTGGCCCCCAAAACTGCCCCCAGCACTCAAGGTCAGGCTACCCCAGAGGAGAGCAGGACCATCCCCTCCCTTGCCTGGCTGGCCATGCTGTGCCCGATGCCCCCCAGGACAGGGTTGGCCCTCCTGGCTGCCAGGGCACTGCTGACTCAGATTCATCTTGCCATCGACCAGGAACCCCAGGTCCCTTCCCACGGCACTGCTGTCAGCCTCTCCTTCTGGGCTCTGTGTACATCCAGGGTTGACCCATCCCAGGTGCAGAATCCAGCACTTGTCTTTTGTTAAACTTCATACGGTTGGTGGTTGCCCATCCTCACGTTTGTTGATGTCTCTCTGCAGGGCCTCGCTGCCTTCAAGGGCATCAACAGCTCCTCCCAGTTTAGTATCACTGGCAAACTTACTTAGTATTGATTCCAGTCCTGCATCCAAGTAGTTTATGAAGATGTTGATGAGCACAAGGCCCTGTGGAGGGATAGAGCCCTGCAGAGCCCTGCTAGTGACAGATTTGCAGCCTGATGTCACCCCATTTGCTACAACCCTTTGTGCCTGACCCATGAGCCAGTTGCTTGCCCATCCCATGGTGTGTTTATCCAGCTGAATGCAGGGCATTGGTCCAGTAGGACACTGTGAGACAGTTTTGAAAGCTTTGCTGAAATCCCAAAAGATTAGATCAGCTGGCTTCCCTTGATATCTAGATGGGTTACCTTTTCATAAGAGGGAATTAAGTTTGTTAGGCAGATCCTTCCCCTCACGAGCCCATACTAGCTGTGACTGATGACTGCATTGTCCTTCAGGTGTTTTTCAATACCCCCCCCAAATAAGCTTTTCTGTAATAGTCATTGGCGTGATATTGACAGGCCTGTAGTTTCCAGAGTCATCCTTCTTGCCCTTCCTAAATTGGGACAATGTTTACCAGCTTCCAGCCAGCTGGAACCTCTCTAGATTCCCAAAATCATTAAAAAAATCTTTGAGAAGCTTATCCTTTTGAGTCAGAGCTGTATTTTTCTTAAGTTCCCGATGTTCCCACAGACAAGTAGTGAAAACTGATTTACTTGGACGTGGGCTTATGAGTGCAAAATACCGTTTTTAAGGAAAGAGAATTAGTTGCTTTGCATGCTAATGCGTATTGGTACAAGAACCTAAAAATTACTGTGCTTCAATATAATAAGTAAGTTTTGACAATACGTTAGCTTTTTTAGTAACATGTTCATAATGTTCATCACTCTCTTTGAATTGAACGTGTGGTAGAGAATTACTGTATTTTTAGGGGGAAAATTGTATACAAAGAGGTGCTTAATGAAATTTGATGCTCTCAGTGAAAAAATGTCAGTACTGGGTGTTTGAACTGTGTTGTGCACGTATATGAAACTGTTAAAATGAAGATAGGTGCATTTTAAGTTGCACTTTAACTGCGGTGTCCAACGCTCAGCTGATAATACTTGGTAGTATAACAGGAGACTGTTCCTGTTTGCCATAGTTTCCAGTGGTGTAATCACTGGAGGAAAGGGGGAAGATCACTAAAATGTTCCATTGACCTAAGCGGTTTGAGGGTTGTAATAAATAAAGTTTATTAGTTCTCTGAAATAATTCTCCTTCTTGTTAGTCTTACATACTGAGTAGGTAGTGGTTTTGTACCTTAATGAATTAATATGTAACTATTGCTTGCTTTTTACATCTGAAGGCATGCTTAACAGATTTCCAGTAAAGCCTTGCTGTGAAAAGCTTCATTACTCACTTAAGATCATGATTAAATAAATGAATTGGATAAAAAGAAATTTATGCTCAGTACCTTCACAGACTTTTATATACATGTATACACCTATATGTGATGAAAAATATGAAATAATGACATTAATTTTCCTTTAACATAGAAACAAAATCTGCAAATTCATTTGAAATACTCTAAGCTTCAGAAAAATTGATAAAGAGTTTTTGTTTTCAACACTGCAATTATAATTTTCTACTCTAGATTTTGTTAGGAAGAAACTGTGATGAGACTATTTCTGTATACTGAATGGTGACACTAAAAAAAAAAAATCTATCTAAAGTTTACTAATACAGAGTTGAATTAAATTTGGTGAGACATCAAGAGACCTCTATTTAAAAAATATATCAGAACTTGTGGTGGTCAGTGGGTTTTACTCAGGCTTGCAGTCTGTCACAAGCGTGGTCTTCCAGGGTGGGTGCTGGGCCTAATGCTGTCCAACATCTCCCTGCATGACCGGGATGGTGGCACTGAAAGTACCCTCAGGAAATTTGCTGATGACCCTGAACTGAGTAGTGAGGAGACCCATTAGAAGGAAGAGACATCTTACAGAGAGACCTGGACAGGCTGGAAGAGTGGGTGAGCAAGAGCAGTATGAAGGTGAACAAAGTCAAGCGCAGTGTCTTCCATCAGGGCTGGCACAGCCAAAGAGCCTGGGACAGGCTGGGATTGGTGAGGTTGGGAGCAGCCTGCTGACCTGGGGGGGGCCACGAGTCAGCAGAGCACGGCTGCAGCAGTAAAGGCAAACTGATCCTGGGCTGCATTACACAGGGGTCAGTAGCAGAGTTGGGAATGTGATCATTCCCTTCAGTGCTGCTAAGGCCACTTCTGTAGGGAGGTGTCCAGTTCTTGTTCTGCAATTCAAGGAGAGTTCTGAAGGAGGGTCACAAAAGGCTGAAAAACTTTGTGAGGGAAAAGTGAAGGAGTTTCCCTGGAGAAGGCTTGGGGACCTCATCACAGTGTTCCAGTACTGAAAGGACAGCTACAAAGAAGATGAAGGCTATCTTTTCAGGAGGAGAGAGAAAATAAGGGCCAACATGTACATGTTGCATTGGGAGAGGTTTATGTACAAAAGAAATTTTTCCTGTGGCGATGGTCAGTCACTGGATCAATGTCCTCAGAGATGTGGTAGAGTCCCCATCAGTGGTGCTTTTCAGGATTCAGCAGGGTGCTAGGCAATCTCATCAAGGCTGCCTTTTGCATGAATAGTCGGACCAGGTGAACTTTTGAGGTACCACCAAATCAAGACTGTTCTGTGGTTCTGTGATCCTCTGTCTTTGGAGAAAACACCTCTACGGTGTTTCACTGGTTGGTTTTCCCTTTGCCTTTTCCTAACTTTGTATTAGAGCCTCAGTAAAGCTCTTCAATCAGCACAACAACATGTTTGCAGCAGTTCTAGTTAAGCACAGAGTAATGGTATCTGCTATAGGTACAAATTGTTTTCTCAGCTATCAAGGTCCCATTTTCTGAGGTGACACTGTACAGATTATGATGTTTGTGCTGAGTACCACAATGCTGATTTCTCTTTGAATAGCAGATCTGGTCTCATGAAAGAGACCTAAAGAGAAAATAAAGGTAGTGGCCTGAAGACATGGAAGAAACTCAACCACAGAATGCATGCATAACAAATTTAGTTTCTAAGTGGACAAAAATATAAACCGCTGTTATTTTCTTAAATATTTTTCGCTCTAAATGGTAACTCTAAATAGCAATAGTATCTGAATTTAAAAAAAGAAAGCAACAGGAAAAGCAGCTCCCACTAAGTTGTGTCTCTTTGTGATGTTTTATACTCTAGAAGTTCAGATGATCTCTGTGTGGAAGGACGGAAAGAATATTCTGAGGATTTAAACCAGCAAGTTCAAATTATCCGTTTAGGTTGGAAAGATACCTCTGCTAAGCTAAGAGACTCTTGTAAAATGATGAGGAGCTAGTAAGAGTTTTGTCTTATGATAGTTTCAAGTGAGAAGTTGCTTGATTAGTGTATGTCTCCAAATTAAGAATTAGCGTAGAATGATGTTTCTGTAAATAGGACGTAATTCTTCTTTGTGAGTATGGAAGTAACACAGGTAATTTGGATATGAATGTTTGTTACCATATACAGTCAGATATAGCCAAGCAACATTTAACTTTTACTAGATGAAGATATGTAGTTTATTTGGCATAAAATTAAGGCTTTGGATACATTTTCAAAAAATAACTGTTGAAGTAGTTGGTTGAATCTGTATTTGTGATGGAGCCCTAAGAATTATAAAGAAAAAAAAATGTCTAAACTATGCTCTAATTTCAAGTGTATTTTATTTCTCAGCATATTATTTTTCTGTTATAAAATTTAGAAGAGCCAGGGATTCATTTTAGAATTCCACTTGGACAATGAGACTGGTATTAGAGGGTTCTGTAGCAACAATCCTCAGTGCAGTCCATCAAGAGTGAGGCCACAGCTCTTTCTGCAGCAGCCTCTTGTCTCTGTTTTGGGAGCCAGCATCTCATACAGCTACAGCCCTCGTGCTACATTCAGTAGCTGTAGTGTTTAACCACAGGCCTTTTAGAATTTACCTCCCTCTCATGTTTTGGGTTGTGAGGCAGGAGGACAGCTACCATGACCCACAGCAGAAGGTGTGTTAGATGAAATAGGAATGTGTTGGAAGAACTCAGTTGAAGGAGCAAATCAAATTCCAGCTATTGCTTATGGTCTTACCCAGTTGCATTTATGTGAGGCCAAACAGGCAAATTCAGTCACTGTCACTGTGGTGTTGCAAGGAAAAGAGTTTAAATCAGGATGTCTTTTAGTCATGCCTTTACCATCAGGTTCTTGTTAGGTTTCTGCTAGTTCAGAATTATTCAGTGTGTTGGTAGTTGACTCTTGACAGAATAGAACATCTAAGCCACATTGGCCTTCCAAGACATTCAGATGTGTGCTTCTCCCTTTTTACAGAAAATAGCATATTTATTTTGAGGATTGATAAGGCATGTAAGCTATATTATCCTAATTTTGGTTTTGTAATTTTTAAGATCATACTGCTAGTAATTTAAAGTTAAAATATGTTTTTGGCTTGCTCAAGACATTGAACAGCGTTTGGAAACAGAACAAGTCGGACTGTGGGATATTGAGGGATTGATATTGTGGGATTTCTGCTGCTAAGATTAACTTCTATGTAGAAATAGTATGGGAGAATTTAGAACTATTTCACTCAGCTTTTTTTCTGAATTTTCTTGCTCTTGTCTTCCAGACAGCCATGGACATTTATACTGGTTTTCACAAAGAATAGCTTTTTTCATAGACTGGTTTTCTGCTGTTTTCTTATTCTTTACAGCAACATGTACAAAAAGAGGTATTATCTCTACCTGTGTTCTTATTTATAAAACTTGGCTTTTAGCTGAATCTGTTTAACTGGACTGTCATCTTATTTTCAGAGAGTAAGCAGATTAAGAGGTTTTTTAATGAGGTAAGGTTAAGTAGATTGGAAATTTTTCATGTCATAGTTCTTTAGGTAAAAGGACAAAATTATAAGGAATAACCAGTTCTCATACTTGTCCCTTAATTCTATATTGGAAGGAAAGAAAGAGAGCTCTAAACATGTGAATGTGACATGATCTTAGAGTTGATCTACAGCAGTTCAGAAAAGAGGAAATTCAGTTCTTTTCTGTTTGCTGCAAGTCACACAATGTGTTATCTTGACTGAGACAAGTAAGGGGGATTTTGAATGTGCTTTACACGACAGTATTAGGTGAAATGCTTCATTGCTTGTCTTCTCTGAACGCTGCCTTAAGCATATAGAGCTTTGCATCATGAACTACTTGTAATTTGCAAGTGCAGAGGAGTTTGTGTCTCTTGTGAAGTTCTTGGTACTTATTTCTCTTGCCAAGCAAACAGCTTGTAAAATGTGAATCTGAATGAAAATGGTAGGTCACTTTAAACAGAAATTATTATTTAAAATGTTTGGTTGTTTGGGGTATGTAAATCTGTGTATAGAGGATGTATGCACACACACACTTCCTGATGTTAGACCTTTCCTAATGTCAAATGGTTGTGTTTTTCCTTTTCTAAGTCAAATTGTTTACCTGTATTTCAGAATTTAGTTAAATTTAATGATAGTTTACCTCGATGCCAGTGCATTTTGTTTGAATATCACAAAAGATATAACTGCCTTCTTCATTTCCTTTTGAAGTCTCTGAGGCTAGATATGTTCATTTATAAAATGACCATGACTGGTAACAAGCATGTTTTCCAAAATTACTATTTCCATCCATATTTTATGTAGTTCTTCACTTGGCTCTGTGGTCCAGCAGACTTCTGGAAAGTGAAGTGCAGGATCTGACAAAAGTGTGACTCTAAATTCTTGAACTGATATTGCTGCTTTTTAATTACGTTCCAGAATATCTCATGTTCATATTTTGTAGTATTTAGAAATTGGAAACCTGCTTTCCTCAGTGACAGAATTTATAAAAACACAGAATTTATATGAATGGGAAGTAGCAGATACTGCCTGACCTCATTTGACATGGCTTTTGAATTACTTCTTTATATTTTTATACACACAATATATCTCTAGTCTCTTAGTTCATGTAGATTTCCAAGAAAGCAGTGCTTTTTTAATGACGTCTGAAAAAAATTAGGTACTTGAAAAATGTTTTCATAAATCAAATGCTGGGGTAAAAATCATATAGAAGGTGGATGCAAGTAAAAAGTAGTCTTTCATTCCTTTTTGATTTATTTGGTAGAAAACACATTTTTATCAGTTTTGCTCTCTGCTTAATGAGAAATGAAATGACAGCTACTCAAAATAGTCTGTGGGATGGAGGAACAGAAAATGTCATGTTGGTGTGTTCAGATTTGTCTCATGGCAAGCTTTTATGGTGTGACAAAAATATTGCCTGTCCTCGTCTCCTGTAGAGATTAAGATAATCAGCCCAAGCTCAGTCTTGCTCCCTTGTAAGGACAGGCAAGAGGGACTTTGACAGGATTCCATGGTTGTGGCAATGGTCCAGACAGCCCTGGCTCTCTTTCCTACTGGGTTAAGATTTGTTTTCTCCCATGTTCTAAATCCAAAAGAATATCCTGCCTTTGGAGTACATGTATCAGTCTACTGTATCCTCTTTGGGTGGGGGGGACAGGTTTTCTCAGGTTCTGGAGTGCTATGTAGGAAGAACGGTGTTAGGGAGGCTCTGACTTATTCTTTCAATGTAATTGGAGAAGCTGGTAGAAGAGTTGCTTTTACAATTATTTCTTAGCATTTTAGTATTTTTCATTCCTATGATCGTGGTATATGAGCTTGGTGAAAGTACCCAGTGTTGTAGAAGTTGAATACCACTGTTTATGAAGTTCTGCTCTCAGTGTCTCCTGCTCGAGCAGGTGTATTAGAAATGCATGTCTCATGCTTGATCATTGGAAATGTTGGGGGAAAACTTCTTTCTTGGTGTATGGAGTCAGTGGCTTTAGTTTTCCACAAACTTTAGTCTCAAAGCTTGGAAAGGAACTTTCCAAGAAAAACTTACTTGCATGTCCCTAACAAGCTTGAAAGCATGATAAATCACAACTTCTTTGGACTTAATTGAAATTAAGTGTTGGATCCTCTAATGGATTTGTAATACTTCCTCTCCTCCTCTAGGCTTGAAACACTGCACTTGAAAATACCAGATAAACTGGCTTATATTAAAACTGACTGATGATAATGAGAGAGACTTGCAGTTTGTAGAAAGCCACCCTTACGTTTTCGTAGACAGCTTTGGTTCTGTTCTGTCATTTCAGTACTGGGATGTGGAACCATGTCTTCATGTATTTTTTATTTTATAGTTTCTTTTTTCACATGCAGTCTGAAGCATTCAGGATTTTAGTCATGATTCTACTATGCTGTCAGAAAGGGTAAAAAGAGTACTTAGAGGAGATTTGGTTTAAAGCATAGAACTGTAGCCTAGTTTGGATTGGAAGGGACCTTAAAAATCATCTAGTTCCAACTCCCCTGCTATGGACATACACTTTTGCTTAAAGCCCTGTCCAACTTGGCCTTGAAGACTTTTGGGGATGGGACATCCACAATTTCTCTGAAACCATCTATTGGGGGAATATTTTTTGACCTGAAAGTAGTCACTATTAGTGGCTTGAATATATACTTAAACATCCAGTATTAATTTAAAATAGTGTTACTAGTGGCATAGTCTGTATACGTTAGTATTTTTTCTTCAGATAGATTTTGAAGGACAGCTTGTCTCTTCACACATTTTTTTTTAAAAATTGCTTAAAGGTAATGGGTAAAAATATGTTTTTTTCATTTATAAATTTGTAAATTTAATTTGTTGAATTTTGGACTCTGGAAACAATCTGTTAGCAGAACTATTTTGTTCTCCATTAGCTGTGAAAATCTCCCACAAATGTGAAAACTTGCTGTTTTGTTCCTAATAGTTACAACATTCTAATTGGGTCTTAATGGATCCAATTCTAATGGATCTTAATGTTTGGAAGTAGAAATAACTTGTCTATAGCTAAAATAATTCTCATGGAATTTTATAATCTTTTTAAAAAGTAACATTACTTGAAAGAAGTCTTTGGGGATGTACTCACAAAAATGTGGAAAAAAGAACAAATATAGAAAAACTTCGTGTTTGTGCATACAGACTTTTTTAATTGAAAGTGAAGTTTTTCTTTTAATCAAGAAAAAGTCTATGAGCTTCACTGGGCTTTGTGATACAAAACTGCCTAACGATGCACAAATTCTTCAATAGTGTTCAGTTCTTGTTTAGTTGCATATTTCAAATATCTGCTTGACGTGTGATTGCTTGTGCTGGAATGTTTATTGCAGAAATGTAGCGAGAGCTCTG
Organism: Polioptila caerulea; assembly: GCA_013397295.1. Classification (NCBI taxonomy): domain Eukaryota; kingdom Metazoa; phylum Chordata; class Aves; order Passeriformes; family Certhiidae; genus Polioptila; species Polioptila caerulea. The sequence continues at coordinate 22,494 of VYXF01006617.1, forward strand.
ACAGGAGATTGCGCAATCGGAGAAGCTTCTCAGAGTTGATTCCTCGCTGCAGTTGTGCTCAACTTCCCATATTTTTCGTTTTGCAGAGCGGTTGGCATGTGACACTAAGGAAAGGCATATGCTTTACAAGTCACTATTTCAGTTTCTACAGAGTTTTTTTAGTATAATTCTGCCATAATCTTCATTTCTGGACCTCTCTCGTGGCTATTCACCTCTAGTTGTAGAAGTGTTTTGACTTCTAGAGTTTTAGGGGAGAATTTCCCTTTTGGGGGTGGGGAAAGGGAGATTTTGTGTTTCCAGTGTTTCCAGGCTGCTGGATTAATTATGGTGTTTGCACTTTTTCTTGAAAAGTTATTTAATGAATTGTCTGTGCTCTTTTTAAAAAATTAGGTACTTTTGTTCTCAGCCTCTGTTTCCAGTTCCTGGGTTATTTTTCTGTGGGATGGATATTATTACTAGCAGAGGGGATTTTTTTCCACTTGATACATGTTTTGAGAGTCTTTTCTAAAGCATAATTATTGAACTAATATAATCTCCAGCGACCAAGTTGTTACAGCTAAAGAGAGAACTTGTCTTTTTATTGTTATATAGTTTATTGTTTCTATCTGTAGTTAGCCATTCGTTATGTTTGCAGCAAACATAATCCAGGTCAGGTGACAACAGGTTCAGTATGGCTGCTAAGATACTGTTGCTTTACAGAAAAATCAGTATCCTTTCAGTGATTTATTATACTGCATACTTTGATGGTAGTATTTTTTTTTGTTTGTTTTTCGTGGCAGAGATAGCACTTTTTAGTGGGAGAGCTAGAAGCAGCAATTTAAGCTGTTGTTGGGAGAATTTACACTAGTTTTACTATAATGTAAAGCTAAGAGATCTAAAGTTGCTTTACGTTTTTGACAGCTTTTACGAGAGCCAAAGCACTTCTATTTATGTTGTTTGCAGTAACTCCTATGAACACGTTGGTGTCTTGCTAATTCACATCTTGCCCGAGTGACTAAGGCTTACTTTCTGAAGTCAGGTTTCATGGCTACCTGCCTGGAAAAAAACCTGGGAAGCATACAGCAATTTCCTAGGCAACAGATGTGGAGGGGGTTCTGTTTCCTTCAGTAAATACCACTATTTCTTAATGGAGTTTTGCGGCTTCTTTTCTTTTGTTGAAGTCTTTACTCGATTCTTGGAGGTTGCTGCAAAAGAAGCCTTAGACTTTTGAGCTGGGACTGGACCAGTTTGTCTTCATTCTTTCCTATCTCTGATCTGTCTTCATAGCATTTTGTCGAAGGGAAGTTATGTACCAGTATTTGCATCCATAGTGTTAATTTTTATCCATGTTACTTTTGCTTTCTAATGAGCGTTCCTTGGAGTGTTAACTCCCATTGATCTAAATTGGTAGTTTTAAGTGTTTGTGTTTCAAATGAATATATTGGGACTCCCAGATCAGAACAGCAGATCTCTCTGCTGGCTGTGGAAGAATCTGCCCTCACAGGATAACCAAGAAAGTTGTGAGGACCTCAAAGAGCATTTGCTTATGTCATTTACAAGTGATGTTTGGCTTTAAAATAAAAAATTGAAGTAGTTATTTATATCTCAGTTGAGGGAACAGGTCTTGCCTTTTATTTTTGCTTAATACCATAACTTTGAGAAGTGGAAAGGATGTGAAGTCACTTTTTTCCACCACGAGGTATTTCTGTGGATAGCATGTCAGGTTGTCTGCTCATCTCCAGTTGCAGTTGTTACAGTAGCTGGGAACTCGAGACCTGTGAGGGATTTCCTAATGCCAAGTGCTGCAGTGGCTGTGGAATGCTACTTCCATGGTGATAAACATCAGTCAGTTCTTTAACTACCAGTACTCCTACTTCTTCTAACACTATTTAAATATACGTGTTTTAGGTGTACTTGTGTTAATCCCATTTAGTAGTTTCCTTGAAAAGGGTGGTTTTAACAAGCTGTACTTATGCTTCATTTAATTCTAGTGTTAGTCAAACGTGGTTTGATAAATCATTTAAACATAAAGTAGGCTATTTTCTTATTTTTTATGCATTAAAGTATAAAGAACCTCCATAGCCTTCCAGATAGTTCTACAACTGCGTTAGTCTTTTTATGTAAAGTATTCTTTTCCTGGTAGAATATGCTGCATTTAGTATAGAAGCTTTGAAGTTTGTAAAACTTGCCCACAGAGCGTGTTAACCAATGCAAGTGAACTTTTTTTAAGGAAACGAAGCTGCAAGGATCCAGCAATCCCACTTGCTGTAAAATGAATCAGTGTAATTTGACTTAATGGCAGTCAGCTTTTACTTATGTTTCACATCTTCCTGAACTATTTTCAAATCATATGGTACCTGTTTTCTGCCTAGATTTTAATAAAATACTTTCTTGGTACTATATTGGTCTGTGTTCTTCATCATCCCTGAAGACACTGCTCTATCTGATAGTTATTCCTAAACATGAAATACTAAGTGGAATCAATTCTGATGTCAGATTGAAATAATAAAGCAGTAATGTAATAAGTTGAAGGTTGGATATAAAGACTATTGACCACAATAAATTTTGCTAGTGTCATAAAATTCATGTTGTAATGCAATGTTAGAATTTGGAGGGGAAGGAAACACCCACGGAAATGCATTTTCTGGAACACATCTTCGAATGACTTCAGTTTGCCATAATTCTAAGCATAAAGTAGTCTCAGGAATAGGTGTCATTTAGAACTGATACAGTTATTCAAGATTTCTCTATCTAGTCAGTGGACAGAGAGGGGCTTTGGTGTAAAGGATCTATGACTTGCCCTTTGTTTTAGCAAAAGACTGGGATGTGTAGTGGGTGCTGGCAGTACTCCTACATGCCTACTTTATATTTGATTTCACAGATTTGCACTACATTTTGTTTTACATTGTTTTAGATGCTTCAGGTGGTAAGATCCATTGCTGGAGTGAACAAACAGCAACACCCATAAGTGCATGTGAAAAAACATTGCTCCTTGTATGTGTATCTGTCTGTAGACTTGCACCTGAGGTTTCCTAGAGTGCTAATATGGATATAACAATATTGAGAGGCCTTTTGGCTCTGGTGTTAGTTTCAGTGGGTATTTTGATGTATGTGTTTGTTTATACCAATATAAATGGAGATATTTGTATTGATTTAGAACCTGGTGAGTCATGTAGGAAATGTATGTTCCAGGAATTTGTCAGTGCAAGTGTTGAACAGCTACTGTTTGAACAGAAGGCNGGCATCTTCAAATGACGTCAGTTTGCCATAATTCTAAGTATAAAGTAGTCATAGGAATAGGTGTCATTCAGAACTGATACAGTGATTCAAGATTTCTCCATCTAGTCAGTGGACAGCTACTGTTTGAACAGAAGGCAAGCACAAGTACTTATACATGGAACTACACAGAATGTGGGTGAAGTTTGCTACTAAGCTTGGAATAACCTTTTAAAAAGGCCAAAATGAAAGCAATAATCCATACTGCTTTCAATAGTGCTGCCTTGAAGTTTCAAGATCTCCTTTGCTCAGGCGTTAAATCTTCACTGAGTCAAACTCATAGCTCTTGATCGAATTAACACCCCACCCCCCAATATTTCTTTTTGAAAGGCTGTCTGTTTAACCAGATTTGCAGGGACTCCTGTGAGTCTTGCAGGATACTAGGAAGCAAGGAGCTCTGTAGAGTCGTGTCGTGCTGGGTGGTGAATCAAGGGCCTTTTACTCATGCTCATGTGTCAGTTTGTGTACTTTGCCTGCTCTAACAATTTAATGAAAATTCTTTGGTGAAGTGCCTTAACTCTGTCTCCATTGTCTCGTCCACTTTAAAGATGACGTGCTAAATTGCAGTTTTCTCTTATTTGGACAGCAAAATTAACGAGTGTGATTAACTTAAAACTTAATGGGATCTTTTGTGTACCTGATTAGATACAGATAAATATAGTACTGCTGGATAGTTGACCAGAGAATTCACTTAGGTATGACAGGACGTTATTACGGATTCTGATGAACATGCACAAATCAAGGTCAGTCATTTGATTTGCTGATTTGAGTACGGGGGGAAGCTCATGGTGCTACAGAGCTAGGAAAATGGCTACAATACAGGGAACTAAAATATGGATAGTTAAGAGTTGGAGATCTTAAGACTTACTTTTGTCTCTTGAAAAAAAGGAAAAGTGGCAAAGAGTTTAAACTTGGGTAACTGCCAGTCTATCCAAGAAATGTGAATTTTGTATGCTGGTAATACCAATTAAATATTTTTTAGTGCTTTGAATGCTAAATAAATAGTAAAATAATCAAGTGTCTCAATAACAAAGTTTCAACTGAATTGAATGTATTTTTATTATGTGCTAGATGCGTCATAATGAAATGTGTATGAAATAAAATTTCAAAACATAAAAATGCTATTATTGTACCCTGATAATGTAGATCATGTACTACATTTTCTACTTTATGTCACTTATGAATCATGAGATCTGCTTTGCTAAATTGGAATTGGTGGATGGTGTGTATTTTGAAATATCCCTATAAAATTGTATTGATGTTAATTCATGCATCTGAATAAAACCAGCATTACATAATTGTAGTGAGTTTTTGAGATTAGGGAATGTAGTTGTAGAGTGAAGAAGTCTTGTATAGTCCTAGTAGTACTGGCAGTTTGATGCATTAAAACTTCAGAATTAGGCATAGACCAAAATTTGGGAAAAAATCCAGTTAATGTGAGACTGCTTAAGACAAACTGGAGAAAACCAGTCCATTTTAGATGAATCTAATGAAAAGAAGTTAGTGTAACAACCTGACAAATTCAGTGTTAATAGATTGTGTAGTTAAGGTATGTGTTAATGATAAGTTTCATGTGTCAGCATTCTGTATTTTTAGAAAAACTGAAGGGAAAGTAATGGCCAAGGCTGTTGGGCTTGGCTAGGTGTATGAATGAATGGAAAGCTGGTGATGAGTCTATCCAAAACAGATTGGTAATGGTGTTTAACAGGTACAGGGTATTTCATGGTCATAAGGGACCTAAAATGGTTAATAATGATCAATTAAGGATGGTAGAGCAGCAAAAGTTAAAGCTCTAGCAAATCAAAGAAGAAATGAATACTTTGTGGTGCCTTGCTGATTAGAAGTGGTAGGTAAAATTCGTCATTGAATGTTGAGTCAGCGCGTGGGAGAAAAACCTCTCGTCTTTATGTACTTAGGTTGAACTAGCTTTGATTTGTAATGCTTAGTTTTGTGAAAGAATCAATCTAATACACCATGACTATAAAAATTAACCAGATATTTTTGTGAATAACTGGAAATATAATGAAGCACAGAACAGGAACTGTTGTAACGCACTGTGTACCTGTGGTGTGCTCACAACTTAAATACAAAGTGCAGTTTTCTCCACATTTGCCCTGTCTCAGTTAAAAGGTACCTGGTGGAAATAACAAATCACCAAAGGGTGCTGATGGTGGGAATTGATATCGCTTTCATACGAGGATAATTGGAAGAGAGGTGGCCCTTGGTGAAATGCTGCAGGTGTGTAAAGCTGGGTCTTGGCGGAGGTGGGTAAAGAGTCATTGTCCCTTTCTTGGCTGAAGAGTGGTGAGCTTGAAATGAGGTACACTTTAATGTAGCCTGTAGGGGGTGGAATTTATATCTGCTCTGTAAATGCCAGAAACTAAGAGAAAACATGTAGACAAAAATCACCAAAGAAAAGGTTGCCTAGAAAATGTTTATCATAGTTAACTATGACAGTGCCATTTCTGGCTCACACATACACCTGAGCAGTACTTGCTCATATCTTCTTTCCTGGACACTCTTACTGTCATCTCCAGAGCCAGTATATACATCTAGACTGACCTTTGATTTTACTCTATATAACTGCACCTTTTAAAGTATGTTGTAGTAGTGAATGAAACTAAACCAACGGAGGATGTGGAATTGTTGGTTTCGTAAGGAAGAACTCTGCGTGTTGTAACAACTCCCTAGTGTGCCTTTAAAAAAAAAAAAAAAACATAAAA
>VYXF01006617.1:29112-86934 GCA_013397295.1 Polioptila caerulea
TTTTCTCCAGAAACTTAGTTCAGTTGAGGAAAATAATTATTTTGAGAGTTACGGATTTGCAAGTCTCTTAATTATAGCATATCACCCTTCCTTACCTTTTTTAATGGAAGTTTTGAACTAGGATAGTTTATCCTCTGGATACTGTAGTGAAGGGGAGTTGATTCTTAGAGAGCCTTTTGAATGAGCAATTCTTGGCTTGTAGCTTCCTGAGATACTGTTTGTATGTGTGGGAACTCAGGGCTTGTCCTTGACTGCCCTGGGAGCCCAGGGACCTGTGCAGGGGGCCCAGAGGGCTCAGGAGCCCTGGCACCAAGCCCAAGACACCTGCAGNATAAAGTATTTGTAGTTTTAAGTATAAAGGATAAACCGCTGCCTCTCGGGTGGGGAATCGCCTCGGACGGTCGTGCTGTGAAGGCCTCGGCAGGACAGAGAGAACAATGTTCTAGATAAGGTAAAATAAAAAATAATAAAAAAAAACCCTGAGGACCGAAGATTTTACATATTTTTTTTCATCTCGGGCAAGGAAAAGGACTTTTAACACCTTGGGGACATTTCTGCAAAAGCAGAAAACCCCACATGTATGATCCTGAAGTATGATTTGAAATGAATGGGAGATCAATAGCTTGAATCTGTATTTCAGAGTTTTTTAGGTAAGGATTTTAATTGATAGAGTTCATATCTAAGAACTGGAAGGTGAAGAACAGAACAGGAAACATTGTACATGGTGAATTCTGAATTTAACAGTATTGAAATATGCTTTGGCCTGTTAACAGTGATTTTGTATACTTCTTCCTATCTTTAAATTAAAACTTCTAAAAATAACACAACAAAATACCTAACATGCCTGAGACACCAAGGAAACCATGACATTTTCTGTACTTTATGCTTCTTTTGGTGTGGGCTTATATTTTAGTATTTTGAAAGAAAAAGCATGGTACAAAAGTAAGTTTGATGTTATGAATTTAAACATGTTCCCATTTTTATATATTAATTCAATGTTTAAAACCTCCTTTCCTATTAAAAAAAAAAAANATGCTTCTTTTGGTGTGGGCTTATATTTAGTATTTTGAAAGAAAAAGCATGGTACAAAAGTAAGATTGATGTTATGAATTTAAACATATTCCCATTTTTATTTTTTTTTTTATTCAATGTTTAAAACCTCCCTTCCTATTAAAAAAAAAAGACTGAATTGGCTTTTGAAGCAAGCCCTGAACTGAAACAGATAATTGCCCAACCCCAGAGCCAGCCAGGATCTGAGAATTTTGTGCTTCTGCTTGGCATGTGTGTTAGCTGTGAACCTGCACAAATCAATTGACTCTACAGATTTGAAGCCCCACATTTTAACAGTTCATTGCTATCTCGAATTTGCTTTTAAAAATCACTGCATGGGACCTAGCAGCCTCCGAGCTGGTGTTTTCCTACTGCTTCACACAGCGTGGAGATAAATGCACGGAAGCTACTGGTGGACTTTGTACTGCTGTGCAAGCAGTTATTATGGTTCTCCGTTGAATTTACTCAACAGAACCAAAGAATTGAAATGTTTCCTGGATTTCCTGGATATTTACCATATATCTTTGGAAAAGGTGTCTTTTAGTAGTTTGCAAAGTGTTTCTCACTAAGTTATTTACCCTGCCTGCATGGCTTTACTTCTGCATCTGTCTTGAGTCCAAATTGTAGTTGGCCCCTTACTGTCTTATTTTTACTCCTGACCCATTAAATGTTGTTTCCTTGCTATTTACTTCCTTTTTTCATCATCAATGTCAGTCCAAAAAGATGATCCTTTAATATACAAGATGCAAAACCTGACTTTTTTTTTAGAGAAGTGAAATACTGTGATGCTTTTCTTGATCTGTATAATTTTAATTTTAACATTTCTTAGTTCAAAATGAGCCACTGTATGCAGAGGTAGCTTAAAAAAGGAATGTTTTTATGAAATTGACAATTTTAATAATATCCAGCATTTAAAGTAATTCTGATTATCCCTGAAGCTACCCATTTTCAAATTCTAGCATGATTTTACTGCTTTTCTTATTATAGCTGTAGTAAATAATTTCTATATTTTGAGACCTTTGTGCGAGGACTGCAAACAAAGAAATAATTTTGATTTTGATAGCACTTGTGATTTTTTATAGTTAAAGGTCAGTCCTGAGGTGAAAAATAGGTTTGGATTGGAAGTGAAAGATCAAAGATAATATTTCAGTCTAAATCAAATATATTCTCAACTATGTATTCCTGGAAAATAAGCTTTCAAAAAGCTTATTCTGTAGGTTTTGTTCAGGCATAGTTACTTGATATACTTAGCAAAGACTGATGGATCAGTTTTCAATCCTGAGAAAAGGATAGAAAAGTCCTTTTAAAAGCTGAAAGCAATCAAATTAGGTCTAATCAGATCTGAACTGATCAGATCAAAAATATGTCTGGTCTAATATCTCACTCCCGTCAGGTTAAAAGTAGGTAACATAAGCACCTAGCTATGAATGGGCAGGTAAACAGCAGTGCACCTCTGGCATGCTTTGGTAACATCCATTAATTTGTATTTTGAGACCTTTGTCTCTCTTGCTTCAAGTCTCACTTACACAAAACTTACCTGAAAGAGAGGACTCTCTAGTGTGCTTTGATTCTTTGTTATGTAATTCCCTAGAACACTTGATAATTTTTCAGTAGAAGCCATATCTGTGGTTTTCAGCCAAAAACTGGGGTTAGTTTTTCTCCAAGAAGATGCTACCCACTGAAGAGTCATTTATACCTAGTGAGAAATGTAGACTTTAAGTCACAAAGTTCACAGCATTTAAGGAGACCTTAAAATTGTCTCCTTTTTGTTGTATTTTTTCTGTTGGGTTTTTTGGAAATGTTTAGTTTGCTTTTGTTTATAGGGATGTATGCTGTGGTCGTAGTGCCAGATGGGCTTGTGGCTGTTAGTTTCTAGATTTAAGTTGGAATGTATAGAGCCAACATCTTGTTCATGAGAATTCACACTGAATTCAATGGATAAAATGCAGGGGTTTGATTCTGAGAATTAAATTGCCACCATTGTCCTATTTACCAGTTGCCATTTCATGTTCAAGTGCCTACTGTGTGATGCACTGTGACTTTTTAATATTACTGAACTTCATTAGAACTGCTATTTGTTCTTTCTGTATTTGGAAAAAGTAATTCTTTTCATGTAAGTATGGAGCTAATTAAGGTAATTAATAATACATAGAAGCATGTGGAATTAAATTGTGATGAGTCCCATGGAAGTGAAGAAGTAACAGCTGTTTCACGTAACTGCTAACAGTCATTAAATAAACGTGAATGTTTTCATTTGCATGGAAGATTGATTGGGACAACTGCTTTTTTTATCTTGGCTCTTCACTTAGCAGCATGTGTAATTATTTTCCCAAATACTTAATTTGGCTTGTTGTTTTGTTTGTTCGTTTTTTTTCAGGATGGATTAGATGCTTTGGTATATGACTTGGATTTTCCTGCCTTAAGAAAAAACAAGAACATTGATAACTTCTTAAACAGGTGTAAGTACCTAATGTTTAATTTACTAAATAACAGAAGTCTCTAATATCAAAAAGAAAACACCTGTTCTAGCTCTTTGAAATACAGCTAGGGATTTGGGGTGTCTTGAATTTTTGGGTGCAAGTTGTTGTGGGTGCAAGAGTATTATTTATTGATTTCCCACTGAGAAGTGACAGCTGCCTATGCAAATCTCATCTCCAGCAATTGAATGTCCAATCTGTTGCCCCTGTAAATGGCCTTGTCTGCAGTGGCACAAAGCCTTTTAAGAGAAAGGCCTCTTGTCTTTGTTAGGGCAGCTCCCTGGATTCCCATAACTTGTTTTCTAATTTCAGGTACTAAGATATCATAAGCAGTTAACAGTAAAATGACACAGTGATATATGCAATGTCATGAAATCATATTAAATATTTGTTCACTAACAGACTGGAGCATGTATTTTGTAAGCTTTTGGGTTTTTTAGTATAAAAGGTTTCTTTTCATGCAGCTGATGTGTCTGCAGAATTCTCTGCATTTACTCTGTATTTTTCTACTTCCAGATTTCCTGCACATTATACTCTACAATAACATTTTAAAGTCATTATGTTGATTTTTTAAATATAAATAGTAGTTCCATAATTTTCATAATTAAAAAACCCCAAACACAAAGAAAACCCCAAAAAGGCATTTATGAATAAAAACTTTCCTGAAGGCTGCCAAACCGACAAATTCTGAAGATTGTGGCAGAAATGTTTGCTGATTGAAGACTTGCTTCAAGTCTTGCTTCTCCTGCCTGTAGACTAAATGGGCAGAACTTGAAATTAAGCTAATACTATTAGCTTTTTACAGGCTTAAGCAATTCAATTGAATTCTATAATAATTTTTTTTTGTGGTAAATATAAAGTAATTTGACTAAAATAATTTTTGTTTTTGCTTTAAAATTCATATGGGTTTTTTTTTTCTGTTTCCACAGTGTTTTCTAATGGTTTATTTGGTGCAAGTGTACCTGTGATAGTGAATTTGTGGTGCTTATTTTACATTAATCTCCATCTGTGTGAATATTTGAGTCTGTGTGATGTAGTTGATGGCTCACTTGCTCATAGGCTGGTTACTGAAAGCCTAAGCTCAAGTGTTCTGTTTAACTTTTCACAGTTCAAACTGTATTGATACCATATGCTGAGTTACATGCACATTTTGTATACGCAGTTATTTACTGAGAAGGTGTGGTGAAACTCTTGGAGAAAAGAGAAGTTGTATCAGGCAAAGGAAAGAGTCATTGCAACAGATCATTTGAATGTAATTTTTATGAGTAGTGAAATCATTAGTGAGTCTCAAAAAGCTTCACTTCTGCAGTTGGGGCTGAGTGAAACAAAACTTTTACATTTACAACCTGGTAATGAGTATCTTTTAGGTATAAATTATATACTGTGCAAGATGTGACATGAAGTAATCTGAAGGTGGAGAACAGAACACGTTAGTTCCCTTCCAACTGCCTTTGAAACATTAACTTGCAATGTTTGCTGGAATATGAAAGCAAGCTGTGGATGTGTGAGTAGTGGCCTTAGAGGGAACTGTGAAGTCTAGTTTGCCATGAATTTCTTTTAAAAAAAATAAAAAAGACACTTTCATGTTTATTTAATTTTATTAGAAGACTGTTTAAAATATCTTTTTGCAGTTATAGCTGCCTGGTTTGCAACATTGTTGCAGAAATTTAAAATAAATTTCTAGATGGCAAATAAAATGGGAGTTTGCTTTCTTCATTTTATAGACTGATTGCCTTATGAACCTTATCCCCTTATGAACCTTATGAACCTTATCCCCTCTTTATTCTCCCTAATTTACATTGTATATTTGTGGAGCATCCAAAATCTGCCTCTACTGACTGAGGTTGTGAGGGTGATTTTTGCACATGTGGAACCTTATTGTTTCTCTACCATGTAGAATTAAAAGACTGAAGAAATGAGTATTAGAGGTATCTGAGCCCTGCTTTGCAGTGGTGACTCAACTTATTTCAAGGCAGCATCTGGGCCTATAACCAAAGTTCAGGGCTGGTTGGTGAGGGTGATTTTTGCCATGGGGGCCACCCCAGCTGTTCATACAGCATAAGTTGGCCAGATCCTCCACAGGTCCTGGCAGATGAGGAACTGCCTATTGAAGTGTATTGCAGCCTGATAAACCTTGTTTAACAGATGTTAGAATAGGCAGGTGGAATTTCCAACACTCTTGTTACTGTAACATGTTGTCTGAAGATAACTGAGTCTTTGTATGTATCTCAAGCAGTAAATTTCAATTTGCAACTGATCACAAGCTTGGCTTACATTATTTAAAAACTTTTATGTTAGGTTGCTCTTCAGATGTATTTTCCTTAAATCTGCTTTGTTCATAGGCAAGGCTTGTGATTGGATAGCATTTAAAGGATTCATATTGTGCTTAGGCTTTTTCATTCAGAAGAGGTGAACCTCCTGTTGTGAGATTACTAGGCAGGAAGTTAACAATAGCTAGAAAATTGCTGTCATGAAAATTGCTGCATCTTAGTTCTGTGCAGTCTTACTCCTCCTCTTCTGTAAGCCCGTTGTCACCAGGGCAAATAAGGCAATGCATTATTTGTTGGAACTACTCAATATTTTTATCCCTATGTGAAAGAATTTGTCAGAATTTAAATTTTGCTATAATTTCCCGGAATCAGCCTGTGTTATGCTCCATTGTAAATGGTTGCTTTACATTAGATAGTAGTGCCACAGAATATTTATTCAAACAGAACTATGTTTGTTCCTCTTGAGGTAATAAAATCTTACTGAACTTTTATTGTAGATAGGCTGCTTTTGTTTTAGATTGTGGCATATGTAGGTAGAAATCTAATGATAATTTTCTGTCAACAGCTTTGTCAGTTTTTAACATATGAACTTGTAATATTTTATTTCTCCTCCTTTCTCTTCCCCTGTCCTTACTTCTCTCTAAACTTTGCTTTTAGGCCTAGAATATTATTTTTGAAAATAAAATACCATTGCAGATTTTTTTTTATTAGAAGCATATCTGTTTTAGCACAACTTCCTGACTTTTAGAAATACTGAAGCATGAAGCTTTCCTACGTAGTCTCATGCCAGTGTTGACCCACATGGATTAAAATAGACTGTTTTAATCTTTTACCAAATTTGGAATTAGAATATCTGCCCACTGGGAGTTTGTAAATTATTCTAGTTTATAGAATGACAGGTTTATATAAATAATTGCAATGATTCCCACTGCATGTTTTAAATTAAAATCTACTTTTTTTGAGCATTAGGAATCAAGAAAGTGCAGAAAAGCAAAACTTTTTTAAAAAAATATTTTTTCAAGTGTCTTGTATATTTTCTTCTACACTTTCCCAGCTGTTTTGAATATTTATTCAGAAATAATATTTTTATGCTGATCAGCTTGTAAGCATGATCATACTGGATAGGAAATTTTTGTGTAGCCTTTTTTTTTTTTTTTTCCAGGTAATTATTTTAAACAAAATTCCTAAATTAGGATCTCCTGTAATAGGATGGTACAGTAGAGTCATTGCATTAGGTTATATCAGATTTTGGTAGCTATGGTCCTGGGAATAAGGTCATACATTCTTGCAGAGAATTTTTCAATGGGAAGGTAGGTTCTTTGAGCAGCAGTAGGTTCTTCTATAAACTGTGAAAATTGAAGTTAGGCAAATTAGTTTAATTAAGTTGACTATATATGGAATGTGAATTTTGTTCTATGTAGATAAAGACACAGTAAATAAAATGAGAGATCTGCGCATGAAAGCTGAAGATTATGAAGTGGTGAAGGTGATCGGTAGAGGGGCATTTGGAGAGGTTCAGTTGGTAAGTTAAGTTTCTATTTGTATATTTGATGTATTCTGTAGGATTTGCTCATGCATCTGTTTCTCAGCGTAGTGTTCAGAAGATGCAGTCTTAAATATTAAAGCTTTTGGATCAGTGAAATTTTATTTCTTTACATTTTATGGAAATGTTTTTGAGGAAGTCCTATTTCAGTCCTGAGTGCATGAGTAGTTCTTTTGCATTGTAGTCTTCTCTCTTAAAATGGAATGTGTATTCCTCATAATCAAGAAAATTAGCCTCTACCACTGTTTACATGGACACTTGAAGAAGTCTTAAGGGCTAGAAGAGTTTCTGCCAGTTCAGGGACTACACCAGATTTTTGTGGACATAGTTCTCCCAGATGAGAGATGTGTGTTGTTTGTGATAGGTTAGCAGCCAGGCTTGTTAATCCTGCTCTGTGTCATCGGGTGCTGGTGGGAGAAACTGGAAATACAGCAGCAATGTCTGCTAATGAACTCTGGAAAATGCTTATAGTTTTAACTTTAGGGTATTTAACAACACTAACTGCCAGTATTTATCCTTTTAAAGGCATATACATACAAATTAGGTGACTCCTATGCCTATGGACTTCTGTGTTGAAAAGTTCTAGCAAGTATTTTAGAAGTAATGCATTGTTAGATGTAATTATTTTGTGGATGTACAGTATATAATTCTTTATAGTAATATGAAGAGTCTTATAAAACATGTTATATGGTAAAGCAGGAAAAGTAATGTTGTCAGTGATGTTCTTCATGTGTTAATATGGCACACTGTGTTCTGTGTGTCACCTTTGTCTTCATAGGTAAGGCATAAATCCTCAAGGAGAGTGTATGCTATGAAACTTCTGAGCAAATTTGAGATGATAAAAAGATCTGATTCTGCATTCTTCTGGGAAGAAAGGGATATTATGGCTTTTGCTAATAGTCCCTGGGTTGTTCAGGTAAAGTAATATCACTTTTAAAATTTTGCATTGTAGGATAGTTTGGTTGCAACACTGCATGACTTGGAATTACATGTTTCGAAGTCTCTTTTTTGTTTTTTTGCTCTGCTAGGGAATGCATGACAAAGATAAGGAATGCTATACAAAAGAGCAGGTATCACACTTGCTTCCAATTGTATTTTGTCACATTTACAAGATAATGTATTTACAAGATAAACTATTCTATTTTTTATTAAAACTCTTTGCCAGATATATATTGGTGCATCTACTCTGTAGTGGTTATTTGAATCATCCAGGATACCAGGAAGATGTACTTCAGACAGAGCTTCTGTATATTCTAATTTCTGTGTGTATCTTTGTAAATTATGCCTGCTCTGGCTATTTTTTCCCCTTGTCACTGACAGTTTTTTGGGAGGTGCTGCTGCCTTTGTAGTTCTAAGGAGCATGCCTGAACCAATCATTGAGCATTGTGTATGCACGTGTCAGCTTGTTAATTTAAACTGTTCTTACCCTTAAGCATATAAATTCTTCTGTTAGGTTGGAATTACACAAACTCATTCAAGATTTACCCAAGTCAAGTTAAATGGGTGACTGTTTTACTATCTGTCTGGGTGTGATTGTTCAGAATAAAATTTAGTAATTTCATACAATTTTAAGTAAAGAAAAATCTGCTTGCACTACTCATGTTGAACAGAGGGCTGACAGCTTTAAGGGAAATATTATTATTGTTCAAAGTTTAGACTCGTTCTCTACGTAACAATAACTGTTGACAATAGAAAAATAAACATTTAGTGATAATATAAGTAGAATCAGGCAGATGTTTGCAACAGAGCAATTTCGTCTTTTCATATGGGTCATCCCAGTGAGAAAAACATTTTGTCAAAATGTAATAAGCATTCTTTGAAATGATCTCAAAATTTGTTGCACCAAATTCACTAATCTTAATTTGTGACCAGCACTCTACTTTTTCCAGGGTAATATAAAGGGATGGAGGATCTGGCTAAAATTTGCTTTAGAGGTTAACTTCTTTATAGGTTTGCTGAATGATGGAGAGTTGCTGCAGTTATTGTAGCAATGTTGTTACTTTGGAAACCAGCTTGCACAGAAATGCCTTTGATTTGCCAACAAGCAAAATACTGAAGAAAACTGGAACATTAAGTGGCTTGTGTTTTGTTTTTGCTTTTTTGCAGTTATTTTATGCATTCCAAGATGACCGTTACCTGTACATGGTGATGGAATACATGCCTGGTGGGGACCTTGTGAATTTGATGAGTAACTACGATGTTCCAGAGAAATGGGCAAGATTTTATACTGCTGAAGTTGTACTTGCATTAGATGCAATTCACTCAATGGGTTTTATACACAGGTGAGAAAGAAAAAGATGTTACATGGGGTTGTTTATTTCCTGATGCTGCCGGAATTACTTCAGGTTAGGCAGTTTTAAAATTCAAGATATTACTTCTTTATTGTTATTCCATAATTATTCCATCTTACAAATTGAAAAGTTGTTGCTGTCAGAATCTGATGTCTGAGGTGATAATAGTCAAAGTAAAGGTTTTCAGTGGGCTGATATTCCTCAGTTTGAGGAGCAATCAAATTATCCCACTTTACTAAGAGATAACAAGAACAAAAATGGGATGAGCATCTTGGCCCCAACATGGTTCTTCTCTTTTGATTAGAAAAAGCTGTTTAGGGAATTTGATCACAGTAGTATCCACTGCTAGGAATTAATTCTCTTCTAGGCATTTGAAGCCTCAGTGAGCAATTAAACAGTGAACAATGTGAGGACGATCTCCCAGCCATATGTTTTCTTGTGAGGGGCAAGATGGAAAATTGAGATGCAGAGCAAAGGGGCTTGGATTAGTTTCATATTATGTAGTTGCCCTAAAGTGAAATGTAGTCACTTCTCGGATGGGTTGACAAATTTTCCTTTTGATATTTGAACTTGTATCTGTTTCTGGCTTATAATTATATTAACTAGGAGCAGAAGAATAGTTTTTTCAACAGAAAATATAGGAAGAATTTGAGTAGTGTGTAGTGTACACTATAGTATACATTTTCAATTTGTAATTTGGTCACAAGATCACTGTTAACACGTAAGCTTTTGCAAAAAAAGCGAACACAAAGCAAAAGAAACTACTAATCCATTGCTTGAGTAGGATCTAGAGCATCATTAATTATGTAGTTATGCTGCATCTAATGGGTAAATTATCTGGCTGAATGAACCATTTGTATGTGTGTATTGCAAGCTTTAGAATGCAGGCATTAGAAGATGCCAGCAGCACAGAGAAGTTTTTTTTGTGAAAGTTTAGATTATTTTGACACCAGGAGATTTTTTTGAATTTGTTTTGCCCTGTAGTTAATCTGTTAAACTCTGATGAATGAAAAGGAACTTGTGAAAATATGGGCCTACTGCTTAATGGGTCAGAGACCAAGTGACAAAGGACATGGGAATTGCTGGGGGCAAAAACTGCTGGGGCTGCTGCCTTTGCCCCAGCCTTCATTGATAAGGTCTGCTTTGAGGCCTCTCGGGTCCTTTGCCCAGTGGCAGAGCTTGGGAGAATAAAGCATTGCTCTGGCAGAGAAGAGCAAGCTGAGTCCCAGTTGTACAAACTGGATATGCACGTGTGCAGGACACATGGTGAGATGTGCCATGGGGGATAAGGGAGCTGCCAAGTAGCCTTGCTCTCTGTCACCTTGGAAGATGTGTGGGAATTAGGAGATTCCTCATGACTGGGAGGAAACAAATGGCACACCTGTCTTGCCCTGAGAAGGGCTGGGAGGAGACAGAGGAGCTGAAGGTTTGCCAGCCTAAGGGCAGTTGGATTAAATAGTCAGGAAACAGTTTCTGAGCATGGGGAAAGGTGATTGTGAACAGCCTGCATGGATTTCTGAAGGGTAATGCATGCCTTCCCAAACCAATTGCCTTCAGTGCTGAGGTGATGGGCTTCGCTGACGAGGCAGAGTATCTGTGTCTTGATTTTAGCAAGGTTGTAGATGCAGCTGGGTTAGAAAAGTACTGTTTGCAGGGGTAGAACTGTCTTGATACTCTTTGAGTAAATTGTGCTGTCCAGCAACAGTCAGCTAGCAGCAGTTCCCCAGAGATGTGGTACCAGGATCAGCACTGTCTCTGTTCACAGCATGAACAGTGTTCAGGCAAGACAGAGAGCATTAGTCACCAGCTGCCCAACGGGACTTTAAAAAAGGTGGATCAGACTTGAAGTTGCATGGTAAAAACATGAAAGGCAATGGATGACACAAGTTGCAGCAGGGGAATATCTAGCTATTCATTAGGAGTTGTTTTTTCCACTGTCAGGGAGGTCAAATAGTACAAGAGAAAGGTTATGGATTCTTCATCCTCAAAAAAAGGAAACTTGCCTGCATTTGACCCTGAGTAACCTAATGTAACTTTGAAGTTGAATCTGACTTTGTAGCTATACTTTGATCAGGCAGCTAACTGGGAGTCTTACAAAAATCTCTCCAAACCAAAATTTTTCTGTGAATGTACTGTTACATTTGCACTACATTTCATCTGATAGTTACTGTCAGAGTTCTCCTCTGAGGTCTCTGAAATATACTTTCTCCTGAAATTAGTGTTGGGCTATCTTAAGAATTGTTTTTTACTGCTATACTCTGCTTCAGTATGTTCGATCACATCAACATGCTGCACTTTACCAGTTACTTCATGAAAACTTCTATAGTGAAAGTACTTGGTGGAGGGTGGTATAAGTTAATACTCCTCTTGAGTCATGGGAAAAGACTTGTTCATAATAATAGAATTTTGAAAATGACATCCAGTTGTTGCCTTGAAATAGAAGTGGTACAGAAAAGAAGCTGTGTTTTCAGTGCCTGTTTGACATAACCAGTGAGTGTTTTTTAGGAACTTGAGGTTCAAGATTAGTGTCCAGATCTATTAAATTTGGTGACTTAAGGCTGTATTCTCACATGTGTTCTGCTTTTTAAAAATGTTGTAGTTCAGCAGTCTGTGTTGGTTGTGATAGAGAGAAAGCAGAAAAAAATGGAGGTAATAGTGGTGCTTTATTGTTGCTGTTTTTCTATGCAATGTTGCTTGTGAAAAGCAGTTGGCTTCCATTGTTTTCATAAATTGAATCGATTAAATTGAATTTTTACTTTTTGAAGTACGTATTTTTCTTCTTTCAGAGATGTGAAACCTGATAATATGCTGCTAGATAAGGCTGGTCATTTAAAATTAGCAGATTTTGGTACTTGTATGAAGATGAACAAGGTAAACATATGTTTGTAATTTCACTTTTCTGTTTGTGAAAGGAAAACATGCTTAAAAGTGAAAAGATACTGAAAAGTTCTAAGCTGGATGAGAAGAGTATCAAGTTCCACTCTGTTCCCTTACTGTTCCTCATGGCCTAGTGAAAGGAACTAGATAAGGCTCCTTCCAACCCAAATCATTCTGATTCTGTGATTCATGCATCTTATTCAGTGACAATGTAAAGTGCAGAAATGGTTCTTCAAGTACTGTTTTCTAGAGAAACTTTCTGAAGTCAAGCCTTGGATTGTCTCTAGATGCTCAGGGTTATTTCTTTCAGTCTTTTGGTGTGAAAAGTTAGTGCAAAGAAACGAGGTGATTTTTATGTAGTATGCCAGAAATGAAAGAATCAAAACTGACATGCCAGTTGCTGAACACCAGTTCTGCTTATTAGCTGTTGCTGACATAGCATGAGGACAAATCTGAAGGAAGGAGGTGTCATAGAATTATTTATTTTTAAAAAATGTATTCTGAGATTATTTTTTAAAAAAGGTTTTGCAACAGTATTCATGTACTGTGTAGCACTGTTGTTCCCTACACAAAACTGACTGGTTTGTGTCAGCCTGCGCATAAATTTGAGGAAAATATATTGTGGAAATCTGAAATATGTGATACTCAGTAGAGTTGGTGTAATATGTACAGTATGTTCTCATCATATTTCAGAAGTTTTGAATAAATTACTGCACTTAGCTGATGAATAAAAGGCACCAATGAAAACCAATTGCAGGCTATGTGTAAAAATCATAGTAGTCTTGAGCCTAGTCTTGGTTCCTCTAGTCTTTTGAAAGTGAAAGGTTACTCTCTAGAAGAAAAACTACTCAGCATAGCAGCTTAATTTAGGATTTGCTGCATATACAGCACTAAATTAATATTTATTTTATTTGCTTAGTTACTTTTTTTTTTTTTGGCAAGTTTTTCCACTGATCCATTTCTAGGAATGGCATAGGATTATTTCAGATGTGCCTGAATGGCACTGGGAAAGAGTGTGTGGTTACACTTCCAGCATTCTAGATGACTGCTCCAGTGTGACTGATCTCAGTTCTGCCAGCCCTTTCAGGGATGTGAGGAATATCAAACATTCTTCTCACTTGTTACCTGTTTTGAAGTCTCTCTACATAGATTTTCAAAGCCTTGTCTAACTTTAGTCTCCCTAGCATTCAATATATTGAGTCAGAGGCCAAAAACTTGCAGTTCAGCTGTTCCTGTTATCAAAATCCCTGATGTTGACCCATTTATGCTAACAGAGGAGCTTTCACTGTTTACAGTACATCCTGTCAGCAAATGTCAAATTTATACTGGCATGAGTGGCTGTGTGGTGTGTGCAGGGCCCAGATGCAATTCTGATTACTTCTTGGATACTAACTGAGGTTTTTAAAGTAACTTCCATTGTGTTTGACAGATCTAGTGCTTTGTTCTGGCTTTAGCAGCTTACACTTCAAAAATATATTTAAAAAAAAATTGAAAAAGAATGTTTGTTGACAAAATTCGATGTGGATCTGTTGATGTTGCTTAGGCTGCATAAGCTCATGGAACTTAATGGCAATTTTGGATCTTATATTTGGGGCTGTCTGTGTTCCTCTCTTTTGTAGGAAGGAATGGTACGATGTGACACGGCTGTGGGAACACCAGATTACATCTCTCCTGAAGTCCTGAAGTCCCAGGGAGGGGATGGTTACTATGGGCGGGAATGTGACTGGTGGTCAGTTGGGGTCTTCTTGTATGAGATGCTTGTGGGTGAGTAGTAGGATCCTCAGAATTGACTGCACTACTTAACTAGACTTCCCTGTTGAAATCACTCCTGTTTTTAACATTGTTGCTCTTCTGGCATGAGCTGTGGTTTACTGATTCTGGCATTTTCAAGATATATTTTAGAAAAATTCTGGCACAGTTGTCAAACATTTGTCCTTGCCTCTTGTTCACTTGGTTGCATGCATTGTTGCATATGTAATTCAAATATTGCAGATCAAGTCTACAAGAATTTTTGATCTGCTTTTTAATGTTTGTGGTTCTGCTTTTTCAGGTGATACACCTTTTTATGCAGATTCTTTGGTTGGAACGTACAGTAAGATTATGAACCATAAGAACTCCCTTACTTTCCCTGATGACAGTGACATTTCTAAAGAGGCAAAAAACCTCATTTGTGCCTTTTTAACTGATAGGTAAGGTTTATATTTTACTCATAATGAAAATAAGCCTTCATTAAGAGTATTTCTTGCCTTGTTGAAAAAAAATGTATTTGTTTTGTGTGCATTTTTAAAGTACTCAAGAAAATTGAAATTCTTAGTGCCTGGCACTAAGACTGCAGTGTAACAACTTGTTAATTGTTAATTAACTCAGTTAATTGCCTGAGCTGTCCATGATGGTGGAAACAGAAGCAGCAGAGCTTCTTGTAGACAAAAGTTTCAACCAGGCTGTGTTCTGAAATGTAGCTGCTGTGCTCGTATAGAGATCTTCTTATGAAAACTTTGAGTTATATCTGCATTTTACCATAGCTTGAGGTTTTATTGTCTTTGTCGTTAGATTATGCTTTAAAATGAGTCTGTCCTTCAGAATAATTTATGGATTCTCAGCTGTTTAACCAAAACACTCTTTAACAGGGAAGTGAGGCTAGGACGAAATGGTGTAGAAGAAATTAAACGGCACCTTTTCTTCAAAAATGATCAGTGGGCTTGGGAAACACTCAGAGACAGTAAGTATAGTGCATTCCTCAGAAATGGGGTCTGGCTTACCTATGTATCATGTTAGCAAAAGGACTGGTGTATTTTGTTTAAAGAAGTTTAAAGTTTTATTTACCTTGTACCAAGCAAAATTTCCTTAGTGACTTGAGTAATTTACTGATTATTATCATGCTATTTTGCATTTTTTCTAGCTGTAGCACCAGTTGTGCCTGATTTAAGTAGTGACATTGACACTAGTAATTTTGATGATCTGGAAGAAGACAAAGGAGAGGAAGAAACATTTCCCATACCAAAAGCATTTGTGGGCAACCAGCTTCCTTTTGTAGGATTTACATACTACAGCAACCGTCGGTACGTACGCAGAAAGCAAATTAATGATGCATTCTTTGTTAGCACTGTTTCTGACTCTTACCAACCAATATTTAGGTTTAAGTCTGCTCAGATACTTATTACTCATTCAGAATACTAAAAATTACACTCTTCTAAATACTTTATTAATGATAACCAGTACTGCTAAGCATCATTACCTTAAAATATCATTATCTGTTGTTGAGTGTCCTATTCTGCATTGAGAAGATTTTGTAGTGATGCTGCAGAAGCTAAGCAAGAAAAATCCACTGTTGCCACTACCAGGCAGAGCTGCCTGCAGAGTACTGAATTGTGTGTAGAGTCATGAATTGGGGTTTGAAAGTCCATTTCTTTTACTGCATATTACTGTCCCGGAGCTGAATATTAATTTTCCATGCTTTACATCAGTGTTTTAGTGTGTGGTAAATTAAACCTTGGCTTACTAGAAATATTTCCTATTTGCCTGCTTTCTGCTTCATAATTTTTCTTTTTTTTAAAGTACACATCCACTGACAGAGTGAGATCTTGATGCTTTATGACTTTTGCTATTGCTTAAAAGACTTTTAAATTACATCAGCTAAAGCTCTATTAATTCATGCTTTCAACAGTCATTATTATTGTAGGCCCTGTGGATAGCTATATCTACATTCAAAAATCTCAATAGCTTTTTAATACTTGGAAAGTTGCTTTGAATTGTGGTGTCAGGCTTAAAATGGGTTGAAACTTCTAGTAGAACTCTCAGATAGACACTGTTAGTTTTAATAACATTTCTGGATAGGAAAATCTTAAAGGGAATAAATCTGGATTTTGTCCTTGCATAGAAGAGGAAACACTTTTCCAAGCCTGTGGTGAAATTCTTTCCATCTCTGCAAAGAGTTGGATTAGTTGTTACTTTTTGCCATGGTAAGGCATAGAAGGACTTGCAGGCTTTCCATACACTTTGGGTGAGTTCAGCAGTTCAAAAGTTTCACCTATTGTTCTCTCTTTAGTCTGTAACTTTGAAAAGTTTTAATTTTTGCCTTGCAGGAATATTTTGGAATATATTGTCAAGAAGTAGCATATTAGGAGCTTGTTAATAACAGAATTTCTTCCTTCCCCATCTTCCTTTTTGGAGGACAGTATCAGGAATTTAGAGAACTAAGTGGCTGTGTTCTTGCTGCCATTTAAGAGCTCTGTTGCTCTGCTACTATCATAACTTTGTAGGTTTACTGGAACTATGATGCTGGCCTAGAATTGAATTTTGTCCTGTAGTATTCTGCTGGTGTGATTGTCTTGAAAAATCTGAAATGACTATTCATGCTTCCTAAACCTGTAATCCTAGCTTTTGTTTTCTTTTTGTACTGAAAATAGTTCGAGCATTAAAAGAAAAATAAATCTGTATTTGGACATTTTAACACAGATTTTGGAATACCAGCTGAGAACGCTTTGCAGCCCTATCTGGGTTGTGAGTTCTCTTCTAGATTTGATGGAGCTGGTGCTGTGCCTGTCTAAGTATCACATTCTTACTGCTCAGCAACCCTGGTGTGTAAAATATGGTGGCTTCTTGTACTCCAAACATCAAGCTTGTTTCCATAGGAAACTGTTTTATTTCCACTTTGTCATTTGATTGTCTGAAAGCTGGCTTGATGTTTCATTTGACCATGGTTTGGAGATGCCTTTGATTTTTGCCCTCCTTCATCTTTTGGAGAGGGTTTTTTATATTTGAAAATACCCTTGTAGAACAAAAAGGATGTGTCCATCTTTCTCAGTTCATGTATTGGAGAGTAAATTCTCACGTAATCTGATGCACTTAATAGATGCTTTATGTCTCTTTAGATCAGTTATCAGGCCAAGAATATCACATCAAATACCAAAGGAATTTGAAAACAGTCATTTGTATTTATTTACCTGACTCTCCAGAATCATTACAACTAGACATTTATGTTATTTTTAGAAAACATTTACATAAAATAAGAACACTGACTTCAGGGCAAACTTTTTGTGTGGAACCCTTCGTAACTTTGTTGAAAGTTACACAATCTCTGCAGACTTTGCTTCATTACTGCTACTTGCTGCATAAGTGCCTGAGTAAATATTTGTGGGATGGAAGCCAATGAGAGTGTTGTAACTAAGGAAAGCAAAGATTTTTTAAATGGTTATTTAAAAAAAAGAAAAGTGGTTGTTTTAGTATTTGGCAGAAATCCTTTTTTTCTGGAGGCCTTCTATTGCAGCTTTCTACTTTAACTTTTACAATAAATTGAATTTTTCAATTAAATGTGCTTGAATCTGATTATGTTACTATTTGATTATCCACATTTTGGAGCAATAAATCTGGGAATTATATTTTAGGAAGTCTGTATTATCTTAGTTTTATAATCTTGCCTTTAAACAACTCTTCAAATATAACTTTAAAAATGTTTTTGCAGATATTTAGGCATCCCTGCAGAAAATTCCAATGACAACAGAACAAGCTCCAGTGTGGACAAAAGTGTGGTATGTTTTCATCTGTATTGTATCCTAATAAAGGATCTACTGCATCTATAGGCATAAACTGTTTGAGTTAGAAATGTCTCAAATCATCTTAGTGTTTGGGAGATGAGAAATCAATGCATAATTTTTAGCTCTTTATTATGGCCTCCTTAATAAAGTTATTGGAAAAGCAGAATTTCGCTTTCACAGGTTTTCCTGAATTGAATAAAATAACCAAAACTTTTTGTGGAAAAGGATTCACAGTTTTTATCTTTAGGAATATCAAAGTGCTTGTGCAGTGTTTTAGAGTGCCTTATTGATCCTGGGTAGCTTTGTGGCAACCATGGAGTCTGGACTTCCAGTGAACTCAGGAGGAGGTGGAAGACAAAGTACCAAGCTTGGGCATTGTGCTCCTTCACAAGCCTTCCCCACAAGCTGTTGGGAGTTGGGGCACTGATGATCTGCATTTATAGAGCAGTTCACCTAGCAAGAAATGCTCAGGAATTCTTTCAGTTACTTATTCCCAAGCATCTCGGCAGTCACGTTTCCAGGAAGATATGCTAAGGTGTTTGAGACTTGGTTGAGTGCTTGGATTCTATGTAAGTTCTGATATAAATCAAGCCATTCCCTGAGAATGGTTTGATATTTTACAAATCACATTCTTTCCAGAGGAAAACATGGTCAAAAGTTGATAATTAAAAGAAATCTTGGCTTTGATTATGATTTACTTTGTTAGTATTTTGTTCTGTTTTCTGTTGAGAGTAGAAAAGATATTGATCTGTGTTCCCTTTTCTCTTAAACTAGCAATAAAAAGATTTAATGTCACATGGCACTACCTAGAGAAAATTTGTACAGGGCAGGGGAACTGATTATGTCCTTTATTGGGCAACTGAAATTAATAATTGAAATGTCTTGATTTTTTTTTTCTAATATATTGATACGTTTGATATACTTTCTTTTCCTTATAAGCACTTGACTGTTGGTACAGTAAAATTTAAAAGCAAATCCAGACTTTCCAGTATTTGAAAGTACTTAAAACTGTCATTTTTGTCGTGCTGGCTTTTGGTTGACTTTGAAGAGAGTTACTGAATGGACTTGGCATACTCAGTGGAATACTACTCAGTGTGTAGTTACAGGACCCTCAGTAGTCCTGTCCATATTGTCAGACATATTTGAATGTTTGTGAATGTAGCAGTTTTTGGAGCTGAAGATCTGGAAGAATTTGAGTGATATAGGAAGGTTTTAATCCATGTTAAGTCTACTACAAGATATTTTTCCCCCACAGTTCTTTCTCAACTGTTTTTCTTTCATTACGTGCTGCAATGTAAACAGTAATGTTGTCATATGGTTAGGAAATTAATTAGTCCTGGAAATATAACACAAGATGTTACCTGGTCTCTCTTCATTTTGACATCTGCGTTTTGAATGTCTATGGGGAGAGACATGAGTGCCACAAATTTCCAAGAAATAAATAGTTTTGCAAGCGTGTAAAACTTAACAGAATTAGGCCATGATGTTGTGCAAAAATAGAATTCAATGTCCTTTTACTGCATATCAAACCTGTTTGAAGACCTGATTGCTTACTTTGGTTTAGTGCTGCCATAACCACCTGTAAACAGTTTAGATTTTAAGAAAAAGGAGATTAACAAATTGTTTTACACTAGATCTTAGGTTTTCTTCATTGCTCAGGGTTTAGAACCAGACTCAATATGCTGTAGTGAGTAAGGAAAAAGGGGAAAAAAAAAAAAGTATGACAATTCCAGAAGGATTTTGCTTTACTTCTCCATTGCAGACAGGCTTTTCTGTAGTCCTTTCCTCCCCTGCTTCCTACTCTAAATGGAAAGTGAGAACAAACTTAGAGGCGTGCTTTTATACTGAGTTGATTGTAACTCGGGATTTTCTTGAGGTATTCTTTAGTCTGTTGATAGCAGATTGTGCAGAACTTGGTCCGGAAGCCTGTTGTCTCTCCTGATATAATTAGACTGCTCAGCAAGCTCAGATGGGTCCCCTGGGGTCCAGCCTGATGTGAGAACAGGCAGAGACAGCGAGGCGCGAGAGGATGCGATAGCAGTCCGAGCTAGCAGGAGTCAGTACAGAAATGCCTCAGTTGCCAGATGTCTCTGTTTCCCATCTGTCCCATTTAGTTCCTCTGTGCACCCTGTCTGGAAGGGCCATAACATGAGTAAAAAGAAATGGAAGAGCAATCACATTGAACCTTTATCCTCTGTTTTGGGGCGTTTGCTGTGGCCCTTTCTTATTCAAATGATAGCCTTTAAATAGTCTTGATTCTTACTTGATTTCTCAGTGGTTCATACCAAGGAGGTAAATGCATTGTGTACCGGTCCTTCCTTTTTCCTCAAAGTTTAGATTTAGAAGCCATCCCTTGTTTTTTAACTACAGGCATTGTCTGATCCACACAGTGTTATGTTCTCTGTCGCACCAGTAATTTGTTTTCCAGATCTGCTCTGTTTAGTGCTGAAATGTCCAATTTTTTTGGAGTTCAAACAGGAAATAAGAAAGCAAAGCATCACAACCACTTGAATATGTTTCTTTGAAGAGAGTCTAGGTTAGGAATCTACTGCTTCTCTATGCAGTTCCAAGAATGTTGAGGGAAATGTGTAAAAATTAAATGGGCTGAAATCCTTACAATATCTGTGGAAAGGTTTATAATGATTCAACATGAGGTTGACTTGATGAGCTCCTTCAAAACTGACACCATCATGTTAACTGAAGGTTTTGATGTTGGAATGGGATTATTGTGCCTGGATACTCAGTAGAAGGTAGATATTTTGAGACTGCATGAAAAGAATGAATTTCTGAGTTTATCCTGCTGGCAAACAGTGCATGCTATGCAGTAATGTGCTGTATTCACATCTGAAGGTTGTTACTGTCTTTCAAACCTTGGTACAGTTCTAGCTGGAAAAATGATCTCTGACTGAAGAGATGGTGAGGGCACTTTCTCCCCATTGCCAGTAACTGACTGGCCTGGTTCTGCTTCCTGAACTTGTTGGGACCTTGCAGATACATTGCAAAATACATGTGGTGTTTCACACTAGAAGAAACTTTCAATGGCTGTAAAATGCTTTCTTATGTCCTTGCAGTCTTTAGTCAGATACTGAAGATACGTAAAACAAGGAGGATTTGATTTAGCTTAGCCCTGTGAATTTTGAAGATACCCTAAAATTTCATGTCCATGCAAATGAAAAAAACTGTCTTACTTCTTGTAATTAAATTGTGGGGGGGCGGGGAGGAAGGGACACGTGTCACATTTTAATAAGGTAAAATGTCTTATTTTGGTAGAAGAAAGTAAGCTGAGATACAATGTAAGCAGAATTGAGTATTATTAAATACTTTTTAAAAGTTTCTAAATCTAATGCATGTTCTTTCATGTGCAAATATATACTTAAAGCTGGAAAATATGCAGAAGATGATCTATGAGTTAGAAGAACAGCTACATAATGAAATGCAGTTGAAAGATGAAATGGAGCAAAAGTGCAGGTGAGACTTTGAAGTTCAATTGTTTACATAATTTAAATATATCTAACACTTCAGTTCTTTGTTACTGCTTTAGGGATTACTGGGATAACACTAAGAATGCTGTTGTAGTTCTCTCAGGGAGTTCCAGGCACAGATTTCAGTAATTCTAAAATTTTCTTGAGTATTGTATAAAGAATTTTTTTTTTTTAATTGACAACCATGTAACACATGTTCTTTCTGAACACTTAAGTGTTTGAGTTTACCTGATATCTGTGTATTCAGATGTTTTCTTGGACTGAGGTACACACTCACCGCACTCATTTTTCTTGAAAATATGAGATTCTGTATATATGGCATACATTGGATTATTAAAATTAATTAGCTGTTTTTAAAATACAGGGTACATGTTGGAAAAGCACTTTTTTTTCAATGGCTGAAGTATAAGAACAACTATTTTCTTTCTAAAGTTTGGTTTCTACCCTGCTGAAGTAGCAGCTATGTGAGAATTGGCATTTTTCTTGCCGTCACACTTATGAACAAACAGTTGAGATTCTTCTTTTCTGATAATCACACGTTTTTACTCAGAGTCATGCAAACTAAATTCCCCTTCAGTTACCTTCTCCTTTTGAAGCCTTTTCCTGAAGGATTAAGTAATCCCAGGAGGCAACACTATGTATATGATACAGGAAGAATTTAGGCTTGTGAACTTGAACCATAGTGTGTAGCTGTATGAGCTCCTTAGATGTAAACTGGAAACCAAAATGATCTGGTGGGAATTTAGGCTGTATGACACTGTTGCTTACTTTAACATAAGCTCACTGTTGGCACATTCTGATTGCTCTCCACGAGCAGGATGTACATTCTTGAAGGATATTCAGTAGCTGTCGTCCTGCACTACTACTGAAGTTGTCAGAGCACAACTGTGTCTTGTGGTTTGTCATGCCATTCACTGCAGAGTTAGTAGAGAGGAGTTACTGTTGTAACTGCCTCTTCTTGTACCTGCCAGGCAGCCTTGTCTGGGCCCTCTCTGTTGCCTCTTTGAAGAGGGATAGCTGCCTGCAGAAATGCAGTGGATGTGTCAATGTTACTGCCAGTCAAATGAGGTTTTACTGCGTGTTTCACTGCACTCTCTCTGTAGTCCGGTCTTCAAATACATTCCTTCAACAGAGAGACTTTCAAATATTATTCATATACCTTTATCTGTAGTAGGGAGATGTCTTCTGTGGAATTAATGAACTATTTTAGATATTTGGAGGTCACAACTTGAGGAAGTTTTAGCAGCTTACCAGGGTATTCTAATCTTAAGGATAACCTGTTGTGTACATACCCTGTTTTTTGCAGATTAAGGGATAAATACCTAGTGATATATTTTACAAATTATTTGCAATGATTTATTGTCTTCTTCAGCTTTAAATGTTTATTACAAAATAACATTAGTAATAAAATATAAAAGTTTGCTTTAGTAAGGGTCACAACTTCATTAGAAAAACAGTTTGTATAATGTATCTGTTCAATGATCTTGTTTTATTTTTAGATCTTCAAACATAAAGCTAGACAAGATAATGAAAGAACTGGATGAAGAGGTAATTTTTTTTCCTTTCTCAAGATGCCTTAATTGGGTAAAGAGTGGAGTTAGGAATAGTACTTTCATGATTCTAAGATATTTTTTCTGTGGCTAAAAGAATTGTTCTGTGTTCAAGTTTGAGACCTAATGATCATGTTTCAATACATAGCATTGGGAGATAACATTTTTTTTGGTACACATTTTCAAAAACTTCTTTCTGTAAGTCTTGCTGATTTCTGTTTACTCTGCTAAATATTTTACTTAGTCTTACTCATTGCAAGTTTTCTGGAGTTTATAGAAGTCAATTACTACGAAAATACAGGTGATTTTCTATTGAGTCCTTCTCTTGTCTCTTGATAATAATTTTAGTGGTTACTTTAGAGATAATCGTGTTAACCACAATTTTTCTAGTAATTTTATAAATCTGTCATGTAGAAGTTAAAAAAGGTGTCTTTTCTGAAAACCTTTCCAAGGAAGCCAGAAATTAATTCATTTGAAACAATGTGTCTGTTTCCTTTTTTAATTAGTTACAGAGATACTGGTTTAATGATCATTCCTTAAAATATAAGTACAAAATACCAATTCTTTGAATTTTAGGGAAATCAAAGGAAGAACTTGGAAACAACAGTGTCTCAGATTGAGAAGGAAAAGATAGTATTACAACATAAGATAAACGAGTACCAAAGAAAATTTGAGCAAGAGAATGAAAAAAGACGTAATGTGGAAAATGAAGGTATGCAATATTGTCCAAACATTGACACTGAGGAGGCAGGTGATGTGTTTTGGGGGGTAGTTTAGTATCATAGTATCTTAAGTGATGTGCAACTTTCAAGTTTGAAAAGGGATCTTTTCAAATAGTGAGCACAGATTTTGACTTCATTAATACTTGAACACAGTTTTTTTGTTCTTGCTTTCAAATTCTGTTCCTTGCAACAATGCGCTGTGCTGTTGGTCTGCAAGCACAAAATTTGACATAAAAATATTTAAAGGAAGCAAAAAGTCAACAAAAGACATGTCAATGCAAAACAATATTTTGGAGCATGTTTTTGGAAAAAAAAAGAAAGCCAAGAATAAAACCCTAAGGGTTTTTTAGTATGCTGTATTAATGGTACAATTTCTCTTTAGTGTCCACACTAAAAGATCAGATGGAAGACTTGAAAAAAATCAGCCAGCATTCACAAATTTCAAATGAGAAGATAACACAGTTACAAAAACAAGTATGTTGTTTGTCTTTCTTGTCTTCATTATTTCTTAGATTTGAGCATTCAAATGTAGAAAAACTGGTTCCATAATCTTTATATTTGAGAGTCTTGTCTGGTTTATTTTAACAGCTAGAAGAAGCAAATGATTTGCTGAGGACAGAATCTGACACAGCTGCAAGACTGAGGAAGGGTAACACAGAAATGAGCAAGTCACTAAGTCAGGTAGAGTCACTGAACAGAGAACTGCAGGAAAGGTGCAGAGTTCTGGAAAGCACAAAACTGCAGGTGGAGAAAGATTATTACCAACTACAAGCAGCTTTGGAGTCAGAACGAAGGGACAGAAGTCATGGATCTGAAATGATTGGAGAACTACAGGGTAATTATTCTGAATTTATACTTCACCAAAAAAAGTTAGGATAACCCTACTTAAGTGGAGTTTGATAACAGGAGGAAAGCCAGCCTGCAAACCAAGTGTGACTGAACGATTTCTGAAGATTGGCTCTGGCTTCCTGACCATGTTGAGCAGCTCTTGGGAGGGAGAGAGAATATCAGAATCAAAGAGTGTCAAACACTGATTCTGAGTCTGGGGCTGCACTGACTAAAAGTCTGAGTCCAGTGGTGCAAAAATATGAAGAACTGATACAGTGCTAGAGAAAATGCTACACTGTCTTACTGCCTTGTGCTGTAGCCAAGTTGATCTATCCTTCACTTGCTCTTCTTTCGTTTGTGGAGAAGGCTTTTTTTGTTGTTGTTGTTGAATTGCATTTGTTTTCTTTTTTGATGACTCCACATTACTTTTATAAGCAAAATTAAGAGCACAATAAGGGATGCAGATGCAGAATCCCTTTTCTTGGGATGCTTGAAACTTTCTACTATTTGTACCAGTTCTTCATACTAGAAACTATTCTGATGCATTAGTTGATGACTGTGTCTGTGCTAATGGACCCTGACTCTTAACTTGCCATTTTAACCATCTGTGTGCAGTATTGAGTTTCCATGAGGTGCAGGCTTTTGAGGAGGACTCTCCTTTCCCTACTGAAAGGGAGCTGATAAGACAGAGACATTTTACCAGGGTCTATAGTGACAGGACAAGGGGCAGTGGTTTTAAATTGAAAGAGAGTAGTTTTACATTAGATATAGGAAGAAATTTTTTACAATGAGGGTGGTTGAGACCCTGGGACAGGCTGCCTAGAGAAACTGTTGTTGCCTTTTCCCCGGAAGGGTTTCAGGCTAGGTTGGATGGGGCTTTGAGCAACATGGTCTGGTGAGAGGTGTCCCTGCATGTGACAGGGAGATTGGACTAGATGGTTTTCAGAGGTACCTTCCAAACCTTGTGATTCTACTTAGTATGTTATGTAAACTCTTATGCCACACAAGCATCAGTGTGTGGGTGTGAGGAGTTTTCCATGTCATAGCAGTTAAAATCATAGGATGGTTTTGGTTGGAAAAGACCTCTAAGATCCTTGAGGCCAACTATTAACCCAGAACTACCAAATCCACCACTAAACCACATCCCTAAGCCTATGTGGCACATCTCTTAGTGCCACATTTACACATCTTTTGAACACTTCCAGGGGTGGTGATTCCACACCTCCAATGGGGAGCCTGTTTCAGTGCCTGACTGCCCCATGGTTCGAGTCCCACTCAAGTGAATACATGGTGTGTTAGTGTCCATTTGAGACTGATGTTCTGTGTAATGTGCCTTATCTACCCATTATTGAATTTAGCATCATTTATAGGTGCTTGTTCCATAGCATAGGAGAACTTGGGTTAATGAAAAAAATCTTGAATATGTAGATAATGGAAGTGATGGAAGGTAGTAACCATTTTTGCATGATTAGTTTTTGTGAATTGTTACTGACAACATTCATAAAGAGTGTCCAAAAAGGTCACTTTCCTCTACAATGTATGGCTTTTGCATGCCTGAAAAATTTGAAGTATTTGAAATATTTTATGGGCCCAGAAATCACTAAAAGTTGCAAAGCCAATTGATCTAAGTAAAGTAACTAATACTGAGTGGTATTGAATTTTTTGTGGCAGTTCGGATTACAACTTTACAAGAAGAAGTAAAAAACATCAAAAACAATCTTGAAAGAGTGGAAGCAGAAAGAAAACAAGCCCAGGATATGCTTAATCATTCAGAAAAGGTATGGTGAAGTGATGTTGAGGCTGATGCTCTTTGTCAGCTTTTGACTGTATTTTCAAATATTATTGATGTTTCCAAGTCCGGTGTTACTGCTCTAAATCAGTCTTGTGTTTAAATTATTAACTAAGTACTGCTAATTTACAATCTCATCAGGATGGTTTCCCAAATCCTCAGGTAGTTCTTACTTGTAGCACTGGGCATAAAAATTGTGTTTGTCATTCATTATCACTTATTCAAGTATCCAGTCTTGCTGCCAGTAGCAAGGAATTTTTTTCTGCCTGCCTGCCTATGACTGCAAAGACTTTCCTCTGAAAATCTATGAACTTTTTAAAAATTAGATTTTTTTTTTCCTTTACTGGATTTTAATTTGACTGGATCAGTGCCAGGCAGGCCTTTTGATCAATTTTGGTGTGGAATTTTTTTCTGTCCTTCCGCCCTTCCTTCTGAATGGTAGCAGAATGCTCCCCTAACATCTCTGATCCCTCCCATATGATGGAAAACCAAGTTAAAAGTAAAAGGAAACCCTGCCCCCTTTCTCCTGACAAACTGCAGAGTTAACTCTGTCTAGTGAGGACAGGTAAAGACTTGCTGTGCTGTGTGATCTGTGTGAATAAACCAGAGATATTACAGCCTGTGAGAGAAGGGCTAAGCAGTTCTAAGTTGTTGTTATGTGAAGCAGCCATTCAAAGGGCAGTGCTTGTTTGGTGAATTACTATAATGTCTGGCAATCCTACAATGAAATAACCCAAATCCATCCAGGTAACAATAATTCAGATTCCTCTGTGCTCTAGGTGTCAGTTCATTAGTTGTATGTTTCCAGTTTAGGTGACTACTGATTATACAAGTGGAGAAGTTCCCATTTTCTTACAAGTTTATAGAATACTGAAAAAAAGTAATTAATTTTTTTTTCCAGAGCACTGAGTACAGTTTTGGTCTGTTACTGTTCTTTACTAAGCATAGAAAAATAACAGTGATAATCTCTTGATAACAGAAATTTAATACTAAAAAAGGGAATAAAATGTGATTCTCTCAGGTATTATAGAAATCTGATAACTTTTTCCTTATCTTTAGGAAAAGAATAATTTAGAGATAGATTTGAACTACAAGCTGAAATCCTTACAAGACCGGTTAGAACAGGAAGTCAATGAGCACAAAGTGACTAAAGCGAGGTTAACTGACAAACACCAGTCAATAGAGGAGGCAAGATCAGCTGCCATGTGTGGTAAGTGTTTCCTGCAAGTTTCAGGTAAATATGTAATAAAACGTGTTCTGGTTATGGTATTTTAATACACATTGTCTCACAACACAGTACTCATGCACAAGTGTTTGATCCATTGTATACAGAAAATGCGTATTAAAATCTAAACCATGAAAATGACACGTTTTAAATTATTTTCCTTAACATGCCATTTCATAAAAATTGTATTGTTTCTTAATGTTTTGCATACTTTACTTCAAAGCCTTCATTGGCTTCTAAAATGCTATTGAATCTTGAAATTCTGTCTAATGCTGAACAGAATTGAAAGAATGCATGATCAAGAGAGATGTCTCAGAGCATTCACTCATGTGTAACTGCATAAAAAATGCCTATGTTGTATTAGGCTTGTTGAAGTGAAGTGAGAGGTTTTGTTTATAGATATATTATATCCATGAATCAAAGGTGTGTCTTGGTCTTGCACTTGAACATGTCAGGTTTTCTCTGTGAAGGTCATCAGTACCTAAATGTGGTTTTTAGTGTTAACAATAATGGTAATATTTTTTTTGTTTTGCTGCTATCCTTTCATGGAAATGAAACTTTGCCTTACTTCAAAATGATTGCTTCAAGAATCTGTTTTTTTATTTCTTTCACTATTTATCTTTCAGTTGTCATGATAATATTCCAATGCTTTGAATGCAGATTGGATTTATCTTTCTTTTTTAGTGTTCTTGTAACAAGGCCAGGATATTTCTACTTAGTAATCAGTCCATCAAACAGCAGAAAAGCTTAGATGGCTGAACAAAAGAGTCTGAAAAATATTAGGATATTTATGACTGTTTTTACAAAAGCATGTTTGCAGATACTATATATTCATTTTTGTTGTTTCTCTTTCCTTAATCTTTTTTAGAAATGGAAAAAAAGATAAGGGAAGAACGGGCAGCAAGAGAAAAGGCAGAAAATCGAATAGTTCAAGCTGAAAAACAGTGTTCCATGTTGGACTTCGACCTGAAGCAATCTCAGCAGAAACTGGAACATCTTCTTCAGCAAAAGGAGAGACTGGAAGATGAAGTAAGTAAAAGGTTCATCACTAATTATCTTGTAAATAAATAGGAAATCAGAATTGAACTGAGAAACAGAAAATTAAACTCAGCTATACTCCTTATACAGTACAACTCCCAGTAGAATTGAGGATAGTTGTTGGCCTACGTAGGTTCAGGTAATTTCTGCTTCTTTCTTAATTCTAGCATGTCTTCCATATTTGAACCTCAATTCAATATAATGCTTTTTTTTGTGTTTTCTCTTTTTCTAAAGAAAAAAATTGTTTGTGAATTTTGCTGTGCTGTCTGATTGATATGGGTGATTTACAGGTCTGAGTTTGTGTTGTCTAGTTTGCATTCTTTCCTTTTGTTCAAGGAAATGCAATTAGACTATTGAGTGTGAAAACTAGGTACTAAGAGTAATAGCTTCATCCTTAACATTTTCTTTACAGGACAGTGGGAATGAAATTTATAACACCTTTCTTAGGGATCACAACTCATGTAAATTAGTTTTTATGTAGTTAATAAGCTGCATTTTTTTTCTAGGGTGAGAGGTTTTTAAGATTTGAAATCCATGGGGAGGTTTGCAGACAATTTGGGTTTCTTCAGTTTTTGTCTTTCAGATAAGTTAAATTGGGGACTTTGAAATAAACTAAAAATGGGAAAGCTTTATCATCCTGCAGCATCATAGCCTTAGATTCTAAGGGCAGCAGCTTTGTGTGAGATTATCGCACTGAAGTGTTTGGAGATTCAGGAGTATTTTGACATATGGTACCTGGTGTAGCATCTAGTCAGTGGTGTTTAATATAAAATAATCCATATGTGAAACCTCTTCAGCCACATGCAGTTGGTTATTTAGCAAGGGCTCCTAAATTGCAGTGTTTCTCATTCAGGTAAGGAATCTGACACTTAAGCTGGAACAAGAGACGAATAAGCGAATAATGGCACAGAATGAATTAAAGGCACAGGCTTTTGAAGCTGACAACTTGAAGGGTTCTGAGAAGCAGCTGAAACAGGAAATCAATACCTTGTTGGAAGCAAAGAGATTACTGGAATTCGAGTTGGCTCAACTTGCAAAGTAAGTAAAAACCTGAAGTAAAATGGAAAAAATTGCTTAATTATACATGTACTGTTTTGCCTGTTCCTGCTAGTGAGTAAAGTTCTCTGGTGCACAGACATTTTTTCCTAAACTAAAAGAGTATTTTTAGCTGCATGTTATGATTCCTATGTAGCTGCATGTTATGATTTCTATGTAGCCTTCAGTGCTGGAATATTTTTGTTATGAGCTGTGATTCAGGACATTTCTTGGCTCACCATTCTGTGTTACAGCACACATACACATATGTATATATGTATATATATATATTTATATATTCCTCCTTTATTTGAATGACTTCTTTATGGATTGACTCTGATACTAAATCATATGGGACTTTTAGAACATGAGAGTCAATAGTCCCCTTTAATTGCCTGATTCTTTTTCTGAATGTTTCTTAAACTAACTTCAAATGAAGAGATTTTTCATTAATTAGACTTTTATCATATATTCTTTCAGCTGGCTTAATGTTTCTCCATTTAGAGTACTTCTTGCCTTCTAAATTACATACTCAAGTGATCATTGTTTTAGAATAAGAACTGTATTAAATTAGAATCTAGGATACAGCAAACTGTTGCTCTTTGTGAAGTAATATGTGTGCAAATGGAAGATCATTGTAAGATGTTGTTCTGGTTAGAAATTGTCTTTGTCTTTTGTTAGTAGCTGACTTCTTAAATATTTCCCTTTTTTTATATTCCTTCAAAGACAGTACAGAGGAAATGAAGGTCAGATGCGTGAGCTTCAGGATCAGCTGGAAGCTGAGCAGTATTTTTCGGTAAGACTTGTAAGGATTTGTGTGTGCTACCTTTTGACCTAAAATCATTTAACAGTGAATAGTTGAAACTAAAATTGTTTTAATGTAAGTAACAGCATGGCACAAATCAGCAATTCAGAAAATCCTGCTTGAAATACAAACAAGAAACAAAATATTAGAGAATATTAGATAGTGTATCTAAAACATTGCTGTGTTGTTTGTCAAAACTGACATTACATTGAATAATTCTTACCTGAATTATTCATCAGAGTTGTTCCTATCCTGAGGTTGGAAAGGAGATATTTTTCTGATACAATTGCCAACTTTGTAGAGAGTTCAAAATCTCCAAACTTACTGGAAAATATTCCATACTATTCATCTACTATACATACATTTAAGAACCATAGACTCAGTAGCATTCTGCACGTATTCCTAATTCTAAAAAGCTACCTTTTCTGCACCTGAATCTCTGAAGAACCTTACTGGGTACTCCAGGTAGCCAAAAAGTGTATTTCCTAGATGTAGTTTGATCTGTTTTGTCTCTGTAAAAAGAAACAATAACATAAGATTGCCTGTAACACCTGAACTTCAAAGACATTGGTGAATATGGATAGAATAATTTCACTTTGGGAAATACTTTAAAATTTGGTTTTTCCTGAGAGAGACAATAAAAACTTCTGTGTTTACTAAACTGCATATGATTGTTATTTCATTATGTGTTACAGGGGCTTTTTGTGCATTTCTCTATGACATACTGCTAATAAGAAGATGCAGAGCATTGTGTTTCTCATTTTTTTTTTTACACTAACTTTTAGTTTAAATAAGATATTAATGATTTAGGCTGAATAGTTAGCAAAAGTAGTTTACTGTAGAAGATGAAATTTTAACTTTCAGAATTACAGGTGATGTTAATAATAACAGTAAAGTAATAAAAACCAGAAGTAATTCACAGAAGTCATTTACATAAATCAGACCTCAGCTGAATCACTTACTAAGTTTGTACAGAAAAAACTTGAGATTCGAAGACGAAAGACACACGAACACAAGGAGAATGCAGCAGGTGAAAGGACAGAATGGTGTTAGGCTTGTTGGATTAATATTTTGAGACAAGTGATGCTTCAAGAGGATGCAGTTTTGCCCTATTGTGTCCAGGAGACCTGTCCTGCTATGTCACAGTGCCTTCCTTCTCTTTTGCAGCATGTGTATTTGTGCAGCTGTGTAGGAAAACACACTAGAAAATTGAAAACTAATTGGGTCCTATCAGTTCCCTACCCAGCATAAACTGGAAAGACGCATCAGGGAGAGAAAGGAAGGAGGAAATTTGCCTAGTGACAGTACTGGCATGTGTTGAAGTTTGACAAATTCAAACTAAGTGACCTGCAAACAAGGAAGAATTTCAGTATGGAATTTGAATAATGGTTCTTTTTTTATGCTTTCTTTTACAGACACTTTACAAAACTCAGGTTAAGGAACTGAAAGAAGAAATTGATGAAAGGAATAAAGAAACTCAAAGAAAAATGCAGGAATTGCAAAATGAAAAGTATGCCCATTATGTTTCTCACATACACCTAAGTTTTTCCATGTAATACCGTCTCACTCATGAATACTTTGTATCAGATCTAAGATAGATATTTTAATTCCTTTAGAAAAAGGCCTCAAAAGTGTTCTGTGACACCTTCTAAGTGGCAAATACACAGGATGTTGCCTTTACTGACTCACAAAGCCAAATGTAGTTATTCATATTTGCTCTGGACATTATCATGTCTGTAAGTAGAATAATGACTTCTCTGAGAATTTTGTAAGATTCAAAAATCTGTGAAAGCATTCCAATTTCTTGTAATCATCTCACTTACCAACATTTAAATTTGATTATATTCTCCTGATAATTACTTAATATATTTCTATAGTCAGTAAAATAATTTGAGAAAAAGATAATGAAAAGTCTTTGAATTTGAAATTTAGTATACTTCTGATTACAGCAAAACTGATTATTATTAATAACCATTCATTGTGATGTACTATTTTGTAAACTATCAAATAAGAAAAAAATGTTAAGCTTGTTTTTCCAATTTCATAGTTTATTTCATATTCTGAAGAAGGAGACTGTAGACTTATGCATGAAGTACAGTTTTTTCTAAAATCTCTGTCTCTTGTTCTGCTTGAGTATCAGCACTGGAAAACAGTCTGAAGGGCAGAGGTTATGTACAGTGTTCATTTTGTACAGCATTTTGGTGAGCTAAGAAAGGGAGAAAGAAAAGATACTGTGCTAATAAATACGGTGCAGGAGGAAAATACATGTGTCTGCAAAGTTGTTCAGGAGTAGTAACCAACATAAAGAAATGGGGAGGGAGGAGAAGATAGGCAAGACTTCTTTTGTTCTTCTGGGAGTTATTTATTTCTTTTCTTCTTGTTTTAGATTCTTTGTGTTCTATTCCCTCATTATTCTCTGCAATCTTATGTTCATCATAGACGTTTCTCATTTGGATATAATTATGGGAATTGTGATAATGGGCAAATGCTGGTTTAGTATCTTTTGATGGACCACTCTGTACATATAATTTAATTTTATTTTCTGTTCCTCAAAGACAGGAGAATACATCTTGATGTTTCATGGATGATAGAAATGTTAATGAAATCATAGTAAGCTTGCTGCTGTAGCTTGTGTGGACCATCAAAAGATACAAGTGTACAGAATGCAGTTTTGTAACTCTTGCTTTTCTGAAGAAACTAAGATAGTGACCATTAGCTGAGTGGTATAATTTGGGTTTGGTAGTCTTCCTGAAAATTTGGAATGTTTTGCATAGGAAAAGGAAGTCTTAATGTCCCTTTTACAGAGAAGCACTCGCTACCCAGTTGGATTTAGCTGAAACCAAAGCTGAGTCAGAACGGTTGGCGCGGGCACTCGCTGAAGAACAGTATTATGAGCTGAACCAGGAAAGCAAGAAAGCTGCATCAAGGCACAGACAAGAACTGACTGATAAGGACATCATCATAAGAAGGGTAAATTAACTGTTAGCAATACCTGTATAAATCTCTTGAAACTGGAAACCAAAATTCATGGTTTTAATTAATGGAGTCTTGTGGTGGTCATTAGTGATAACTAAGTAAGCATCTTATATTTTGGGCTCACTTGGAACCTTAAACATTTTAATTTCATGGTGTGATCCCCCTAAAAACCAAAATTCATTAACCTGAGGTGAAGCCAGAATGAAAATCAAGTAAATGTCTATAATTCAGTTATTAAGCCTTTTATATTTACTTCTTGTCATTGCCACGTGTATTATTTAAATATTGTAAATTTGTGGAGCTCTGTATTAGAGACTCTTACTGCAAAGTAACTTTGTCTTTAAAAAAAAACCCACTTGAGAGTCTTGAGTTTCACAACCCAAACCCCAAAATGTAATTTTTGAAGACACTTTATAGCACAGCTTTTGGATGTTAGTATGAGCTTGATAAATGTCTTTAACTGAGAAGTCTCAAACAGCAAGCCATATTGTAGCATAGTTATTTTATCATTGTTGTTTTTTCCCGTTTAGCATCAGCTATGCAAGTTTTCTTAAAAATCCTGGGGGTGTAAAACTCCAGGTGTAACTGAACTTGGCTCAGTTGCTTAAAACTTTCTGTTAATGCTACTGCAGATATTCCATCTGTGAAAAGTTAGTGCAAACAGTGTTTATTCATGAATTTGCTTTTTTAAGCTTGAGATCTCCAGAATACCATTGTTTCTTAAGGAGCATTTCTTAAGGAGACTCTCTCTGTGGCATCAAAGGAATACCTTCTTGCCAATATATTTTTGTTTTCAAGTATTCTGATAATTTTGTCAGACAGCTTGATACACGACCATTTGTATAGGCTTCAAACAAAACCTTGATTTAGGAATACAGTTATGTCTGGTTTTTCATATATATTTGTTAAGTGACCCTGGCTGTGGCAATGAACATACATATTCAAAGTTGTTGTGGGTTTCCTTTCAAACTTTTTTCTTTTCTTTGCAAGCCCTGTACGTCTATGTACCTATGTCTGCTTTGTCTTCGATCAAATTTAGTTTTGTTTTTATCCTCATTTTCATGATTTATGACAGTTATCTAGCAGTAAATGCCTTACATCTGCTCTAGACTTTAATGCTGGAGTTGTAGCATCTATCAGCTACTTTTCTGTCTGTGTTCAAGGTATCAGGCCTATACATACTAGTTTTTCCAAAGTACAACAAATTAATTGAAAATTGCCACGTTCCATAACTAACAATCTAACTTTGCTTAAGTTGATCTATGATTCCATTTTACAATGTTGTCAGTTCTGCAGTGATAGTGGCTTTTTTCTTTTTTCTGGGGCAGGTGCATTTTGAGCCTTCTGGTAAATTAAAACAGCACAGAAGAATAGTA
Source organism: Polioptila caerulea (assembly GCA_013397295.1). NCBI lineage: Eukaryota > Metazoa > Chordata > Aves > Passeriformes > Certhiidae > Polioptila > Polioptila caerulea. Next base: position 63,981 of record VYXF01006617.1, read on the forward strand.
GCATTTTTTAAAAGTTCACGTAGGCAGAAGGTGTTCTAAGTAAATAGTTGTTATAAAATTAAGGGTATTTAAAATAATAGTATTATAGATATTTTTAGAATTTATGTCAAGTTATTTATTTTAAAATGTGTTTCTTTTCATGTAGCTGGAAGAAACTAATAACACTTTAACCAAAGATGTTGATTTAATAACAAAGGAAAATACAGAAATCAGTGAAAAATTTAAGAAACAAGAGGAAGGTATGTCATGTTTGGAGTTTTAATTGATCTGTTCTGAAGCATGATGAATTTGAAGCATACGTGGAGAAATGGGTAGTGGAAGAAGACATTGCTGTGTATCTTCCATATTATTTTGGGCTTGATGTTGGCTTTAGTATTCCATCTTTGTGCCTTTTTTATATATCCTACTGGTAATTTTCTGTCATTGCAGTCAGGCTAAACTGGTAATCTTTGTCTTTACAAATTGTATTTTGCTCAAAAAGGGAAGCAACAGGAAAACAATGAAAAAAAATATGCACTTATAGAAGTAATTAAGTTTAAAAGTAATTACCTTGTACTAAAATACCTCAAAGCTTAATATTATTTTAACAGATTACAAAATGAAAAAAGAGGAGGAAATCAATAATATTAGAATGCATTATGAGAAAAGCATAAACACTGAAAGAACTCTGAAGACACAGGTACCACTTTTTACACAATTTAATAGTGATAATTACTTTGCTTTAACAGAAGTATTTCAAGTTTTTGGCTTTTGTGAACTAACTTCCTTTGAAATTAAGTTTATATTAACCATGATGTACTACATGCATTGTTAAATTTATGCTTGAAAGAATAAGTTTTGATGCTGTTTACTTTTCAGTATTACTTTGCTTGTGAGTAAGGGCCATTTATGTTGGTGAAGGTATTTTTTTTATTGGATCCTGTAACTAGAGGAACTGAGAAGTTTTTTATGAAACCTGCTGCTTATATAATTTTTCTTACTGATTCTCCTTTTTCTTAACAGGCTGTCAACAAACTGGCTGAGATAATGAATCGGAAAGATTTTAAAATAGACAGAAAGAAAGCTAACATGCAAGATTTGAGGAAGAAGGAGAAGGAAAACCGAAAGCTGCAATTAGAACTTAATCAAGAAAAAGAGAAATTCAATCAGATAGTAGTGAAATACCAAAAGGAGCTTAATGAAATGCAAGCGGTAAAATAATTTTTTATCAAATTGTAATCAATCTCTCTCTTTCTCCATATAAAAATGTATATATATGAGTTTTGTTTTCACAATACTTGGCTGCCATGTTTTGGTAACACAGTAACTATGCGTGTGTATGTAAATACAGCAACTAGCAGAAGAATCTACATACAGGAACGAGCTCCAGATGCAGCTGGATAGTAAAGAGAGTGACATAGAACAACTCCGACGGAAAATCATGGACCTCCAGCAAGGAATGGATTCTACCAGTGTTGCCAGTCTTCCAACAGATGAAACGGATGGAAATCTTCCAGGTATGGGAAAAGCAGATTTGAACTACTTGGCTGTGTTGCATACACATCATTTTGGAAGGTGTTTCAAACAAGTTACTGCTTCTTCACAGTCTTCTGGCTGTCTAATTCTGTATCATATCTCCACTTCCTTTCTTTCTCTGGTTTTTTTTTGGGTTTTAATTTTTTTATTTCATACCTTCATTGCTTATATTTAAGTCTTATTTTTTTCTCACATCACACTTCCCACTGTATGGCTTGGCATTAGCATCATTTATATGCACTTTTGAGGAAAGAGTATCTTTACATCTCTTGTTTTTCAAGTACAATGATTACAATGTGCAGTATTTGGTGAATAGAAGACAGGGACAACACTTCTACAGCATCACAATTTTGTTTTATATCTTGAATGCAAAATTGTCTTGATCTTATCTCTTCTTACTCAGTCATGTAGCACCGCTGTGACAGCTGGCAATAATTGCTGATGTGAAAAATAATCGGAGGAATTTCCATAATAAATTTATAGTTGTATGGTACTCTGATTTAGCAGATTAAAATAAGAACATAGAATATAATATAACCAGCCATTTCCATGTATCAACAGCAGGCACTGTACTTTGAGACCCACTGATAGACTGGTTATTTATTTACCTCTCCCCTTCCCCAGTGTTTGAAAAATGCAATCAGTACTTTCACATGATCCACTTCTGTATCTCTCAATACAGAAAAAAAAATTTTTAGTGTAATCAGGTGTGCTTGACAATTTCCATACATCATAGCTAGGTATATCTTTTTGAATATGGTTAAGTAATTTTTAGAATTCATTGTGAAATTTTTAATATATTTTGAGAAGTCTGAATTTCATTGTAGAAAAATATTTTTACACACACAAAACCAGAATACTGTTTTGGGTATTTTATGACTTCAGTGGATGAGTAGTCAGATAAAAGTAAACAGAGTAATTTTAGATATGTCTTTTCCTGTTAATGCACTTCATGCTGCTCAAATTGCCACATTCTAGAGTTTTTCCGGGAGTCTTAGAGATTGAAATTTCAGGTAGGTTATCAGTCTTAGTACATGCTTTGACGTAGTTACTCCTTCACGTGTCTGTTTTTGTTTCCTGTCTTCCCCTAGTGTATTTTCAGATCTTTATTTTTAGTTAATACTGTAATGAATTTAATTTTAGAATAGATTTTTGTTCAGGTAATGGTATAGCCTTTTCCTTCACAACTTCAATTTTGTTCAAGAAGCCTTTTGCACTCTGGAGTTTGATTTGTAAATTGCCATCTTGTAGAGATTTTGTCCTTCGACAACATCTTCAAGGCAAACTCTCACTGGAAGTTCTTAGAATTATTAAATTGGTTAAGGAATTTTTTTTTTTCTTAGCTGTCACCTGCTAGGAATTCCTTCTGGTATTTCTGAAGTATCAGTACTTCTCAGCAGCTTTCTCTTAGATACTAATTTTCAGTTTATCATTTATCCATTTAACAGGGATAAAAAAGAAATCAGAGGGATTTTGCTTGTTGAAGTGGTTTTTTTCTCCCCTCAAGTTACAAATTGGAATTAAGCCTTATTGTTTTTAAGTATCTCGTAATTGAAGAAGACTGTAGTTCATAATTTGAGTAGAAAATTTCAGAAGTCTTTTAAGTTGAGAGCTGTTGTTTTCTACAACAAAACAGGCCAGATTTATTCTGCTCAAAAGAGTAGTTTTGAACTTGCTCACTTCCCTTCTCAGCCATTTTCATTTGATGGCTGTTGTATATTGCATGGAAAACACGAATGCTTCCATCTGGCCATAGATACCTTCCCTGGTTTTTTCTTGAGGGCACTAGTGTGTCAATATGACCCCATTGTGTCTCAGATCTTGGATGGACTGTAAGAAAAAGCTTTTCCTTTGCCTGCCTCATTAAGGAAAGTTATTTTCAGTTTTACCTCTGAAGATGTGTGCAGTCAGGCTTTTGGCTACATAACCTGTTGCTTCCATTTCGAGGCAGAAATTTCAGTCTGTGCAAGATCTTTTCAAGTCAACTGTTAATTTCCATTGTTAATTGGAACATCACAGTTAGTGGAAGTTCTAGTGTTCTTGGGTGAGGTGTCTACTAGTTAGCCCTCAACTATTTCTTTTTTGCTAGCCTTTCATTTCTCTTTTTTGCCCTTTTTTCTGCACATGCCTCTGATTTTTACTGCAGTTGTTCTGCTGGTTTTACTGTGTGATACAGGTAGGACATCTAATACATTAATACCTACTATTAGGACTTCTCTAGATTTAGATCATGTCCCTACATGCTGCCTTTTTTTTTTTTTTTTTTTTTTTTTGAGTGAGTTTCTGGGTTGATCAGGATCTGAATAAGAAGCAATTTGGTAATTAAAAGAGATTAAGTAACATTAGTGTGGTCAAATTTCACATATTTGTCAAAGAGCCAAGCAGAGGGCAAAAAAGGAGTGCAGTAGCATTATAAAGATAAAAAAAGAAAAAAAAAAAAAGCCAGACTTCAGAGTAGAAATACCCCAAGCCACTGGAGGAGGAAATTACCTAGCACATAGTATTTTCCTGAAAACCAAGTAATTAGTCTACAAAACAGAAGGTGACATATTACAGGAGTTCATTTGCTACAGTTTTGTTGTATGATGTTGATTGTCTTCAATTGTGTGCCAAGTTCCCATCACTTCCACAGCCCAAACATGGCCATTCCTTCAACAGCATCTTGTTTAGGAGCTGGAAGTGATGAGTGGTCAATAGGATTCTCTAGCTGGTGCACCAGTTCTTAAGGCAAAGACACTCCTTAAAAAAATTTAAAGCAAATAGATGGTTGAATTTTATAATACTTAATTATAGTATGATTTTTTTCATTTTCCTGTCACAATAAAAGTATCACCAGGGAAATAAACAAAGATTCAAAATAATATAAGCATGTATAAAAGAATGATTCCATGGTCACTATTCTGGCAATGTGCAGTCTCCTGAGAAAAAAATTTATACTCATAAAATTTTAAGGAAAAATAAAATCTTTATTTATAAATAGACACAGAGAAATCACATGGTAACACACTTCACAGCTGCATTTCACTTGGATGTGTTTTCTGTCTGCCATTGGCTTAAATACTCCCTCAAATTCTGGTAGCTCCTAGGACAATTTACACTCTCCCAAGGTGGGAATTAGCCCCTTTGGACAATCCAGGCTATCCTCAGGCTTTTGCTTACTTACATGGGAAGGATCATTATGTGGATGAAGGTTTTTCCTTGCATTCAATTCTAGGCATGTTTTGTAACTCCCACTCCTGATTATTGATTCAGATAGCAGCTCATATCTCAGGTGGTGTCCCCAGTGTTAACAGAGTCCTTGCTGAAACAGCTGAGGTATTTACTTTTAAATTATGCCTTTGGAATGCCTCTTCCTCCTGGCTGGACTGTGGGAGTCTTTATACTTGCATGACTGTAAACCAAATCCTTCTTTGCCAAAATGGAACATAATCAGGAATGTGAGGGTTTTTTCTCCTAATTGTTACAGGGCACTTAACCTGTTGTGAATTGCTTCTTTTCATCTGATTGGCAAGATCATTTAAGCAATGGAGCTGTCCTACAGGTTTAACTGCAGCACATAATTTTTTACAGCATATGTTGTAAATCATGTTTTATAAAGATAGGATGGAATAGTAAATGCGGAGCATTTAAGCCAGCAGTTTTATTGGACTCAGTTAGGACTTCCTGAAGTACCTACAAGAAGCCTGAATAAACCCTTGAAGTCAGAAATCCTTGGTGAACTCCACATGAAATTATAGTAAGACAGCCTGCAGAAGGAAAAATCCAAATTGAAAGAATGGAAAGAATTAGCAAGATAGTATCTGCAGGGTTTTGGTTGCTGTGAAAGACTCGTAGTGGTTGGAGTTGTTGAACACTGGAAAGAGATGCTCTGCTGTTGATGGAAGTTCATGAAAGCACCCACATTACTTAGCTCTAGAACAACAAAAAGTCTCGTAAAGCAGTACTGTCATGGTTGCTTTGTGTGGTTTTATTGCAGTCTTACTGTTAGAACTGTTACCATACTGAGTCCCTGTGAATCCTGGTAGTCTGGATACTAGCCATGAAGATGTTTAGAATGCAAATCTACATTTAAAATATATTCAGAGATAACTATAAGATCTGTAGCCTTTATGGAATTCTTTCTTCACATCCTATTCAGATCCAGCTAGCTATCAGATATTTTTGAGGCCTATCTTGGACTCTGTGGATTGCAAATATGAGGTATCAATTCTGGTATTCTTTACAAAATACAGGGAAGTCGTCAGGCAATAGTTTTGAGCCTATTTTTAATGGCAGGAATGGAAGATTCTTTTTTATAGTCTAGATAGCCCATATTTTCTTAATTACTTAATCAGAACACTCATAAATATTAGTCTTCTGGATCAAATATTTGGGAAATGGCCAGATGAGCATTTGCAGTTGTGCTATCTAAGTCTGTCAAGAGAAATGGACATGCACTATAAATATTACTTGAGAGGAACCTTTGTGGCGAGGTTGGAATGAAAGAGCTCATCTATCCTTTCAAGAGTACATTTGGTTCCAGACAAATTTTAGCCTTGTTGTAAAGGAGTACGTTTGGAAACTGTTACTTTCAACTGCAAGATGTTATTCACAGCTCAGAAATCATCTCTCATTCAAATAGAATTTGCTCCCTAAAATAGATTTGTAGTAGACAGAAAAGAATGTCAACCGATTTATTTGAAATACCTCATTTACTTCCTACTTCTTTTGAAATTGTTTCCAGAACATGCTGAAATAGAAGGGAATCTAGTAAAACTTCTACTGTCCCTATAAGCATCTTTTAAAATTCATCATCACTGGATCTTCCCACATTTTCATTTGCCACAATTACAACAGATGCTTTTTTTTTTTTTCTTTTTAAACAAGTCATCCTTCCTATATTCCTTTTGAATGGCAGTCACCCATACATTGTTCTTTATTAGCAATTCATCACTTTGTTTTGCAAAGGAAATGTGAGTTTTAGGATGTTTCTATAATTTCTTAAAATTGAAGGATCTTTTCTTAATGTAAAAATTAATCAAAGTATTCAAAGCAAGGTAGGCATTATCTGTGAGGCCTGTAGACATGGAGGAAATAGGTTTTCTTTTCCAAAGCTACTGAGTATCAATAACTGGGGAGAGTCTGGGATAGCAGAGGGGATCGGGTTGGGGGTGTGGAGACCCCTACACCCCAGTCCCCACAGTTCTTATGCAGATATGAGAAGGCAGGGAGGCACAAATTTCCTTCATTTTTCTGGGAAGTTATTGGAATGAGTTCTGTTAACATGCTTTTCTTCTGGTTGATGTCAGTAGTTCAGTGGTCCTCCAGTATTTTGAAGCTATTCTCTGTGGAGAAATTATAGGAAACGATTCCACATTCCAAAGTGTAGTCCATTTCCAAATATTTTCTGCTGTAAGACTAATGTGGGAAGGGCTTTTACATGCCTAATTAAAGTGCCTTGCTAGGCTGTCAGTCCCATTGTAATTCCATAGCAGAGCATATGGACAGTAACTTCTATACAGTTGAATGCATTTCAGAGCTTTCTGGGATACACCTCACATAGAGTTATTCCTGAAGGACAAAAGGAACCAGTAGCTCCCCAGGGCATAAATAGTTGTGGAGAATGTTTCAGAAAATTTTAACTTAATGTTTTTGAAGTTTTCAGTGCTACTATTACCTGACTTCGTAATTTTAAATTTTAGAAACCACTCTCAGTTAGTTGGAAGGGCTTTTTAAATCTACAGTCCTCATTAGGCAGAATGCCAATTTTCTTGTGGCCCTATCATGCTAAATTATTTCAGTAGTTTAATGGTGGGAAAATATGCTCTTACATTTTTCTTTGTATAATTTTTCACTGAAAATTTGAGTAAAACACTTGTCTCTTATTCTTTGTATCTAGTTGATTCTTCCTGCATTCCTTATTTAATTATCTCCTATGCTTATCTTCTGTGAGTAATGGGACACCCATGTAGCTTTGCTTGCTCTTGTGCTCTCTCTCCTTTTTTTTGTTTCCTGTGGAAAATGTGGATCTGATTTGTTTTACTTCCTGCATCTTCCTGCTGAGTATTTTCATACAGCCCCTCTGAATGTTAAATTATGTTTACATTGAAAATCTCTTAATTTAAAATATAATATATTTTCAAAGCAAAGTCTTTCCTGCCTGGCTCTTTGCAAACTATTTACATACAGTGTTAGATGTTGGCATCAAGGAAAACAGCTTTACTTTTATTGTGCAGTAACTGTGTAATCAGATGTTGGCTTGTGATGAAGCATGAATTAAATGCTTATATCTTCATTTTATTTAGCTGTGCTTTTTATTCTGCTTTGCTGAATAGGTAATTGCCCATTACTGCATGTAGTACATCTTCCTTTCTAGTAGTAGTTTGCTTTTGTGCTCTTCTGCTTTATTATTATAAATACACAAAATAATTAAATATGCATTCTTTCAAAACCAGAATCAAGACTTGAAGGTTGGCTTTCAGTACCAAACAAAGGAAATATAAGGCGGCATGGCTGGAAGAAACAGGTACAAATGCCTTTTTTTCTTTCTTTCTCAATTTCCTTGGAAAGGTTTCTAGGCATGTGGTGAATGGGTTTTACAACTTAGATTTAAAAAACAAACAAAATAATTAAGAGTAATTTAGGGTATGTACATTATTGAAGAAAAAAAACCCCAAGAAAATTCATGTTCAGTATGAAATATTTAGCAATGACATTTTGCAGATTTACAATAGGGGAGGAAATGCTTTTACAATGAGCATCTTGGAATCATTAAAAATCACATTTCTTCTTTAAGTAAGCATCTTTATAATTCTGTTACTGAAAAAGAACCTGTTTGTACAACTTGGCAGCACAGAGTAGGGAACACCACACTTAAGTGTTCTGAAGGTCATGGAAGAGTGCACAACACCACACATGATTTCCAAGGATGTTTCTGTCTCCCATACCTTTAAAATGATCGATTTCTCTTGAAAAGAGCTGATGTACTCTCAGAAACTGTATCTCTGTGCTGGAATTCCCACCCCAAACAAAGCAGTCTTGTTTTGCCTCTGCAAAGGTTATGATCTGGTGCTTTGAAACATCCGATGTTCAAATTGAGATACTTAAAACCAGTTTCTGATTATCTTTTCTGGCTTTTCAGTTCCCCACTTTGAACGTCTTTTAGTACAATTAAGTACAAAAGTGAACATGGTCTGTAGAATTTCTTGAAATTTTAAAAGCTAATTGTATGAAACAGTTTCTTTTCCTTCATCTTTCTTACATTCAAAGACTGCTAGTGGGAATTACTGTGTTATTCCTGACACTTTTGAACTAACTTTCTGATTCCTGTTGAAAGGTATTTCTCAAATGCTCCTATTTACATTCACGTTCTACAACACCTGGAAGAGAGTCCTATAAAATTTAAAGGAAAAGAGATTCATTCCTGTCAAAGTAGCACTTGAATGTTTGTATTGGGCCTTTAGCTGTTGTGTTTCTTTGAAGTACTGCTATTTTCAGTGGGCTTCCATGGCCTTCTTTACACACTCCAAGTGCTTGAGTTTCAGATCTGCCTATTTTTACATCACTATCAGTCCTTGGTGATTTGTCTTTAAGTTAAAACCACCACCTATTCTGGCTTGCTGGCAGTGAGTGGTAAGTTCTGCCCTATTTCAACTAATGGCCAGTCCCCTTTCCCCCACCCCTTTGGGTAAGGGAGGAACAAAAACAGAATTTATGGACTGAGTTAACAGTTTACTGAAAGCACAAAGTAAGACTAAGACAAGCCCAATAAAACCAGCAATATTAATAGCAAAAGTATACAGAAAGAGTTTTACCCACAAAAAAGGTGTTCACCACCAGGAACAAAACCAATTTGTTTGATTGCTGAGGCTGCTTGAATCCTCTTGTTATAGAATTGATGGTGCCTGGCACAAATTAGGTAGCTTTGTTCTGTTCTGAATGATATAAAATACTGTGTCATTTTTCTGTCAGAATGCTTCTAGCACCCAGTATAGGCATATTTACTTGCCTCAAGATATTTTAAGCATTTAATCCATTCACAATTTCCTAGTTTGAATACTCTCACACTTGGGAGGAATTTGAGCTGTAGATGGATGGCTCAGTCATGAAATAAATTGTACTGATAAGGTTCCTTAACTAGCTGAGGTTCATATCAGTGAGTGATAGTCACTATGTTCACTCACATGTGCATTCTGTTGGCTGAACTGTACTGTAGCTGAAACAAGCTGGCAGGTAGTCAGCCTCCTCAGGTGCTTCTCTTCCAAATTCTCCTGCAGTTTCAGTTTTGTGAGCTACTGTCAGAAGATTTTTTTTTTATATGTTCACAACAGGATATTGATGCTGTTATACATAACTTTTTTTTTGTGAGGTTAAGTTGTTCTTTCACCAAGGCTTATTTATAGTGTGATAATTGAATTCCTTTTCAGCCAGAATTTGCATTCGTGGTAGTTGTCATCTTAAGGGCTTGCTCTTCTCTCTGAAAGGCAAAGGTGCACACTTCAAAGATGAAAAGGGCGTTAATTTTCTGTTGGAGTGGATGAAGGAATTGAAGTCCAGTCTTTTTCTTCAATGAGAAGAAATAAGGAGGCTCACACTATTACAACTTAGTACTTACTCAAGCTAATCTGGCTTTCTATTAAGGAATTGTGATAAACAGTCCTTTCATGGCTTTTTTTAGATGCATTTCAGTAATTGAGATTTACAGCTGTAGCTCGCACCTTGCACAGCACATTTTAGAAATGCTTTTGTATAAACTTGAGATGACTTTCGTACTCAAGTTTGCAAGTCACCTTCAAGTCCTACATAAAATGAGGTTGAAACTTCCCCTTGTAGAAGGAGTAGACATTTATTCAAATTCCCAGGATCTGCATTGTGCAGAAACCCATCTAGTTACCTGCCATTACTTGGAATTCAACATGAACTATGCTTTTCTGTTCTTCTGGGTTATATTGTATGTGAATCTGGAGATCAGTGTAGACAGAGCAGCAGTTCACCTCCTTTTAATTCTCTTTAGTGTCTCCTATCTTTAAGTTCCTTCTAAAACATTTGAAACTGCAGGGGAGGGAACAGCCATAGCTGTCACTGAGCTTATGCTTCTGGACAGTTCCAGCAAAAATGTTGGACTAGCAGCTCCCAGTGAAGAGCAGCAGGCAGTGAATTCCAGTGTTGAACTTACTGGGAAGTGCTTAGGTTAGAGATGTTTGATCTTAACTATCTCAGTGTATTCATAGGTACCAGACCTCTGCTTCTGCTGATTCATTTTGGCTCTTTATTTTACCAGTCCATTAAAGTAGAAGTGTAGGAAATAGCAGGATCCATGGGACTCTCTTTTAGCTTACCAGCAGTTAGGTGTGAACTCCTGCAGTGAGTCCTGCAGGCCTGTAGAACTGGAGAAGTTTTTTACATTATCAATAAGTGATAACTTTTGCATTGTGTCACTCTCAGTGATACAGTAAATTTCAGAGTAACCTGCCAGTAGCAGCTGAAATTTGTGAGTTTGTGTACAGATGGACTTGCAGAGTCATCACAAGCATTTTAGAGTGATCCAGTGACAATACAGTCACTGCAACTGTAGCATTGCAGAGCTATCCTTAGTGTAGCTGCCTTCAGGATGATTTAAATATCTCCTGATGTTAACTTGAAACCTTTCATTTACTCTGGCTTTTTATGTGCACATGGGAGTATATTAGCATAAATAATTGCTTTTTAAAATGCAATTTCAACTGTTTTACACTTTCTTTCCACAGTATGTTGTGGTAAGCAGTAAAAAGATACTGTTCTACAATGATGAAAAAGACAAGGACCAGTCTAATCCATCTATGGTACTAGATATAGAGTAAGTAAAGTCATTGTTAATTTTGCATACAAATTGACAAAAGAGTGTTGTGTGTGACATCCAGAAGCTTGAAATAAAAATTCCATAAATAATTTTTAATTTCCCATACTAGTTGGAAAATGTCTGTCTATCTGTATTTCAGCATATTGTTAACAGAACTTTGGCAGTACTTTTCCTTTGTCCTGTCATTGCTAAAACTTAGTGAAAAAGAGAAAAGATCATTGCTGTTCTAGTCCAAAGCATTTCTAACTTTTTCAGCTGTTTTCTCTTTAAAGTGATAAAATATATTAATTGTGATTCCTTGACATTGGTTATACATGAGGAAAATTGTGTCAAATATTACTGATGCCCCTTCCTGGTACATGACTGTGATGTTTGAACAGCTGATTGACATTATGGGATCTTACAGAATAGTAATTGAAAAAAGGTTTTAGTATTTATGAATAGATGTATCAAGGACTAACAAATACAGTGGTCTGGAAGGAATCTCAAACTCAGGAAGTGCTCAAGCAGGAATTGCTCATAACCAGGAAAAGGATTATTTTCTCTTTGAACTGTTTCATATTCTCTTCGTAAACATCTGCTACAGCTACTGTTGAAAACAGGATGTTGTGAGAGATAGACTTAGAGTTTTGACCCAGTATAAGATTATGTTTGTTCCAATTTAAATAGTATTTTCAACAGCTGGTGCCCCAGATTTGCTTTTGTGATGTTTTGGCATAGATTGTTCATCAAGCCCTAACATAATTCAGTAAAAAATCTACTGGATAGTATTCTACTTAATATGGTTACTCCCATCCAGGTTTTCACTAAGCTTTTCTAGCAATAATGTTAGACTTCCTAGTGTTATGAGGAAGTATTTGAAAGCCTTTATCTTAAGTAAATTTACCATGATGGATCTTGAATCCATTGTAAGATAACCCTCCTTCCATGCTATGAAATATTTTTGTCTCACGTGAGTAGACAAAATCTGTATGGTTTATTAATTAGTTCCTAAAATCATATTGCAGTGTTGACGTAGATCGTGTTGCTTGCATAATTTCTAAGAATTTCAAAGCAGTTTGATAATTGTTCTGAACCATACATAACCTTTTAGCATTTTCTGATTCATGTTTCTTCTAATCTAGTAAGCTGTTTCATGTCCGGCCTGTAACTCAAGGAGATGTATATAGAGCTGAAACTGAAGAAATTCCTAAAATATTCCAGGTAAAAATAAGTATATTCTCCTGTCTGTTTAACTCTCTTGGAAAAGTGGTGGCTTCTTTGAAAAAGAGTATAAAAGTACTTAGTGCTTCAACAATAACACAGCAGTGTTCTTTTTCAGATTCTCTATGCTAATGAGGGGGAATGCAGGAAGGATTTGGAGGTAGAACCAGTACAGCCGGCAGAGAAGACAAATTTTCTAAATCACAAAGGCCATGAATTTATTCCCACGTTATACCACTTTCCAGCCAACTGTGAGGCCTGTGCCAAACCTCTCTGGCATGTCTTTAAACCCCCTGCTGCCCTAGAATGTCGAAGATGCCATGTGAAGTGCCACAGAGACCACTTGGATAAAAAGGAGGAATTAATTGCACCATGCAAAGGTATACTCATGTTTTTTTCTGTTCTGTATTCTCTGCATAGTTAAGCCAAACCTGCTAAACTACTGGAGGTGAATAAAAACACTTCAGTATGAAGTTAAACCTAAAACCAAAGTTCCATGATTTTAGATGTGAAAGTTGCTATTAAAGCAATAGGCTGTTACACTGCTTATGAACAGGCAGGAGTGGCAAACCCCTGTAAGGAGGCCTGTGGTGGTGTAACTAATGGAGCTCTGCTGTGGGCTCTGGGAGCACAAGGTTCCCTAGAGGTTTGTGCCCAAGTACTGGGTCGCTCCTTGGTGCCCACAGCATTCCCTCTGCACTTACACCTGACCCATGCTAGGGACAATTGCCGTGGCTGCATCACTAAGCTCTGCTGAGACCCTGCAGAGTGGTTCTTCAGCCACCTCACAGACTGGAGTAGAAGTTTCTTCTCTGTGCTGCTGTGAAGTGGAGCATTCAGGGTATGTACTCTGGAATTTGGCACCCACACAACTTTCCAGTTTATTAAAATTGTGGTTAGCGTAAGTTTCTCATTTCTTGAATAGTCGTGTTAGACTCAAGAATCTTAATGCAGAATGACAAATGGTGAAAAACACTACATTCATAATCTTCCCTGCTGTTTGTTGCCTTCCAAAAATATATAAACAAATCCAATAAAAGAATGTATATAGGTGCCATTGTTCCTTCCAGTGGCACAGTTGGTGTGTCATAACTCTTACTTTGATGAGGAGCCCTGGTTTTCACTGAATCATCTTCCTCCTTTTCCCTTGTAGTGAGTTACGATGTAACATCAGCACGAGATATGCTCTTGTTGGCATCCTGTCAAGATGAACAGAAGAAGTGGGTGACACATTTAGTAAAGAAGATCCCTAAGACACCACCATCTACTTTTGTTCGTGCTTCTCCTAGAACTTTGTCTACAAGATCCTCAGCAAACCAGTCATTCCGAAAAGTTGTTAAAAATACTTCTGGGAAAGCTAGGTGAGAAATAAGCTACAAAACCTACAGATCTTCTTGGCTAAAAACTCCTCCATTTATAAGTCCTATTCCATGTGAAATTGTGAAATAATTCCATAGTTATGGCTGTTGAACTGCTGATCTAAATCTTTGCTCAAATCCCAAAGGAAGGAGCAGAATTCTCCTGTTATTATGGTAAATTTATTGGTTCTTCACATTTGGAAAGGTGCCATGGAGGTGGTACCTGGCTTGCTAGTGCTTGGGAGGAAGCTGGTTGCATTTCTTCTTTCCTGTTTAATGGCAAGGCTCAGTGGATATGTCACTAATGGCATTTAGCAGCAAGGCTGATCCACAGTCATCCCATCCATGGATTGACTCAGAGCTTGTGCACACTAGGAGTCTTCTGCAAATGGGGCTGAAATGAGAAACTTAGAGATTCTATCAGTTGTTAGGCCAGTTCTTTTGTTAGGAGGCCAGTTAAGTAATAATTCTGTTCTTCCTCTCTGCTTACTCGTTCCCAGTCATCTTCTGTCCCAGCAGTTGTGTTTGTGACCCTATGTATGCATTAACCAAGACATGATGTAAAATACACTTTTTTAATGCTTAAGTTACTGTAAGCTGATGTTAACCTTTATTAGCTTCCTGATACAGTATGTGTGTTGTTTTCTCCCTGAATAACCCATTGAAGTGACAATATGGAGTAGAAACTAGTGTCTCAGTAAGGAAGGAGTCTTCCCAGATTGGCTGGGCTACCAAACATTCCTGGTATGAAATGCAATAAAAGCAGACTTCTGCATATAAGGAGACATGGGATATATCATTTAACATCCTCCTTGATGGGAACAGAAGAGAAAAAATATGAACGACAGAAAGGGCGTTGATTTCCATCATAAAACATAAGTGATTGTAAAATGGTTTGGGTTGGAAGGGGCCTTACAGATCTTCTAGTTCCAACCCACTCTGCCAGGGTGGATTGGGTTGCTCAGGGCCCCATCCAGCCTGGCCTTGAACACTCCCAGGGGTCATAGTTTTGAGATAGTAACATATCCAGTGAAGGCCTTCAGGATAATCCCATACAGGAAAATTACTTTCAGCCTCAAATACCAAGCTGTCAATATAAAAATCAGTGCTGTTGTGGGCAGTTTGGTGTTAGAGATCATGCAACAGCATGAGGGGAAGGAGATAAAGAGAAAACTGTGACCAGCAGTTAAGAACATGTAACTGAGCCAGAGTCCTTGAGAGAGAGTCACAAACACTGAGCAAAGTCTTAAAACGCAACAGAATTGTGATGTAATTTTACATTTTTCAACACCAGCACTTAATTGTACTGAACTTCTGAAATACAGAAACACTTCTGATTAGTGGGGAGATTTCCTGGGAAGTGGGCAGTTTTGCCTTACAGTCTTCACTATAAAAATCTGTGGAAAATGAGGGTGAGTGCAGTGGAAAAGCACACAGTGATAAACCTGAGTTAAAAAGGCTATAACATCAGGGATTGCTTACTAAATGGTAGCATCTTCAGCATTGTACCAAATAAAGACAAATCAGTAATTGTTACTTTCAGGGAGACTTCAGCCATGTTTATTATGTATTGACATGGTGTGTACTTGTACAACAAAATCTTGTCGAAGTATTTGTCTTGTCTAAAAAATGTCCATTTCTCCCAACTTCCAGAAGGTTTTATAAAGTTTCATGGTGTTTCCAAACTTAATTCTTCCTTCAGTCCAAGGAAATTTTCCAAGACTGACTGAAAAATGTTAGACCCCTCCATAGGCTTACTCATATTCTCCAAGACTTTTAGAATTAAATGACACCTGCTAAATTTAAAATATACATAATTAAGATCTGTTGTTTAACATCATCTTTATTTACAGTAAGACTGTTGAAGAACTACTCCTGCTCTGTGTCTGAAAAAAATATGAAGCGCTGTATGTTTTGTATGATAAATTTATTTCAGTGATAACCAGGATTTTAAAAACTAGTTACTAAAGGCAGAAAAGGATATCAGAACTGGTTAAAGAGATCTGTGACTGATTAGTAAGATTTTTCAGTGAATCTTGGACCACTTGAGACTGAAAGAAAAAGCCTATTATGCTGCTACTCAAAAGGATTAGGTAGAAAAACCTCCAGAACTGATGATGTAAAAATCATAATAACCATTTGAAAAGCATTTTAAAAATATGACACTGTATAATGTTAGTCAATGTACTCACCAAAAGACATGTTAAATTAAGGCTCTTTTGAAGAGGGAGTGCTCTTGGACAGTAAAAAAAAAAGCCCGAAAACAGAACAACTAATTCCTCCTAAACCAACCAACCAACTAGCCAGTGGGGTTAGGAATAATTATTTTAATGTGTCATTTACTTGCGTCTTTAAGATGTGGTAATTGGATAATCTAAAACAATACTTGAAAGATACTGATAATACATTAAAAAAATTATCCTCTGTTCTTGAGCGTACAGATTCTTTCCTCCCCCCTGCTGATCCTTGCCTTGGTAAGGATAGTACATACGTCTTTATTTCACATTTAGGTGTTTAGAGTTGTAGACTTTCTCTTCCAAAAGACTCTTTGAATTGCATTCTGAGTATGTTCTCCATTTATCCTTGCAAGGTCCTCTGGTAGCTGTAATAACCAGCTTTCATGCATACTCTTATGGGAGAGAAACCCATTTTCTTAGATCAATTAATTGATTCTTTTCCACTCTGACCTAATAGAAGTGCTGGTTTGGAGTTGCCTTTAGCAAGGACAAATGTGCAGCTAATCTGTTCTAGGAGGAACAGATTTGGATATTTGAAAGTTTACAGTAACTCTTAAAGGAATGGGTATTTTGGGGGATATCAGTTACCCAGACTACTGTTGTTATTAATCCTATCGGCATTGTCCTGCTGAGAGTGTTACAGAATCACAGAAGTACACAAGTAGGGAATGGAACTTCTTTAAAAAATGAGAAACACCATGATTAAAGCTCTGTTTCTAAGATCACAAAGATACAGTGAGTCTAATATCTCACCAGCACCAGGAGGACAGCTGCACATTCCTGAGCTTTATCTTGTGTCAGTTCATGCTTCACAGATTACCAGAGCAAACTGATCTATTTTTCAGCAGAAATTTAATCCAGGAATGTTTTGCCTAAAGGAAAGCCAAAAAACCCAAAGCATGACAACAAAAACAATCCAACCCTAACTCCACAAAAGAAAAGCTTGTGATTTTCTGTTGGGTTCAGAAGTTGCAATGGTATGAGAGAGAGCCTCAAGAACAAAAGGAGGAAGGCTGATGATGATGGTCTTGCATGAGTGAATGTCAGGTCAGGTCAGCTGTTCCAAATACTGCAGCCTTGTGTTTTCTCCATCTGCCCTGGTGTACAACTTCTGCTCAGACCTTTCTCCATCACCCAAGGAGATCTTCCAAGCTCTTGGGAAGAAATAAAGCTCTTAGGTTTTCTGTCAATTCAGAAGTTAATACCTGCATGATACCTTATCTCTTTAGCTTCTTGAATTTATCTGACAAGCAGTGACATGGATCAAACAGTTAACATTCACATTACTCTTCTAGACTGACCCCAAATCCATCACTGAACTTGATGACATAACTGATACCTTGCTTCCTTTGATGTCAAATACTGACAGAGCTTCTTAGAACATGTAATTAATTACAAGAAGCTCTGTTTTAATGCTGCATGTTGTAGTCACTGGTTGTGGACAGAGTCCTGTTGAGCATAAGCCATTGAGTGAGGCACAGCTCTTGAGCAGCAAGAGTGCTGGGTATGTGTGTGCTCCTGCCTGTCATGCTGCCTGGAGGTGTCTGCAAGAGGCAGGTGGGGGCCCTTGCATCTCCCTGATGCTCAAGGAGCTCCTTGGGTGTCTTTGTGACCCACTGTCCCCATCAGACAGCTGACTCTGGGGTGACTGGAGTGTAGTGGGACCTGCAGAGCAATGCGAGCAACAGGGAAAAGATTCAGAGTTCCACTGAGCAAAGAAGCGTTAGAAAAAGGACAGGTTGGAACTCTTCAGTCTGGGTATTATACTGTGGATATTTCTGTGGCTTTCTCAGACAGTTTTTTGTGAGTTGTATCTATGAACTAGACAAGTACTGCTGTGTTGGGACTATGCCCAGCCTGTGCCCTGATACCACTACATATTCTGTCCTGTGTGTTTAAAAAGAAGAGGCAATGGATTTATTGGAGGGAAAATTCACTTCTAATGTACCAATGTTTAAATTTAACTTATTAAACAAATTCACAGCATAGCTTATGTACTGAACACTTAACTGGTAGCTCAGCACAGTAGCTGAGCTCATTTGACAGCCTGTTGCTACTTAAAGGGGAGGATTTTCCCTCTCCATCTTCTCCTTCTTTTCTGTCCTTGGATTTTAGATAAGTGCTTGAAATGATCCATTTTGAACCCTTCCATGAAGGTACACAATTCAGTTTCCTGAATGTCAAAAACATGTAGACTAACTGTGCCAAGCTAGTGAGTGGATCAGTGCACTGAGAAGTGCAGTGATTGCCCAAGCTGAGGGCAGGTAAGTAGGAGGATGCTCTCCTGGGGTCAGGAAGGTGATAAAGTGGAGGAACAGCAGGCTCTTTTCCTCTCAGGAGGCACTCAGTTGTTGGATCAGCCTCTCTGAAGTCAAGATGCTGCATCGTGCAGTTCTCCTCCTTCACCACTTTACCTCGGTGTGGGAATAAGAGAAGCAGCAATGATTTTTACGGGATATCCATGTCTAGCTTTTACTAAGTATCTGAAAATTGTTCTCTTGTCAGACAGTATAGCAGAACTTGCTCTCGGTGATGGAGTCCTACCATGTAAGCAGGCATTAACTGTTGAATGGATACAGACTTGAACACGTGCTTGAAGACATTTCAGTACTTTTCATTCAGGGTCTGACCCACCTTTCTTTGCAATTGGTTGGCATTGCTTCCTTGACTTCATGGAGAGGTGTCTCAGACCCATTGAAAGGAGCTTCACACATAAAAGTTCATCCCAAGTTCTATTCATCATTTTAATAACTTCTCGCTAATGACAGTGAATCAGAACTTCATGGTGAACTTGCTGGCATTTGCTGTACTGCTTTGAGATCAGAGCCTACACTTCATAGCTTACAGTCTGCTGATTTATTCACGTTGTATTAGCACAGCTGAGGTCTTTTGTTTTAATATAGTTGGACTTGGGCACTGGGTCAAGTTAATGCATGTCTGAAGAGGAAAACAACCAACCAGCCAAAATTCCTCAGCATCCGATGAGCTCTGCAACTGCATGTGCGTGCTCTTAGCCTAGAGAGCCTTTTCTTGTCCTGCAAGTGAAAGAGGGTCACCTTGCATTTGCCATGAATACACCTGTGATTGTAGACTCTTAATTGCTTACTTGTAAAGCTGCAGTAATATTATCCTCTCTCTGATCTCTGTGTTTCTTTAATATTGTTTGAATCTGAGAACAGTTCGTGGAAGATGATGTAGGTACGATGTTAGTATTGTACCTTGTCAGTTGAAAAAAAAAATTCTTTTAAAAGTATTTTCTTCACTGAGGCTCTTGGCAAACACGCACTAGTATTACAAAGCTCATTTTTATATTTGTTATTAATTGTCTGTTTTCTTCTTTGTTCCAGCTAACCACATGTACAGTGCTTAATGGAACCTCATGGGATGCAGTGAGAGAAACAGGGCTTTTTTTAACCACACAGAGCAGTGCAAGACGGGCTGTTGTTCCTTTCAACATAACTATCACAGGCTTCAGGGTTAAGATTGCTATTACTGTCTCCTCCTTGCTTTGGCACAAAAGCACGCTGAGGGTGTTTAATTGCGGGTTTGCCTCAAGGTAGATTAGATTAATTATTACTATGTAATGCAAGTTAAAGCAAATAAAGCTTAGCTAGGTATATAAAAAAGGTGCTGCCTTTTGGATTTTTTTAAAAAGCCTGTCAGTCACAATGAAATGCAGCCAACTTTCTTCGTACCAGTGAAAGAAAAGGACTGTTAACCCTGTGTTGGGGATATTTATGTCAAGATGAGCATATGAAACGGAGTAGAAGAGGAAAGTTTCTCAGTGAGAAGGACTGCAATTGCTTTCAAGACTCTTTAAGTTGTGCTCTTGAAGACTGCAGAACTAGCTTAAAATGAAGCCTTATCACTTGAACTTCAGTGCCTTCACTGCAGAGTTCTTTACGGCCTTAATGCTAACTACCCACTACGAAATGGATCAAAGTGTTAAATATTTTGCATTATGCTTTACAAAATACTGATGCAGCAGGTTTGTAAAGGGGGGAAAACAAGTAATTGCCTTTAATCTATGCATTTTTGCCAAGCCATACTGAATTATTTTATTGTTAGAGGCATTAGAAACTAACAGTGAACAGAACCACCGAGTTTGGAAGCATATTTTGGGGTACATCATTTCTATTACTGTATAATGTATTGCCTTACAGTTTTAAGTGATAACGTACGTTAAGTTAACAAACATTTAAGAAATATATGCACTGTTTGAACTGTAAATTATTCTTAGAACACTTTTACTTGGTTTTACATTGTTCTTTTAGTGCCTTAATTTGAGATAATTGTATTATTGCCACGTCGATAAATGTAGAAACCTAAAACTAAACAAAAAGAAACATCTAAAAAAAGATTGCGCATCAGTAGATTTTACTGAATTTTAATTGGTTGAAATATTGTAGATGCTAGATGCATTTCTAAATTAAGTACAATCTTTGAGTGAGAATTCCTCTTACAAAGAAAGACTGATTCTTGTTCATAAGCCAGGAGATGTGTAGGCAATGCAAAAAATAAACAAAAAAAAAGATGCGAAAGCTCTGGGTAATTCAGGCATTTCAGTAAATGCTGTCAGACTCTTGCTTTGTAGCAGGAATACATTCATGGTATGGGCAGTATGGTTTTATTTTATTTTATTTCTTAACCAAATACCTCCTCAGTAATTTATAATGGCTTTGCAGTTGTGTATTAAATAAGAAGCACTGGAAAACTGATTCGTCCTTAGGACGACATGCATGTTTCAAGTGGTATTGAAAGCCGCACTGATGGATATGTAAAAATAAACATATCTGTTATTAATATGGTAATGACTCTGTGCTCATTTAATGAGAAATAAAGTAATTTATGGAAAGACCCTTTTGAAAATGACTGGCATGGTGTTTTCTCCTGACTGCAGCTTATACATCTTTCTAAGTATTCAGACATTGCAACAGCCTAAAAATCATTGCTGGTTTATTACTCATCTCCTCTCCTCCCAATGAAGTTCTTCTGTTGATAATTTTAGCTCCTACTTCACCCTTTTGTATAAACCAAACCTATTTAATCCATCATCATAATGCCCAGGGCAGTCTGAATTTTTATTTTTTTTTTACTATTCCACATGAATATGTAAATACCATATTAAATAATGTTTTCAAATAATAATGTTTTCATTTCCTTATTCTCATGGCCTGCTGTAGTAGCCTAATTTATATTTATTATTCAACCACCACCCTGAGCTGCCCTTTTGATTGCTTCATCCTTCATGATGCAGGTTTGGAGTTTCAGAAATTCCACTTATTTGTGGGAGGGAACACTGTTCAAATGACAAGGCAGTTTTTGCTGGTGAGGGGGTTTGGGGATTAGGCTTGTTTGGGCTTTTTTGGAATTGCCTGTGGTTTTTGTTCTACAGATTGGCACCTACTGTCATTTCCAGAGTTTTTTAGTAACGCTGAAGTTCTGCATTTTTTTTAAATGCTGATTTTGCTTCGGAAGGCAGCAGCAGACATAATGAAGTGTAAAATTACATTGACTTGTGTGTCTGGGATGAATTGCAACTAAAATGCTGTAATAATAAAGTCTAGACGTGCAAATTACAGTTTGTGTGTTCTGGTACACTGATGTTAGCACTTGTTTACTGTAAGCAAGGTGCCTATCTACAGGAACAGCTACACTTTGAATAAAAAAAGCAGTCAAACTACTGTTAGGAACAGTAATGCTAACAATCTCAACTGAAAGTCATCAAGAGATAGGAAATGTGTAAGCTGTGAAGAGCATAAATCATCCTGGCTGCCTGTATACTGGTGAAGCTGTAATTTTGCAAGCTGCTAGAGAAATAAAGAAGTTCAGATTCTTACAATATTGTTTTTTGTTGATTTGCCTCCACCTTTTCAATTTTTATGACTGTATTAGGTTCACTGACTTTGGTAGAATGTGAAAAATCTGATTCTCCCTTCAAGCCTCCCTGTTGCTGCTGGAAGGCAACAGGAAAGAAAACAGAGTAGATAACAACTGTATCAAAACAGCCTGGTAATAAAATCCTCTGCAGGTGAGATTTTTCATACAGTAGCCACTGAGACTGTAACTAGAAGCAAATTGGGAACTGTGCAGCGAGAGGAGGGGGCAGCAGCTGAGCTTCCCTCTGAGCTGGTGAACTCGGCTGGGATTTTTTAATGTACTAATTACAAACAAACAAACAAAAAAAAGCAGGTTCCTTCTCCTGGATGTACATTTGTGACTCAGAATGTAAAACGTTTGAAATGGAAGAGCTAACACAAAAATGGGGCGGGTGGGGGGTGGGTGTGGGTACCTTAAANAGTAATGCTAACAATCTCAACTGAAAGTCATCAAGAGATAGGAAATGTGTAAGCTGTGAAGAGCATAAATCATCCTGGCTGCCTGTATACTGGTGAAGCTGTAATTTTGCAAGCTGCTAGAGAAATAAAGAAGTTCAGATTCTTACAATATTGTTTTTTGTTGATTTGCCTCCACCTTTTCAATTTTTACGACTGTATTAGGTTCACTGACTTTGGTAGAATGTGAAAAATCTGATTCTCCCTTCAAGCCTCCCTGTTCCTGCTGGAAGGCAACAGGAAAGAAACCAGAAAGAGTAGATAACTGTATCAAAACAGCCTGGTAATAAAATCCTCTGCAGGTGAGATTTTCGTACAGTAGCCACTGAGACTGTAACTAGAAGCAAATTGGGAACTGTGCAGCGAGAGGAGGGGGCAGCAGCTGAGCTTCCCTCTGAGCTGGTGAACTCGGCTGGGATTTTTTAATGTACTAATTACAAACAAACAAACAAAAAAAAGCAGGTTCCTTCTCCTGGATGTACATTTGTG